>JAQIUQ010000381.1:0-351336 GCA_030378365.1 Hybognathus amarus | reverse complement strand
TATATATATATATATATATATATATATATATATACAGTATATATATATATATACACATTTTTATTTAATAAAATAAAATAATAAAATATAATAAAATATTACTGAGAATGTTTCTTCATGGAACTGCTGAATTAGAGTCTCTGGAGAGGTGGTGCCACACCATCAACTACAAAATGACCATTACATTGTCACATGTCAGTGCATTATGCAGTTAGAGCAATGATGTTCTTGTCATCACACATTGAAGAGAACAATGTATACCATACAGCTCATGTCAGCTGCTCCACTTGCCAATTACATGGTATGGTGGTTCATGTGTTTGACTAATATAGATGCATAGTACAACAAGTTCTTAATAGAAAGATCGAAACATCCCAAACTGCACTCTCTTACACACAGAGCTCCGTTTTTAGAAAATTGTGTGCAGGTGTATCAATAGCTGCTATTATGATGCTCCCTCTAATTATTCATAATTATTGTGACAAATTGTTATGCAGGCATTTTTGCAGAATTTGGTTCTGTCGGACTACCCTCTCCCCATTGTCCTTTTAATTGCACATTGTCATTTACCCTTGACTTCTTCCATCACGTCTGTGGAGGGGTGAAAACTGCCACATGCCTTATTAGATCTGTATGAAATCATCCACTCTGTGTGCAAAAAAGAAACAAAAACAACAAAAAAAAGAATCAGCTTTCAGTCAGATTATGTTGGACCACCAAGAAAACATTGAATTTTGTGGGGAAAAACCTACCACATGCAATACACGTGCACAGCATTACCTGTCAAATTCATACACACTTTTATGAGATTGTAACTTAACTGTGGATTTACTGAGACATTTAATAATGTTATCAGAAGATGACATGCAATAACATGTCTATGAAACCCCTGTAAATCGGCAGCTAAGAAATTGACTTAGTCTATGTCCTTTATTTGGAAGGGGCTTAACATTTCTAATGGTGAGAAGCTTAGCATATCTAATTAATCAGAGTCTCAGCTCCTTGTCTCACAGAAACAGATCCTACATGGCCTTTTAGGCAAAAGGAGCAACATAATGGAAATGTAATCACATCAATCAACTCATTTTCTTTTCATTTTGGCCGTTTTAATGGGATTTAAACCTTTACATTTCAAAAGTGCTTATCCCTGATGCATGAACATTCTTCATTTGCTGTAAAATGTGAAAAAAGTGCAGATGTTACCTAAAAAAATTAGTGAAGTCATTTAAGAAGTACAGGAAAAGGAAGAAAGGTGGGACGAAGGGCTTGTCCCTTTAAAATAAAATAAAAAAAGAGTAGAAATTCAAAACTTTAATTTGCATCACCGCTGTGAACCATGAGATATAGAAGCGAAATGTTATGAGAACAAAATTTAGACACATGGTGTTTTATTCTTGGTAAGCGTTAAATTCAAATTCATACATACAAACATACATATTGAAATGTTTGGGGTCAGTATGATTTATATATTAATTGATTGTGTAACTGTTTTATTATTGATCAAACACATGTAGCTTTGGTGAACAAGAAACTTTTTAAACATTTCAAAAATGTGTGTGTGTGTGTGTGTGTGTGTGTAAACAAATACGTTTTCTATTTCTTCCTATGACTGTACATTATACAAATCTTAGTTGCCCGCAAGCTGTTATTACATTTGTGACTTGTGTATTTGTTTCGCTCGCATTGATTCGCTTCAAACGCTGGAGGCATAAGCGACACAAGCCCGCTGATCCGTTCATCAGGGCACCGACTGCCGGCATGGAGCATCCAAAAGGTAAATATTGTTTCAGCGACACCGTTTTCAATGTGGGAAAAGTTCTTAATTATGTTCTGCATGGATAAACCCATCAACTTCGCACAAAGCATTCTTCCTCATCCTCCTGTCTGGTCATCTCTCTCTCTCTCTCTTCTGGTCCCTCTCCTCTGCTCCTCCACGCCTGGAGGAGCAGGGAGATGCGAGCCTCAACGTGTCTGACTGATTACTGTAATTCATACACTTTAATTAGCTGCACAAACCATTAGCCACAATTAGACTATTACAGAATGCTTTGTGGCAGGAGCAAGCCTGAGGAGTACGTTTATCTGCTGGAGGGAGAAAATGGAGAGAGATACAGAGGCAGTGAAAGGAAGAGAGGGGGAGGACGAGCTTTCAGTGGAAATCCACACAGGCGTGAAAATATTAGACCGAGCACTGATGCAGGGGTGTTAGCGAATTCAAAAGAGCTAATAATTTGACGGTGCCTTAAATGCAAACATTAAAGTGTTGGGACAGCCAATCAATTTGTTTGTTGTCTGTAGGTGAGCTTTATTTTTAAAGACAGTGGCTCTGTTCCAAAACCTATGGTGAGCTGCCTTGCTTTCAAGCAGACTGCTTTTAAGGTACTGTTAACTTGATACTGTTTTCAACTAAAAACGGAAAACTTTTTGCCCGTTCAATTACGTTCAATTACATGACAACGGCATTTTGTGGGGCCAGAAAACGCAAACTTTTTGAAAAAATGTCTCCGTGTTAACTACAAAAACGCAAACTTATGTAAATGGTGAAATCATGCGCATGTGTATTCAGTATATATAGGTTATGCAAAGTCTTTCTTTATAAAGTGACCTCACCAACTGCTGGCCTGGCATGCATAATCAGGTTTCCAGACTGTGACCATTTTTTGAGAATGTGCGAGTTAAAATTGTATATGGTCACATATGTGCGAGTGGACACTCTCGCAAAACAGAAGCGCCGGTGTATCAGCTGCTGCAGTCCGTAATGTTCAAAATGAACGAGTAGGCTACATCATGAATCCATTTTCCAAACCGTGTTTTTGACTTCCATCCTGAATCACTACAGACTTCGCCTATAATAAGTGTTTATATTCTGACTATTTTATCCAGGGTCGACTTGGATTGCGGAGTTGCCCATCAGTGCTTGCGTTGACTCGCCATCACATTAATAGAGAGAAGTAGCTCCGGCTACAGTGTTCTTCCGCAAGACTCGTGCAGTTTATTTATTGACGAACGTAAACGTCATGCGCATTGCACACTGATGGTGAACACGTCCCAATTGTGAATTCACGAATTAAGGCATATAAAAGTGAAAATGTCTCACGAAACAGCGTGCCCCTTCCTACGGCTTTTCAGCGGTTAGATGAGAGTAATCGCTCGACTGAGGAAAAGGAAATTATTATAAAATGCAGAAGGTAAGGAATATGAGATTTCTGAGATTTTCGTTACAACTATTAACTTTGATAACGAAAAATCTGTATTAGCTTATTATAATAATCAAACCTTTTAAAATGTAATGTATACATTTGTATGTTTTATTATTTTTAAAAGATATAAAGATGATGTTGATAGAAAGATGATGATAGATAGATAGATCCAAAATCCATGAAAATCCTGAAATTTGGCAATGATAATTAATATATTACAGGTGTTTATGCAGCAACCCAGAGAGCCTTTACTAGCTTTGGTCCATTAAAACCACTATTCATCAGCATGCATTGATTAATACCACGGCATGTTAAAAAAAAAGTGAGACCAAATCATATGCTGGTGCAGACTAACTGAGAAAGTTGGTAGCACCAGTTCAACTAGTGGAAAAGTTAGTCTGGAGCCCTGATAATGCATAAATCTTTCAAAAAACAAACGAACAATAATCTTACTGACTTACAAAGCTTACTGACACAAATAGTGCATAATGCCTTACATAGGCAACTAGTTCTAGAACAGACCCATTGTGTTTAGATAGTGTTTCAACTGAGAATACTTACACCAGAGTATTAATTTTCACAATAGCTTGTACTGCATGTCCCTTAACAAAAATGAGAACAAAATTAATATGCAATATTAAATAATCCTCTCTTGGTTCGCTCAAGAACTTGTCCTCCACCGCTCTCTCTGTACAGTGGTGTCAGTGATGACAGTCTTTTATCTATCATGTCCTATTTATGGCTCTGAGCTCATATATTTGAGAGGTTGTTTACAGTAGAGATAGTGTTGGACCACAAAGGCTTTTACTCAGATATGAGGGGAAGGTTTGAAGCACTAGACATTGCACCAGTGTCACTAATAAGCTTCGGCAAGCGGGAGAGGGGAACATTGAACAGGTGCAGTGCTGCATTCAGAAATCTGAACCTGAGGCACATGCCCCAGTGCTCTTATAAATTTTAAAAACCGATCGAGACCTTTAAAGGGCAGGGCTTGGCCCACTGCGGAGAGAAGCTTTTTTCTGTTTCAAGCTTGTCAGAGCTAGTGAACTCAGTCATCAAAAGTACCACCATACGTCACCTCACTGTGAAACTATGAGCTTCCCCATGTCTCAGTGTTCTTCAGATAAAGAGTTAGGTGACCTTACTTTGAGGAGAAAAGTCCAAGTAAGGTTTTCAGAAGTTATGTCAGAGTTAGGTCAATCACAGAGTTTGTCAAATAAGTGTCTTAACTATTGCTAATGGTCTGGGGCCTGATGTATAAACGTTGCGTACGCACAAAATGGGCATAGAAATATGCGTACGCATTTTCCACGCACATATCGGGATTTATAAAAAATAAACTTGGCGTAAATAAGTGCGCACCGTAAGGATGCTCTTGACCGTGCGTACGCACTATTTTAGAAGAGTATGTGTTTTGGCGACACCGATGGTGAGCTGGAGTCAAATGTGTTTTTGCTCACTATTAGACAGAGAATCTAAAGAAAATTATATATCTAAAGAAATATAATTAAAATATAATTTCACAAACCTACCATCACTTGAAGCAAACATCCATCCCTTCTTAAATGACCGCGCCAGCACGCGCGTGCGGCCGTTTAGTGAAACTGACGCACATAGCCTATAATCTAACGGCAGATGGAGTAAAACCGTAAATCTTCATTATGAGTCCAAATCATAAATAGAGTGCATGTTCTCAATAACAGTTTAAATAAATAAAAGAATGATTTAAACTATGTTTTACTTCTAACATAAACATTTAGATTAAATATGCCATTCTCATTAATGGAGTTAAACACTTAAACTACATGAAATCATTACTGAGAAGTTACAAAAAAATTTATATTCAATAAATAGAAATATACCTATTTGTTGTGGATGCCTTTGAACACATTTCTTCTGGCATGCTGTGTTTTGATGTTTTAATGTTTTAGATAATTGCTAATCATGACAAAACCAGATTGTCTGGGAAAATAGTTTTGTGCAAATGATGCGCAACCATGTCTATCTGTTTCCATTAAAATATAAATACAAAATACTAAATATTGAAAATACTATTTGGCCAGTGGAAAAGATTGAGAAAAACTTTCTCTGAAATGTATTTAACACTATTTGATTTATTCATTCAAAAACAAGGCAAGGATATAGGCTACTTAAAAAATAATAATGTTTGTAATAATGTGATGGCACATCCGCATTTCATATTTTCCTAATGTCTTGTACTGTTAAATTTGGTATCACGTGGATGAATAATCATATGCAAATGATATGCAGATGAGGATATGCATATTTAAACTAGGCATTGTAATCTCCATATATGGTTATTTCGGGGAGGAGACGCACGTGCGCACAATCTTCCGCTGACTGGGATTTATAAAGTGAATTCTGCGCAGGTTCTGGCGTACGCGCGGTTTTATAAATCTGAAAACTTTTGTGCGTACGCAAATTCTGCCTTATGTGCGTACGCACACTTTAAGGATGAAATCTACGCAAAGTTTTATACATGAGGCCCCTGGTGTTTTTTGTTTTATGGATCATCTTCTATTTATGCCTGTATTTTTTGTGTTTTATCCCAAGTGAGTAACACAGGGACAACTATTGATTGTAAGTTTGACTCACTTTCACAAATTGATTGGGTGACAAGGATTGAAGCACCTTAAAGGGTAACTAAACCCCTGGTCAGAGCCTGACTCCACCCACTGGCAATATTTGAAAATGCTGAAAAAGTGGGCAGACCCCAGCGGAGATAGAGGGGACGAAAAAGATGCTAATACACTCTATCCTGATCGTTTTCAAAACTCGCAATTCCGACTCCTAACTGGCTACAGTGGTTTTGACGAAACAAGCTGGTTTTTATACTGCCGCTCGTATCAAGAGCGTGGTGAGCTGAAACCTGTGTACGTCACGAAGTGCGGAACATCCAATAGGAAAATAAGAGGCAGCACTAAGAGGTTTTTACACCATATATTGTAGAAATAAAACACTTTATACACAAATGTAAAATAAGTTACTCGAATCAATGACTGGTATTAATAAAGATCCATTCTTACAGATCATTAACTAAAAAAAGTTGGTTTAGGGTTTAGTTACTCTTTAAACACTACCAATGTTTAAAAAATTTGGGGTCAGTAATGTTTTTTCAGACAAGGACACTAATTAAGTGAAGGCATCAATAATGTAAAAAAAAACTTCCATTTTAAATAATGATGGGGTTTTTTAAGTTTCTATTAATCAAAAAGACCGAATCACTGAATCAGCAATTTAATTATTATGCTGAAAATTTAGCTTTGCCATCACAGGAATAAATTACTTTTGAAAATATATTAAAATATAAATCAGTTAATTAACATAGTAAGAATATTTAATAATTTTCCTGTTTTACTGTATTTTTCTATTAAATAAATGGAGCCTCGATTGAACAAAAAATAATTTTCAAAACATTTTAAAACACTTACCGAACCCAAACGTTTTAGCGGTAAGTGTGCACTATATTTCCGAGTCTTCAGAAGGTATAAAAAAAGCTTTTACATTTTAATTAAGTCACTATTCATTGAAAAACACCATTTAATTCATCAAATCTGCCATGACATCTTCTTTTTCTTCTATATTTTAAATTTGAATTCAGATTTCAGACTAACAACACAATATGAGTCTGTTACTCACTCTAATCTATTGTAAGGTTTTCAGAATCTCTAAACTTTATAAAAAGGAGTTGTAAATGTTTTTCTAGTTAAAAAATATCTATTGAATTCTGAATGCACCACTCAAGTTATTCACAAATAATTTACACATGTATTTTAGAGAATAATGAAAAATATTCTAGATGGAAAACTTACAGAATTTGACAGAACACTGCATTCAGCTCACACTTACTATATTTAATCTTTCATATATACCACAATATGAGTGATGCCTACACAAGAACAGTTTGAGCTGATACAGAAGTCTCAAGGAGGGCAGAGTTAAATATTTCAGCAAGACAGTTTTGGCTGAGGTCTGAGAGATGGTTTTGGTTGGTTATTACAGGCAGCAAAATCAGTTGGTTGATAGTGTCAGTTACCATTAGCATCACAACAGGCTATAGATGAGCTCCAGTCTGTTGTTCAGCAGGAACCTTTAGAGAAATCACTGAAAGGCAGAACCGCAAGGCTGCGAGCACCACAAGTTTGCTTGGCGGTTTCAGCTATATGCTGACCCAGCGAGAGCTCCGGGAGATGCATCACATGCACAGGTCCATGTCAGCCAACCTTTTACCCTCAGCACATCTACAAGAAGTAGAGGGAGGGGTCCAATTCTCCAATGCTCCATCATACAAGCACTTCATTCCCTCCACCCTGAAGGACGGAGGTTTAATAACACAGCTAAAGGACTGAAGCCCACTATACAGCACAGCAGATTATATGAACGGAAAGATGCTGACGGACCAAAGAGCTGACACAGAGCCTGAGAAGATAAGTAACGTTATCTGTGAGTAAAGATAAGTAAAGGATGGCACGGAAAAGAAAAGAAAAGAAGGGAATTACGAAAAAATGCTTCTTGAGCAGTTTTCTAATCTGGGAGAAAAAGAAGAAAAACAGTTGTAGTACCAGTCCTGTCTGTAGTAAGTCAACATATCCTGAAGTGCTCCTAAAAATGGCTTGACGCTAATAATCATTTGCACTCAGATGTGAATGGGTCTATCTACTATAAAGATGGTTATTTTCACCCCGACTCCCTCCCCTGTTCGACCTTGAGTGATGGTACGGCGCCTCGAGTGGGTGTATGCTATAATGTAAAGTAATTTTTTTCTGATTGGCTGGTTGTTAGAGATCTTCTACGTTCAAAGCAGAGGCATCTACAGCGGTGCTTCTGGGACAACTTCAGTGGCTGAACGTGACTCCATCTTGCCCTGTTCTCACATGGCTACATTGCAATTGTCTGGTTCACTAGAGCCTGTCGCTGTGTGGGAAAGGTCTGCTATTTGATGGACAGACACTCTTGTGCATCTGGCTGATCTCCCTCCCTGAAGCCAGCAGATCCAGCCCTCAGTTTATCTAAACTTATGAAACCATCCGCAGCTCCAGGGCTAAGCCTGGGCCTAAAGCTCTAATCTGAGCCTGCTGGCTTGCTTCTGTCGACGCCAAGGAAAGAAATGGACTACATTTGTCTGAATTAATTTAGATGCAGTGCAAGTTTTTAGAGTTGGAGAGAGGGGTCAGGAGAGGTGCAAGAACAGAGGAATCAGCAAAATACACTTTCAAAAAGTGGAGGTACTGACATCAAATAGCTTTAATAAAATATTATATATAGATAGATAATTTACACTGCCCAAAAAAAAGTTGTGCACTCTACTGTTTTGTAGGAACACCTTTAACTTTTATTAGTATGTATTCACTGAGGCATTGTTTCGATAAACTTTTTTCAACTTTTACTTCAGTCCAGAGTTGTAATTTTTCACCAAGAAAAATTTAACGGAAAGAGGTGAACGGCAGCATAAAGTCTTCTCCAGCATATCCCATAGATTCTCAATGGGGTTAAGATTGGGACTCTGTGGTGGATGATCCATGTGTGAATATTATTTGAATCATTCTTTTATAATTAGAGCCAGATGAATCCAGGCACTGTCATCTTGAAATATGCCCGTGCCATCAGGCAAGAAAAAATCCATTGATGGGAAAGCCTGGTCATTCGGTAAATTCAGGTATTCAGTTAACCTAGAACCTAGGCCTGACCAAGTGAAACAACCCCAGACCATTGCACTGCTTTAGAGACATTGCATTATGGGTGCATCGTTCATGCGTCTCCCTTCTTATGCGCCCATCACTCTGGAACAGGGTAAATCTGGACTCATCAGACTACATGGCCTTTTTTCATTGCTCCAATCTAAGTGGCTTTCTTAAGGCCACATAGCTATTCATTCCCAATCTCTTGAGTCTAGAGCCACAATTTCACAAAATGCTTAAGCTATTCAAAACCAACATTTTAAAAACTAAAATTATTCTGCAACAGAATCTTCTCTGAAATTAAGCTGTTCACACCAGTTTGAGTTGAAGCAAACACAACACACATTTGTTTGCGAGTCATAATTCACCATGTTTACTCTCTTTATTCACCCACCCACCGTCCCAGGAGGGTTAAGAACAAAGTCTGGAATTTCATGAATTATATTTTAGCTCTGGGCGCTCTCTCAAAATGCTCAGAGCAAATACGGGTTACCTTAATGGAACAGCAGTGTGCCACCTGCTTGGTTTGAAATTCAGCTCCAACCCTTGATGGAGCAGAGACCCAGGAAGAAACCGTAGCTTCGTGCTTCCCGAGAGCGGCCCACAGGTGGCCTCAGGCAAGGACAGGCCACACATCCTCTCTGACCCCCTCTGGAGGTGACCTTGTGACATTACCTGCTGTGAAAAAAAGCTTTATGGGATGCCAAGACAATGTGTATCAGGGCTTCAAAAAGCCACCCAGGGAGAAGAGAATCGTTTTGAGAAAAGCTCAAGTTTAGAGGGCTCTTTGAAACACAGAGATGGTGGAAAGGGTCTGCATTTTGCCTCACAGCTAACAAGCCAACACTGATTTAATGCTGCTCTCACCTTAAAGAGAGTCCGCATTGAAAAAAAAAAAGCAACCTCTCCGTCGGACTTCAGATCAAGAGCGGGAAAAAGAGGTGGAAAAAACATGCTTCAGGTTTAAAAAAAATAAAATAAAAAGCTGATGTCCTCGCAGCATGGATATGACTTCCGTTATGAACACAGAAGAAAACATGAACTCAGGAGCATCTTTTTTTTGCAGCTCTGCGGTCATTGAGAAGGGCAGATGCTACTAAGGGGAGGATAATTGGTCATGAGCTGTCTGAAATGTGTAATTAGACAAGATGAGATACTCCCAGTTTTTTCATCCTCTCTCTCTCTTTCATCACCCCTCCTTTTCCAGTTGGCAGTCTGAGCGCCTTAGTGTCAGCTTTGATCTCTGTTAAGGTTTTCTGAGCCCTATCAGATAGGATCAATTTGCTGTTACACACATCACTCTTGGCTCTCTCCCCTGGCTACTTGCTTGTTTGTGACAGGCTTACGTGCATACAAATAATTGCGAATCTCAGCTTCGCTGGATGAAAATAAGATGCACAGATGTGAAGTGCATCCTCCCTTCAAAAGAATACAGACAGCTTGAGAGAACTTTCACTGCATATACCAGAGATTTTGTCACATAGGTGGAATTTGGATTCCCAGTAATGCACAAACTTAAGTTCGGCACAAATTAAATAGTCTGTTCTAAGTATGTTATGTGTTACCATGTTATGTGTAAGTGTTATGGTCACCATGATTTTGCTAAGACATGTTCCTGGAAAAATTTATTTTGTTGACCCTGGAGCAACATTCCAGTCTGAAAATTTAATCCTTACCTTATCCCTACACCCCACCTATAACTTACCCCTAAAATCGGTGGGAAATGATAAATAATGGGTAAATAACACTTGATGTAGAAGCACCTAACCCTGGTTGTAAGACTAAACTTGACATAAACTGTAAATGTGTCAATTCTGATTGGTTTTTAGGAATGCTGTTCCAGGAACATGCCATTCATACAACAAGTTTTCTTACCCAGCAATAAAAGAGGATAGAATTAAAAATAAATATTTTTTAAAAAGTTTACAGAAACTCAAATTATGATATTGTCTATCTGAAAGACCAGTTCAACTACAAGTTTGGTCTACTGTGAGCCATGACAAACAAAGTAAAATTACAAAAATAACTTTCTGGTGGATGCAAGTCATTTACTGATGAGAAGCAGAGCTATTTGGCTGCAAAACATAGCTGGTCAACCAATTCAAGTATAGTCAAACCTGCTTAGCCAAAGAAGGCTTGGTTAAAGAACAGTTCAACCAAACCCCATTCTCTTATCATTCCAAACATATATGACTGACTTTTTTATGCGAACACACAAAAGATATTTTTGAAGAAGTCTCATCCCAAGACTTCATACAACTGACGCTTTTGACCATACGTCAACATCACAACGTTTTAGGTACCCTTTCGCAACGTCAGTTAGATGACGCTATCTAATCCTAACCCAACCCCAGACCTAAACCTACCGCGTCATCTAACTGACGTTAAAGGTAAAGCATCAGTTGGATGACGCCCAGGATCGTCAGTATAAATGACGTTAAAGGGTACCCTGAAACGTCAGATGTTGACGTACAGTAGCAGTCACAGTTAGTTAACGTCTTGGGATGAGACTGTGTTAGTCTAAACAACTTTGGACAAAATTTCAGTTAAAGTCGGCGTGAAACGGAAGTTGAGATTGTAGTTTTTTCTTCGTCATTACGTATATATCCGAGTGAAACGGCTTCTGAAATTAGAAAAAAAATGTAGGGCAGGGCTTGATTTCGTCCTTTGGGAATTGATTGGATCGTTGGAGGTTAGGCGTTGCAAACAAAATGGAGGCAGATTTGAATGCGATTCTCTGAGAGGCGGTGCACCGATAGCCGCACCCTCATCGGATCTGGCCGCACCCTTTCGCCATTGCAGGTGACCGAAATAGAAGAGAGGTCGTTTCGATGGGAGAGGGAAGGGTAATGTATTTGATTAAGATTATAAGGTTCATGAATTTTGAAAAAATAATGAAGTGCACAGACAAATCATTTAAAATAAACACTACAATATTACATTTAAAAAGAAGATTTGTGAAATTTAATTTCATGCCGACTTTAGCCTAGAATCAGAGTAATACAGATCTACATGAACAAGTTGCCAAGGCCCATTAGAGGCTGGCCTGAAGCCAGTTAAGACTTCCCTTTGTATCAAAAAACACAGATGACAATCTAAGGGTCTAGTCAGATTCCAACCAGGTACTGAGATGTGTTTTGGTAAGTTGTACGGACAGGACTGTTGCCAGGGGCTCTCTGGAGGAATGCGCCGGGTTCAATGACAACTCTTTAAAGCATGATTTTGTGTTGTCCAGAGAGCTTGTAAAAGCTCTATGAGGCTTTTGTTGCAAATATGTGATTTTAAAATGCTCTTTAAAGTGTAATGCCATTGGAATTCCAGCTTCTTCACTGTTTTAACAAGCTTCTCACCTTGTGAATGTCTAAAGAGAATTGCACCCAATAATGCAGTCTACACATGATTGGTGCCAACTAACATTAAATGTTATGTAGCTTTGAAGAGTGCGGCCCTCCAGTATGGGTTCACATCAGCAGACGCACATTTTCCGATTGCCCAAAGTGGTCTGCTTTCTCTCCGTTATGGACACACTGCTCCTGTCATATCTCCTCTCTCTTTCGCTCTCTCTTCCCCTGCGGCCTCTATCTCTACCTCTTCCCCTTCCTCCATCTGTTTCCATGCTCAGCACAGTCAGGCCGTGAGCTGGAACAAGTCTATCTGCAAAACCAGACTTGGATGTGGGTCTTATGGCCAGAGAAGCTCTTTCCCTGGTCCAGATAATTCCACTTTCCCCCCAGCCACTGCAACAGAATAATACCCTTTTGTCACGCTAGATGGCAATTCAAGCTTTGACTCATCAGCATTTATTTTTGACGCTCATATTTCCACCATTGTGATGCCGCTGCCACAATGAACCATCTGAGATAAATCAGGAGGCGGCAACTGAGGGATTTCTGCATTATGCAGAATGGAGCGTATTTGCAACTATTGCTTGATAGGTTGGATGCCAATATTAAAATGTATTCTCATTATCCAAAACATCAGAAGAAAGAAGAGGTGAGAGGTCAGATGATTACAAGTCTTTGTGGTGAACTCAACAAGAAGCTAGCTGTCAATCAAGATTGTTTGCCATGCATTCTGGTCAGTTCATCATCTGCAGCCTTGACCTTATGCAAATCTGCAAGATGAAATCTATTTATGATGATGTGGAACAACT
Source organism: Hybognathus amarus (assembly GCA_030378365.1). NCBI lineage: Eukaryota > Metazoa > Chordata > Actinopteri > Cypriniformes > Leuciscidae > Hybognathus > Hybognathus amarus. Next base: position 338,284 of record JAQIUQ010000381.1, on the reverse strand, counting down.
TATTGAGATGCAAAATGCTGTCTTCCTAAAGAATGGCATCGTTCAGCCTCACATATACAGTATATTGAACATGGACATGAAAGACATAAGAGCCCGCTGAAAATTCCCTACAGACTAATACATACATACATATTTTATATATACATATTATATATATATATATATATATATATAAAATGACAAATGATTATATAACATGTAAAATGATTCAATATAAGAATAAAAGTAATGATAATATTTAATGATCAGTAAACTTTTTTGTTTTTAAAGAAAGAAAGTCACAGACTTTTATCAAAATTTAATGACTGCCTCAGCAACTTGTTTTTTCTTCTTTTTTTCTGCTGATGGATTCAACACTGCATGCCAGGGACAATTTATATTAAAACTATTATAGCATCCAATAGTGAACTAAAAAAGTACAGGCAGAACTTTTACAGAATATTGTTAATAACTTCCAGCCTTACAGTGAATCTCTTGCAGAATGGGTTATGAGTTGATGCAAGAGTATTACTACTTAATTTTGGCCACATGCTGACAGTGCAGACCTGTAAAGATGTTTACAGGGTTTACAGTGTATGAACTACAGACCAATTCAATCAAAGCATTTCACAATAAAATCCTCAGACCAAGTTATTTGGTCAGCGGAGAGCTAGAAAAATGAAAGAAAAAAATGGCATTCTGCTATAACGTTGTCCTCAAATCTTGCTATGACAAAGAAGTACAAATGAATACAGCAGCATTTTTAGTCGTGTATGTACAACAGAAGGTTTGGACCATGTCCATAATACGTTTTCTTTGTTTTGGCCTTCCGTCCACACTAAGACGGTATTTCTATGGATGAAATTTGTATGAATTAAACTTTTTGAAATGTTCTCCAAAGTGGACAATTTGAAAATGCCGTTTTCACATGGTAGTGTGGACTGTTAAAACGGAGGTGTTTAAAAATGATGACGTAAGTTTAGTCATGTGACTCATTTTGTACCAATAGATATCCATGTATAGCAGTATTGGTTTGTATATATATATATATACTAGTGATGCGCGGGTCGGCTTTTTCCAACCCGCGGGTCCCGCTTTTATGAAATTATTTGGGCTGTCCCAGCCCGCACCGCACCACTGTCTCTATTTTATTTCAGCCTGAAAGTGCTTGGAAACATTGCCTTGGAAACTGGCAACAACAGACGATTATGAATATGAACCATAAATCAGGTCATATTAATAAACATTTTCAACATTTACAAAGCAGCATTTGTATTCATCTAATAGGCTAAACCATTTTTTTTATTTCTTAGACCCCCACAAATATGTCTTGACATGCTGGAAGTGGACATTTTGTGGCGCTACTGTTTGTATATTTTTCACACGAGTTGCACTTCAGGTAACGTTAGCCGAGACTGTTGTCTCCTGCTAGCCTGCAACTACTGTACTTCTGAGAACTGCTCCCAAACATTAGATTTAGCAGCCTGACCTTTTTTCTTTTAATCATGTATATTCCCGACCTCAATTTCTCCCGCACCTCGTCTTCCATCTTCACTTATATTTCTCCGTTGTTGTTGTCGAGGCTGGCGGCGGGAGCTGCTTGGCGCGCCGCTTCCGTGACGCGTCACGTGACACCAAAGGTTTGGGAACGTCACGCAAGTTACGTTGCTACGGCAATCGTATTGTAACCTTATCAAATAACCTTATAAAATATGAAAATAGATATTCCCAAATATTTAATATAGGCTGGAAATTGCAAGCAACATACATGGATAAAAAAATAAATAAAAATAATGAATGACCCGCCCAACCCGCCCCGCAAATAAAGTGACAATTTCTTTACCCGCCCCAACCCGACCGCCGGGGTTACCGCGGCCCGCGGGTTACAGAGTCGACCCGCGCATCACTAATATACACACACACACATATACACAATAGTTTCTAATCCACACTGAAACATCAGAAAACACCTGAAAAGCTAGCATAGACGGAGAGCATTTTAAACGAAAACACTGTTTTCAAATTTATCCGGATTAATGTAGACGTAGCCTTAGGCCGTGTGTCCACCAAAGCGTTTTTCCACGCGCCTGGCATGTTGTTTTCAATGGGAACGCCGCGTTTGAGGCGCTGAACGTTTTCACACTGAAGCGCCCAGCGTTTTTTACTGGTCGCCAAGAGTTGAAAAATTTTCAACTCTGGATTTAACGCAGCACTCATCACTGTCACTTTTTACCCACCCGTCCAATCACAGTGGAGGAGGGGCGGAACTAATCCCACACCGAACCAACTGTCACAACATTCTTTCTGTACAACGACATCAACCAGCAGAGCTAACTGAACAAAATGGATGAAAAATACATTTTTAGAAGGAAACAAATTATCTGCGAAATCAGTTACAAGTAAACTGTGCTGCGGATATTCTGTATCATAGCAACGAAACGTCTCAACGGAAAAACGCTGTGCTGCCAAAACACTCTCAAGCGCCCAAAGCACGGCGTCGTCAGCAGAGCGTCTGCCGTTTTCAGCTGGCTAAAGACGCTTTGGTGGACACACAGACTTAGAGTCCTATTTAGCTATATGTTTAAAATAATTTAAGGCAATTTACAGTTTCAAATCTATGGACAGAATCCTTGGCAGGCTTTTGATTTCCAAAGAAAATTATTTTGACCTGTCCCTCACCGACTTGTCCAAATCAAATAATTCATACAGTACGTAACTAAATAACTTTAAAAAAAAAATCTTCATATTCCTGCATTTTTATAACTGTCACTCAATTAAACATTATACACTTTGCTGCAATGGATTCTTACATAAATCCAATAAAAGGAATTACATAAAGATGTTTAATATTCTCAACTGATTATTCAGACTAACTGACTGCATGTTTGACTGTTTATCTTAGCAGTTCCTAGCAAGGTGAAGGATGGCTGAAAGTCTACTTTGGCCAGCAGTCAGTGAAGCTATTGGGTATGTTCTACTTGACCTGCCATCCGTGATGTAACACAAAGTGACTGATTGCCCCCTGATGCTGTGCCAACCGAGTCAGACATTTCAGATTTTCTGCTTTTACCATTAAGTCGGTGGGGAAAGCGAAGCTCAGAGGAGAGACAAAACCACTGATGAACTGATTGACATTTCCTAATGTGATATCTGAGTCCGGCCGCGCATGCAGGCTTTCAGAGGGATATACAACATCTTCCACACTGACCGTCCATCTCGACTGCAGGTTAAGAGAGATAGATTCACCTCAGGTCAGATGGGAAAGCATGTGCGTCATGAACAACAGACTCACCGAGTGGAAAGAAAGAAAATGACTTTCATCGGTGGTACCTCGTTTGTCTACTCTCGTATCTTGTCCATTCCGCATTCTGCCCCGTCTTTCCACTCACAGCGTCATGAATTGGCACCCTTAACCTCCTCAGTCTGATTCGACTGAAAAAACAAGATGCAAGCAAGCTGTGAATATCGGGCCCATTCGCTGTATGCCTTTCCCCTTACACAGAGTAAACACTTCTGTGTGTCCACGGAAATTAGCATAGCTTGGAAAGGGCACAGCAATCCAGTTCTTTAAACCCAGGAATACCTTTTGACATTGGACAAACCGAGCATGCATACAAAATCATTGAAACCGCAGCAGTGAGCAGGAAACAAGGCATATCGGCCAAACAGTTTTTTCAAGGTTCCACTTCCAATCATGTTTTGGCCTTTTAAAGCACCTTGTGAATCAATGATTGCATTCAAACCAAAAAGAATATATTAAATGATTCATGTAAGATCAAACAGAGTTTTCCGGAAGAAAACGATCAAAATCATTTACTTAAACAGGGGAAAATGTGTTAGGATTTGAGTTAGCCCCTGTTGATGTTATACACTAGTTGTACCATGCTTTACAATAAGCACTTAAACTACGCATTATTGGTGCATTCAAGTCCTCCTGGAAAGTTCATATTTACAAGTTGGGAATTTGAAATTACTGGCGTAGTGAAACATTCAGCAAGATTTTTAAACTCTGCTTTTACAAAATGATGAATAAAGAGTGTGCAATGTGCTTATTTAATTTATGAAGGTGCTGTCAATTTAATTGTTTTATATTCTATTGTAATTGTACAAAACTATGTGAACATGCAACATAGATACTTATATTGTAAGCTAAATGAAAAAAAAAACTTTCTACGCATCATACTGTATACTGAGGAGTCTGATAGCTCCACCAACCTATCCACTACGTAAAGCTGTGGTCATTACGTGCATGAATCATTTAAATACGTTCATATTCCAGGTATTTGAAGTGTACTTTAAAATAGTTTTCAGGGAACACACTACTCACACTATTTATACTACAAAATAGCATAATGCACAAATACACGAATTCGGATGCAACTAAGTGATTGGTTAGCATGGCATTTACAGCCTAAGGCAAATGTCTTAATTTTCTTTTCAGAATTGAAATGCCATGAAGAAAAGATCTAGGTTGTGTAGGCACTTCTGGGGTTGAATTCGCTAGCCTAACAACAGCCATGCTAATGAATAACAACAGGATGCTAACTGATCACTTCCTCCAAGTATACAGTATTAGAAACTGCTGGTTTATCTCAAACAATGTCCAGCAAAACACAATGATGTAACTACCCAATCACAGTGGGCTGTGCGACAGGGAGATTTTCTTGAACGAACACAGCATATCTGTGTGTCAACTTTGAGCCTGAGGGCAAACTCTCTATTGCTCACTCTTTGAAATAGTTTGATCATCAAGGTCAAGCTGAAATCTTTACCTAAACTGTGCTTGATTATTCAGTCGACAGGAGAATCGTAAAAACAACAACAAAAATGCAGCGCACCAGATTGGAAACTTAAGGAGACAAATAGCATCTGAATGATGCCATGCATTATTGTGTCATCTCCATAGTCATCTAATGGCTGTATCACATTAATAAAGTGGAGAACGTTATACTGTAACAGATGGTGAGACTACATCAGCGGCTCAGGAGCTATTTATTAAATGCGTTATTAATTATTTTCAACATGATGCGCTTCACGGCTCCTTCTGGCCTGGGTGAAGGCGGTAGTGTGCCGTTTGCTTTATTTACATGGCTGCCTACCTTTGCTAGAATTGAAATCTCTCTGGTTGCTAAAATTGCATGGAAGGAGGCCATGAGCAAACTACATCCTATTTTTAAAAATATCTAACAATTAAACTCGCCTTATTTAATAAAACACAAGCAGGCTATGAATATGTCTGTGATTTATGGCTATGCTTGACAAACCTGACACCTCACTTCGCTGTAAAGCTAACAATCTGTGATGGAACTCTTGCTTTCCAGCTGAGCCTTTCCCTATGGGTCTCAAGGCTATAACCCTTCATGCCACCCCAGTGGGACGCAGGTGCGAGCCGGTAGAGAAGGACCACAGCGCACACCAACCTTCCTCCCCAAGCCCCCTCTTCCTCCTCTCCTCTTCGCTCCTTGTAGCCCTCTATGGGCCTGGGATGCCAGCTGGAGGTGACAGTTTCCTCACCTGCCACAGGCGGCCCGCCACCTGCCAACACTCACCCCGTTCCCCCACACAGGTGGCGGGGGACAGCGGAGTCACGACTCCATGCCGCCCAGCCTGTCTCCCCTCCTCCCGCCCACCTCCCGTAACCCCCACCCGTCTGGGTTCATGCTCCAGCACCCGCACCGCAGAACTCCATCTCCCGCAAACACCTTTCACACTATCTCCAGTCTCATTTGGTGATTTATAGAGGCCTGGCCTCTTTGCCTTTCAGCATAGGCGTGGCACGTGTTTGCCTCAAGACAAATGAACACGGTATTCATTTTTTGACTCAGACAAAATGAGAGGGGGAAATGTGCTCGTTGATTCAACACGTCCGAGAGAACCTACATTATCTGCTGCACTCGGGAAGGTAGCGCCGCATCCGAAAAACAAATGAGGATGAAATGGTTCCAGAGCAATTGACTGCAGTGATGAAAATTCTGAAATGAGGAGAAGTCCTAATTTTTTTTTTTTGCTATCCATGTTACAGTTACATTTAAAGTTGACACAAACAAGAACAATACAATTTTTCGAATTTCAAAATAATTATAAAATTATAAAAATGTTTATTTCTCATCAAGTTAATGGCTTTCAAGCATTTTTTTTAAATTTGCATTTTTACATTTATTCCATAATAATACAAATAACAGTAACAAATTTAACCCTTAAACATATGTCTCTGGTCTTTATTAACCAGGGACTTAATTCACAACCCATTCCTTATTCATTCATTCATTTTTAGACAAACCTTCTTAGTATCTCAATCAATTCATTATAAACAATATAAAAAGTAGAAGTATGCCTTTTCACAAATTGTATAGGTCGCTTTGTTTCTGCACAACAATAATTGAATCTTTCATGACTGAATAAGTGCAATTCAGCTTTATTCCACAAAGCAATGTCTGATTCACAATGATGAAGTGACGTTTCACTCATAGTTACTGCAGGCAGAAAACAAAAGAATAGGAAGTATCATCAGCAAACTTGAAACTTGCTTGCGGGTGAAAACGTAAAAATATTTTATCGGATGCGTCTTTCGTTTACACGGCGATGGCGTTTTTGGGGCTTAAAAACGCAAAAAAGGGAAACCACCCTCCAGAGTGGAAATCTTAAAAACACTCTACTGCCGCGTTCCTGTGTAAAGGGTAAAAACGCGAAAGTCTGCTTGACAGTGAAGGTTGTACGCAGGCGCGTGGACTTGGTGTTGTTGTGTGGCAGTGCTCCACAATGCCACCTAGCCGCCTAGAGTGCATACTACATTGGATTTCACACTCTTTTGGGTCACCATATGTGCACGGATTTCCCACCCAAAACGCTCGTCTAAACGCAGAATAAAAAGTGATAACGCAACGCCACTTTTACGTTTTCTCTTCAGAATCGTTTCCGTGTAAACATAGCCTTATTTAAGGATCACCAGTCATCAAAGCTTGGTAAACACTGCAGGTGTCACAGATCCTGAGATTAATATACCTTCAATTTTACCATGCTGATTGCTCACAAAAAAAGTCATTGACATGGCAAAGAGGTGATATCTAAGTGGGTGAGTCGTTTACTTCCTTTTTCATTAGTCTTTTCATTAACACCATTTAGACTGATTTACAGACACAAAATGCGCAGCAAAAACAACAGGGCAGAATTTATTGTGTGAATAGAATAATAGACCAATCAGGGTGCAATGGAGGCTTTGCCTTCTCTAATGTAACTTCCCCCTCTCTAATGTAACTTTCCCCTTTTCATTCTCAATTATCTCCTCACCAAACCCAAAGCTTACTTTATTTTCTCATCCAATTCTTGGGATTCTCTTGCCTCCTCATAGGAAACATAGTTCCAGAGCCAACGTACAGATTTGAATGGCGCTGCAATGCATAATTTTACTGCCATGTCCTTATTTGTGTGCAAAAAAGGGAGTTTTCAATTTGTAACCACAGTAAAACATAGTTGTAGGTCTTAATGTGAATGTTTACTACACCTTGTAAATAATAAACCGGCTACAAATTGTGCTGGCAGGCCACTTTGAAGTAATTATCCTCCCCTATGTAGACATAAATAACAAAAAAATAAGTCTACTAAGATGAATGGCCAAATGAATAAATATATAGCTGTACAATGCCCTTATAAATGGCATGCTGGCATCATCCTGTCACCCACGCCGGGATTTATTAATGGATTTATTGAGGAGGGAACGCCAGCTTTCATATTTTTATTGTGTTTGATAGAAACGTCTGAAATAATTTGGCAACAAAAAAGCGGTAAGCAAAGCTGGATGGCTAAGTGCGTATCAGTGAAGATGTCACATTTTCCAGAACTCTTCTTTACGGTTGCAACCTAAAAGGCTTTCATCGTAGAGCTTTGAAATGTGGATTCAATAACCCACCTTGATGTAATACAGTATTTAAAACGAATGCTTTGATTTCCCATTAATCCAATGAGACCACAACAACTGTACTATTTAAATTTGGTTCCGGACTGCCACCTGTGTATATGCTGACGGCTCTGTCAGTTTGTTCTAACATATCAAAGCTACTCACACAGTAGACTCTCTGTAGTGAATCGTATTGTAATATCTTTAAGCAAGACTTGTTTTGTGGCTCTTTTTCCTCCTCTTTTCCAATTGTGAGCTGGGGTCTGAACTGTGTTTGAACCCCCCCTGTGGGAAGGCCATGGCCCAATGGATCGTTAGCTGTCTGACCCACCCAGGGTGCAGCGTGGGGTGAAAAAGAACAGAATGGAGTAAAAGAGCGATAGAGAGCTCTCAGATAGAGAGTGCGTAAGCACTTCCATAATCCTCTGTAGTTTGTTTTTTTTTAAGTTACACAATATTTCTAATTCAAATAAATATTGTTCTTTTGACTTTTCTAGTAATCAAAGTATCCTGATTTCCACAACAATAAGCAGCACTCCTGATGTACTAAAAATCTAAAATTAGGACCTTTCCAAGTTGGCCGTGCTGTGCCATTCCAGACTGGTGAAATGTGGAATACAGAATAGCAATATTGATATTACATAGCGATATACTTTAAAACTTTTTTAAAGACTTTTTTTTTGTAAATTATGAGGTAAAATCTATGCAAATACAGCTTTTTTAAAGATGTTTCCCATCTGAAAATAAACATATTATCCAAAAGTTGTTTGCTGGTCTCAAAGATTTGCCCCACAATATTTTGTTCAGCCATGAGTGCAAAAATCCCTATAAGCAAAGCAGACCGGCCTAGCCAGCTAATCTCTTTAGGCTTGTTTTAGCAAATGTTTCAGTAGCGATATCAGATGTTTATGGCGCTTTTATAGAATGTGAGGCATTCCAGATCAGCTCATCCACAAATATAATAGCAATAACTGTGTGCCGTGCTGTGATCTTAACAGATACAGATTACTTTAGCATTCACTTCTCTTTGCCTCCCATAAACATAGCATCATTTCTAGTGTTCGTTTCCTCATGCCATACAGTTTTTCAGTGGCTTTTTCAAGTAAACACAGGTCTTGAAATATTCATGAATTACTAACAGATGTCTCTTGGCCTGGTTTACTGAGCATACTATGCTAAATAAGTAAATACAATTAGCTGTTTTACTCTGAGAGTTTCAATTCAAAGCAGTAGATCTAATTTGCTAGGCTAGTTTTGCTTCGAGCACACCTCTTAGGGCTATCAGAAAACTTTTCTCTGTGTTTTCCCTCCTCCATACAGAACTAATGTTACCCTCCAGCCTGCTAATGTGCTGCTAGGGAGCGGTGAAGCGCTTCCAAGCTCTCGACTATTCATGCCGTGCAACCATGCTTAACAAAACCTGGCCTCCCAAATCAGCCAAGTTTTCTGTTATTCCGAATGCCTCAGGGCCTTCAGTCATTCGTTTTGCGCATAAAATTCAGCATCTGTTTATGGATACATCATGCGGCTCTTGAATTTAACACCAATGGATTCTGTACTAATTATTTTTCTCTTATAGACAAATTTGCAATATTACACAGCCACTACCTCACCTAAAACTCTTCAATCCTGGTCATTTGTATTTCTATTGATGGAAGGTTAGTGAATTTAAGACCTGGCATACCTAGCAGCGTGGAAGCTGTTGTGGTGCAACTCAAACGCCGGGCTCCAGTCCAAACTTTCCTCAAACATGACAGCTCATCCCCTGGTGAGGACAGACCTGCTGCTGCCATTCCACTTCTATTACCAGGAGAGTCACACTGCACACATGGATGAAGACATGAAAACCATTTTACAGCAGACCGGGGCCAAACATGTGTGCTGTGGCCCACTGGTTGCCATGTTGCTTTTAAGCCCACAAGTAAGCAAAGCATGCATGCACGCCAAGTCAGCAGTAATAGATGCTTGTGGTCTCAAAGGAAACACGTCCTGCTATCCACAAAATAAATAACATCTGTATGCACTGACTGCCAGAAACAGTGGTGTTCAAAATTAAATGCTTTTATGTGGCATTCCTTTATAATCAGTATTGGGGAAATTACTTTTTAAAAGAAGTGTAACTCTTTACTCATTACTTCTTAAAAAAGAGAAAAAAAAGTTCCTTTTTCAATTCGGCGAAACGTTAGTTTTCCCAGGGACAGATTTGAGCATATAACAAGCAGCAGGTGCATTTGCATCTTTGTTTTTCCGATGCAGGAGCCGGACCTTTGACTCGGCCATATAGCGGAAGCTCAGCAACTGTGGCGAGGGGACTCTCCATCCCCTACTCTGGGAACGAGGGTTACCATATGTAACCGAGACGTTCCCCTTGATGTTCCCCCTCGTTCCCCCTTCAGAAGTGATTCTGACGAATGGGGATATCTATCAAAACGCCACGGCTGCTGGCCCGTCCAGTGCTCCGCTTGAGCCTCCTGGCCTGACCAAGTGCTGGGCAGAAGTAGGAGCAGAGGACTGCTCTTCCGCAAGACCCACTCAGTGTGACTTATTGGACAACACTGGGAAAGCATGCCTGGGGAGGCACTGTGACGGATACACAAATGGACTTGCCAAGCAGGGTAGTACAACATATGGCGGTCTCTGGGGTGGTTCCAGCCTAATTAAAGGGGGAAAAAACACCAGCAAAGACACAGGCTCGTCCGCAGAGAAACTGATCGTGGAGGAATACACATATGGGGTCGCTGCAAGGACCACTACATATGGACACCCAGCCAAACACAGGTTCCACAAGCATACAAGTGTAGGTCTGGCATCAGGCGCTCCAATACGTCTTACTGCTGGAGGGGTGATGGAGGAACTCACAGGGTTAGCCATTTCTGGGGAACACTACTGGAGCAAAAAAATTACCATTCCTGGCCCATGGGGACGGGACTGGCATTGCAAGCCGACTCTAAGAACAGGTCCCTCACGATTACTGGCCACTGAGGGCGAGTATACAGGAAGATACCAGCTCTACACAGAGGCTATAGAATCTAGTGAATGTGTTAAGTGTCGCCCAGCACACCTTGGGCTTCGTAAGCCAAGGTTAAGGCATCCACTATCCAGTGGGCCATCCAGTGGGAAGAGCTGATCTGAGGTCCTGCTGGGTCTGCCTCCTTCAAAGGCAACGCTTGCAGGTTAACTACCTGGTTCCTAAAGGGAGTGGTAGTTACCTTGGGCACATATCTAAGCCGGGTCTCGAGACAACGTGAGAGTTAGCTGGCCCGAATTCTAGGCTCGATTCATTGACCGAAAATGCTTGCAGGTCCACTACCCTCTTGATGGAAGCCAGAACAGTCAAGAGCACTGTCTTTAGTGACAGGATTGAGCACTGAACTTAGCTGACTGCAGTGGTTCAAGGGAGGTCTCTGAAGTGCGCTGAGCACCAGAGACAGGTTCCAATAGGGTATAAATGGGGGACAAGGCAGACGATCAGGTCATGCTTTCCCAACAACTTACCTTCAGCTGCATCATAATGTGCGGCAATAGCGGCAACATGCACTTTGAGGGTGGAGGGAGACAGCCTTCGCTCCAACCCATCTTGCAGGAAGGAAAGCACAACTCTGATCGGACATCTTCGGGGGTCTTCCCCTTGGGAAGAAAAGCATTCAACAAACAGGTTCCACTTCAGAGCATAGAGGCGCCTCGTTGAGTGGGCTCTAGCAGAAGTGATGGTGCCTACCACCGCTTGGGGTAGGTCACCTAGAACCTCCATGTCCCATCCAGGGACCAGACATGGAGTTTCCAGAGGTGTGCACGTGGGTGCCATATAGTGCCACATCTCTGAGAAAGTAGGTCCTTCCTCAGAGGAATGGGCCAACGAGGTGTTGTCACAAGGAGCATGAGTTCTGGGAACCAGGTCTGGTTGGGCCAATACGGCGCAACTAGCAAGACCTGCTCCTCGTCCTCAATGACTGTGCACAGTGTCAGTGCGAGAAGGCTCTTTGGGGAAAGCATACTTGTACAGGCCCTGGGGCCAGCTGTGTGCCAGCACATCTGTACAGAGGGATCCATCGGATAGAAAGTAAAACAATTGGCAATGGGACGATTCCGGAGAGGCAAACAGATCTATCTGTGCGGCCCCAAAGAAGTCCCGTATCAGCTGGACCGCCTGGGCGTAGGCTGTCTTGAGAGCTCATTGGCTGCTCATTTGAGGATGCCAGGGATGTGAATGGCACAAAGCGACCTCAGATGCTTCTGACTCCATAGGAGGAGATGGCAGGCGAGTTGCAACATGCTGCACGAGCGTAGACCACCTTGGCGGTTGATGTACACAACGGTCACAGTGTTGTCCGTACAGAGCCAGTACGTGCTTGCCCTTTGAGGTGGCCCAGCACAAGGCATACTGTTAGCAAGGCAATTGATGTGCCAATGCAGTTGAGGCCCCGTCCACAGACCTGAAACTGCATGCCTGTTGTACATGGCCCCCCAGCTGGTGGCAAAGGCATCCATGAAGACTCAACTGAGGCATTACTCTTTTAGCTCGAGATAAGAGATCCTCTGCACAGGGAAGAGTTTGCCCTTGTCCCAGTTGACCCGAAAAACTAATTTTCACATATAAATTGCACAATAAATACAATGCGTGTTGTAGAGAAGCATTTCATGAGATCAGGCTGGTTAACAAGGAAGCTAAAGACAGCCTCTTGCATCAGTCATGATGCCTCTAGAGGCCAGGGGAGTGAGATTTGCATGCACAGCTGTCACTAGCTGGCCTCTGTTACAATTACCTACCTAAAACTCACTCCCATACGGGTCACGGCACCAATTTAAGCCCTCCGGTTCGAACTCGCACAGTTCTGAGTGATATTCGAACCAGCCTCTCTGGCAGACAGCATGCTAACAAGGTCGCTAAAGATCACAGCCTCTAACATCAGTTGCTAGTGCACCTTTTAAAGCCAGGTAAGTGAGGTTTACTCACACAGCATGTACTACAGGTAGCTGCCCTCCATTACACTCACTTGCCTAAAACTCACACCCATCCTTTGGTTCTAGTTGCCTCGCTCAGAGCGGGATTTCGAACTGGCAAGTTTTGTGGCAAGTTTACTTGTGAGGTTTACTCACACAGCTCTTACACTTCACATGTTACACTTTAATGATAGTCATAATGTTACATATTTGCGTACATTTGATTGGTAACAGCAGTTTAAATTTTATATATATATATATATATATATTAATTACAAATCTTTTTCTTTTTCTGTTTTTGTGATTAATTATGCTTGACGTCAACCTGATAATTAAGTGTAAAAAACAACTATTTCCGTGCCTTAATTGTATATATTTTACGTCACAAATTAAAAAACAACAAAAAAATGTTTTTGTCCAATCTCAAAAAAGTTCACAGGCTTTGATACCATTGTATAAAAAAATAAAAAGAAAAAGATAATATAATATACATTATTACCATTGATTTCCAGTGTTTTCCAGAACAGGAAAAATATAAAGCTGATTGCCATGTTAATGTAGAACTTTCTATTGACCTCTGTGCTCCAAGCAAAAAGAAAAAGGACAGATGAATAGGAAAAAAAGACAGGTAAGGCTCAGGGAGAAGAGAGAAAAAGTGAGAGACAAGGTCTGACTGAAAATTAAGCTTCACATAAGAGAGGAAGTATGACACAGATGGTGGGAGAGGGTGAGAGGAGAGAGAGAGAGAGAGAGAGAGAGAGACGGGAGGACAAAGAGAGGGCCAATGAAGGCCAAGAAAGAAGATGCAGTAAGCATAGAAAGGCAGAAAATGAAAGGAAGATGGACCGAGAGGACTGAGGGAAGGACAGCGAGTGCTAACAGCAAAGGGAAAAGTCTGACGAAAAGGGCAAGAGGGGGTGTGAGAAAAGAAAGAGAAGCAGAGCAAGAAGAACTGGAGGGTCTTGTGGGGTAGAGCTCCTTCCCTGAAACACAGTGCTTTCCTGTCAACCCCCCACACTCACTCTTCTGCTTCACAGGTAATTAAATGGATTTCCTGTCTTGTACTCAGCGAGAGAACATGACCCAGCACTCTGCGAGAGCGTGTCGAAAGGCACTCCAGGGCTGCTCTTTGCGCCATCTGCATCCTTGTGTCCGAGCAAGGCCCAAAGCAAACAAGAGCTGTGCTGGGACTTAGAGGGCAGGGACCCATGCCTCAACACACAATGGAGCCGAACAGGGAAAGGGCCACTGAGCTATGGCCTTCATGGACACTACCTGACTTACATCTGCAGGAGGGAGGAAAGGAGTTCTGGTCTCTGGTGATGAGACAGGGTTCTTCTTAGGTAGTTCTTAACAGGTGATAATCTGTGCCAAGTATTTGTTAAACACAAAAGACCATTTTGAACATCTAACTGATTCGGGTTTAGAATATCTCAATCTCAATTCGGAATATCAAATCTGGGTAATTGAAAATAGAAACATTTAAAGAGCCCCTATCATGGATTTTTGAAAATGACTGTTCATATGGTGCGGAATATAGCTCTAAGGGAATGAAAACATCCTGCAAAGATTTATATCTGAAAGTGCACCATATATAAAGTTATTGTCTTTCAAAAGTGAGTTGACTGAGTCTATGAAATGAATTGTTTTTGAAACGAGTCATTAGCTGGTCATGCTTTCTCAACGACTTACCTTCAGCTGCATCATAATGTGCGGCAATAGTGGCATACTAGATACATACTGGCCGCGCCCAGTTACTACACGTGCAGACGGAAGTGTAAACTTGAAGTCTACACATTCAAATACTTCATCATAGCATCATGTTGAGAAGACGCTGTGTTCTACAATGCAAAGATAGTTCAGCCACTTTGTTTTCATTTACCATGGACGAGCATGTGACGAATCGGTGGTTAGAGTTCATATTTGCAATACTACTTTGTCATACTACAACAGTATAGCCGATTGTGTTCTCATCATTTTAATGACGAATCGTTCAAAAACATAAATTAATTAAAATGTGGATTCGCAAGCGGTTGTTCCTGAAGGAGGGCTCAGTAACTTACCCAGTGTATATGGATCAGCTTACTCCTCCGAATCACAACCTGTAAGTATTTATTTAAGTAATAATTGTTGCTTTTATGGGTTTTGAATGGTTTTGTAGCGTCAGGGCGCGACGAGGGAAGGCGCAATACGTATGTGTATGCATTTTTAAATATGTGAAAAGTTTGTCGCTGTTATTGGAGTTGTCATAAAGAATAGAGCGTAGTACTGCAGTGCTTTATCAATATGTTTATGCGTTATGCTAACAAACAATAACCGACTGGGTCATCTGACCAATCACCGCCGATTAGCGTCACGTACAGTCGTTGTACGGTTCATTTGGGAGTCGGTGAGCGAATCAGGTAAAAATAAATGCATATTATAAGACAACAAAAGGGTTTTTTGTCATTGCATTCATGTAAAACTGTTATTAGGGACTCCCAGAACAATATTAGGAACATTTTAAATGCCATAATAGGTGCCCTTTAAAGTCACCTTGAAATTTTCACTTTTTAGTGAAAATGTACAGTGCAACCAGTGCAATCCTATTTTCAAACAAATGACTCATTAGAACTCAATAGGAGTATTTTAGAAACATCTAAATAATTTAACATCACTAAATCAAATACATCAATTTATACCAACAAAACTTATTTTAATGGTTAAAACGGAAGAAATCTATTTGTCTCCACACACCGAGAAATACATTAAAGGGGTCAACAGGCTTTTTAAATTTTATTATATTGTTGTCTGAGGTCAATTTATGACGTTCGCTTGGTTTTTGCATTCAAAAACATAAAAATAAATATAATAAATAGGCTATTTTTTACCCTAGTTTTGAGCTGAAAAACGCTTGATTTTTATGGGTGTCTCGTACAGAAGACTTGGAAGTAAACGCCCACTGCTGTCAGTGGAGAACAGTTTTGCATATTATAATGAGTTTCAACTCACCCGTCGATGGACGTTTTCAAAACAATTTCCCCCAAGTGCAATGATGTAAAATGGCAGCCGGAATGATTCGCCCACACGCCCAGAGTCCATGTGTTGCACAATTCCTGTCAGATCCAATATAGACGGCACACCATTAAGAGTTCTTTACTCTTAATCGGTCTGCAAATCCAGTCTTGTTTACAAAACGATCCTCAGTGAAATGAAGCGAACAGACTGACAATGTTTTACCTCATCAGCTGGAACGTCATTAAAAATAAAATTTATCCATGCAGTCCTATTAGAATCCAGAGGAAGCATATGCAGCGTAGTGTTGTCAAAAATATCGATATTTCGATAAATAACAATACTGAAATATCTGAACAATACCAATACTAATTTCCCGAAGTATCGATACTAGCCGAGCGGTCACTTTCAGTTTCACTTCTCTCCAAAGGCGCGTTAACAAACACCACACATGACGCACTCGTCTCATTCGCTCTGGTTAAATATAGCAAAAGTGAAGTTAATGTCGGAGAATAGCGTGGACATCCATTAAAAACAGACCGCGAGCAGACATCTCGGAGAATAGCGCGGACACGCGCTGACACACCGCGAGCAGACATCTCGGAGAATAGCGCAGACATGCGCTGACACACCGCGAGCGAGCATGTCGGAGCATAGCGCGGACACGCATTTAAAATACACCGCAAGCAAGCATCTCGGAGAATAGTGCGGACACACGCTACACACCGCGAGCAGGCATGTCGGAGAATAGCGCGGACATGCGTTTAAAACACACCGAGAGCAGGCATGTCGGAGAATGAAAACAGACTCAAGGAACATTTATGATTAAATGTAATCATATTAACATTAGTATCAAATCAAAAGTTTTTGAATTGGAATCAGGAATGTGTATTAAAAAGTAAACAGGACCAATTCTAATTTCATGTTGACTTTAAATGAACATGCGACCATGACGTCGTTACGGTTTCTGCAGAAATATCCAGTCATAAACTTCACAAACTTTAAATAATTCTTCTCTAGTCCCCCACTTTGCATTCTGAGCATTTGCCCAGAACATAACAGACCCGTCAAGCGACTGTGAGAAACAACCACAATTACAATGCCAGAGGTGGTGCTTGCAATTTCACAGCTCTAACAAGCTTACCATCAAGTAGCAATCTCAATCACTGCTCAGGTTCCTGTATTCATTAAGGGCCAGTTCCAAATGAGAGCCACTATATTGAAAGAAATGCCGAGCAGCGTCTGATTGGCCCATGCTGAGGGAGGGGCCATGTTGCCAGATTGTGGGTAAATAGACATTGGAGGCTGCTGCCACACACACTTGGAATTTCTATGGGGGAACAAAACGTATGCAAATGAGGACCTTGACCCGAATCAAATCCCCGACCTGTTCGTTAATTGCAAATTACAGACTGCGGCACCCCAATCAGTGGCCTTTTAACGTAAGATTCTCAACTCATTCTTCGCACACGTTGGAAAATAAAAGAGAGGAACGTTCTGCCATCAAGCATGGGATTTGTTATTCACAATGATGGTGATTAGAAAGGGTTGGGTGGCCGGTGGTCTGAAATGTTGAAGCAGGGGTGGCAGAGGCTTTTGATACTGGCACGGACCGCAGACTGAAGCTCAATGGCGAAATGGAGCATTACAAAGGCGTGAAGTGTCTAGCCCAGGATTTTGGTATCATCCTCAATCCCAAGGGTCAAGGTTTTGCTGATTAGCCCTTGTTAACTACACCATCTGACCCAAAAAAAGCATCTTTTCCAACTGACAGCTGTTCGAAATTAGCAGTGAAACATTTTGCAAGCAACATACAGTATGTATATCTTATATTTTCGAAGATGATTTTCCAGTGCCTTATTATTTTCTTTGGAGTGTTCGTCAAAGCATATAAAATGGACTTTCACAAATGGGTTGATGGCACAGCTCATAGGATGCACCAATATTAAAATTACAGCCAAATGAAATGGAATGAAATCAGAATTGATGAGAGCTGGTGAACTGGAATCAGGAATGTGTATTTTAAAAAGTCAAAAGGATTAATTCTGATTCCATTTGAAGTTCTAACTAAAAAGATACGCCAACAATTATTTATAACCAATAATGAATACATAGAACGGTATTTAATTGTAATATTTTATGTTTAAAAACATTAAAAAATAAAAGAGTAAATTACATCACAGTATGAAAAAATGGATAATCATTTTGAGATTTGTTAAAGATTATATTTAACAGAGAGTAATTTGTGCTTTTACAAAATCAACATTAACTGAGCGGTAAGAGTAACAAAGGTAAAATTGGTGTGAAATTAGCATGCACTATTAAACATCCAATTCTGACTGACACTGGTATAAAAAATAAAAACACTCTAATATTGGCCAATCACCACTATGGTACGATATCTTGCACTTCCCTATGTGCATTCTGCTGGTGCCGTCATCCAAACAGCATTGGCAAAGTATTATTTTCCTGCGGTTACAGAGTGATTACTTCCATTTGCATTAGCAAAGATGGCATGCTTCAAATCACATACTGCCAGGGCGTCCTTATCCGGATGAAAGGGAACGCTATTGGATAGCTTTCTCAGATATTACAGCCTCCTTGATCCATCCCTGTCTCTCTTCCAACAGCAACCTGATGTCATATTAAAGCGTTAAAACCAGAAGAACACCACAATCTACTAGGTCATAAATATTACATGACAGGCTGAGAAGCATCAGTTTGTTAAATGCAAATCGCCCCGACACTGCTTGTATATCCATCACTGTTTTATCAAGCGCCTGTAGGCCTTAACAAAGCAAATGAGCTCACATTTAGATTTTTTTTTCCTTTCATACCACAGATGTTTCTCCTTTTATGCATGTTCTAAACATTGTCTTTTCACACTTCCCCCTTTCTCTCTCTCTCTTTTTCAAGTCTAACAGGATGTTTCTCAAATGATTTTCTTTTGAGGTTTCACTTAAGAGAATGCTACTAGTGGCACTGTTTTCCACAGATACTTAGAAAGCTCTCTTAAAATGGTGCACGAGTACACACTGTCTCCAAGTCGTGCACCCAGCCAGCACCCATGCATGGATTCTCAGTCTCACACACTCACTCACACACAAACACACTCTTGAGACGGCAGAGCTGTGAATGAAGCGATATTGTAACCTTAACCTATACAGCACTTCCCCTCTGTGAGTTCAGCCAATGAATTATCCTCTCAAGTAAATCCTGTTTAGAGGATAATCCTTTTCCCATCATCTGGACAGACACTTTCCGTAATGAAATGCCCTGAGGGTGTCCCTGTCAGTAGCCTCTTTGCCCCACTCTGTCACATCCCCCATCAGAGGAAGGTGGAGATCTCCACACACTTTCACACACTTCTATTTTCACTACACACACACAAACACCTCAGTATGCACACTATTGCCCCACAGCTGAGTCGAGCACCACCCACCCACATCCTACATCTGATACACATGGATATTTAAAGGGGTAGTACATCCCAAAATTGTCAAGTCACTATATTGATTTGACAAGATAGACAGGAAATCAGTATCATAAATGAGACAAATTCAAATTGTGAGGTAAAACAGCTCTCAAAAAGTAAAGTGTCTTTATTCAGCTCTTTGAATCAGTTCAATGACTGCGTTTACATGCAGCCAATAATCCGTTCAAAACCGGGATATTAGCAATAACCCGGTCGCATACAGCCATGTAAACAGCAGCAAAAACCGGAAAATGCTCATATCCTGGATTTTAAAAACCAGGATATTATACCTGGGGTAGGCTACCCCTTTTCTAACTCGAATTTTTGGTCATGTAAACGCGTATCGGCATATCCCCATAGTGATTTGTGTTCTGCACATGTTCTATTCGCAAGGAATCTTGGTTTTTTGAGTAGAGAAACTTCTCGCCGCATACAAAAATCCACGTGCAGTATGCCAGAAATAAACATGGCGAGACACAGCACAGCACACTTTTGGAGCGAGCTCAGTAACGTTACCAGCATCAAAGCGCAAAGACGATTGCTATCTGCCCCGTACTATTTATTATCCGCATGCTTCTGTTGTTGTCTTTGGATACAGGAAGAAGAATCGGAAATGACGCATATTGCGTCTTAAGGTTGTCCGTACATCTAGACGCTAACCAAGCGTTGCCGTTTACATCGGGATATTGCAATAACATGTATACAGGAGAAACTCTCTTTGCTCACGCATGTAAACGGGTTATTCCTAATGTTTCAGAAACCCGAATAGTGACCAAAACCCGAAAATTGGCTGCATGTAAAGTTGTCAGTTAGTTCAGATAAGTTCAATAACTGTGTAAAGTTATTCATTTATGAAACAAGTTTAGATCAGCACAAGCAGCTCTTTGGAAGACAATAAGTGCAGATGTTGCAAACATTTGTCAATTAACTAATTTGATTCAGTTATACAGCGGCTCTGCAGAAAACGGTGGTGTCATCCAGCTAAATTCAGTTCAAGTTTTGTTCTCCATTCTGTCAGTTGTAGTGTAGTGGCGGTGTAGTCGAATAATAATGATGTCAATAATAATGTAAATGAAGTGTCTCTTAAACCCCAAATAAGCAAGCCAAAGGCAACACTGGCAAGGAACCAAAACATCAGTTCATCTCTGTCCATAAGTCGTCTTCTGTAGCCAAAATATAGATTTGTGTGCTCAATTCCCAATACATAAAATCTCATCTCAGGCTTGTTGTTGTTGTCCTTTACCCTGTTTCACTCTGAAATGTCACATTATGAAAGAATAACGGGTTGTGAATGTCGATGTCACATTATGAAAGTATAACGGGTTGCGAATGTCGTTTTAGATTAAAATACAAAAAGATTGCAAATTTTAAATGCATAAGATGAGGCATTGCCATTTATATTTTTAACATTGTACATCATATGCAAAATATGGTTTAGTCTCCATTTGCCCTAACACCTAGTGTGACAGGCTCAAAAATATCCTTGTAACAATGTATCCAGGAAATGTGATCTGGAAAAAAAGGAGTAAATATTTCTCTATATCTTGCCACAATGAAACAAGCTGTGTACTCTGACAATGGCAGGGTGACATTATGAGACTTGCTGCGGGCAAAAGTGCCGAGTGGAGGCCTATCTGTGTCTGTGTGTGGACTGGGGTGGCCACAGGGTGTCGGATCTAAGATTTGATGGCGTGATAAAAAGCCCTGGGTGAAGGCTGCTGCCACTTCAATCTGCCATAACATCATCTGGTCAGTCGCTTTCCTGCTGCACTGAAAGCCTGTAAAGGCTTTACACAGGCTCAGATTTTCACTCTCACTCCCACTGAGAGATTCACCTCTTTTGTTCTCACATTATATATCAATATAACAATGTGAATATCAAGATCTATGCCTATATCTTTCTGGAAAGGTTGTGGTTGTGTCTTCCGTTGTGAAAACACTATAGGCATGATTGTGCTGCTGCTTCACACTGGTACCTATCTGTCACGTTTGTTTTTGGATGTTTTTTCTGGGAATCGACATTCTTGGATTATTTCCTGGACTATTTTACACACTCAAAAAGTTTTGGATCACTGACCCGGCAGTCTCTGTGATCCTGTTACACAGATTGGCTGTGGGCCCTCTCCATTCCTATCCTTATATCCCTCTCAACATCTGATTCAGTGAGTCTCCACTTTCTTGGAGTGTGAGTGTGTGTGCGTGTGTGTGTATGTGGACACTTTTGTTTATTTGTACACTTTTGTTCACACATACATGTAAAAGTCCATTAATTTCTTAAAATATTATTTTAAATAAAAATGTACTGTTTCTTAAAATAAATACTTTTTTTAATTAAGTGATGTATTAAAGGGGTCATATAATGGTACATGCACTTTTTCAAGTTGATTGTACTGAAATGCATGATGGCAGTGCCTGTACACAACCATCATATAATGATAAAAATCCATCCAGTGTTTTTATTTTAATCTCCTTGTATGTTTTTCCCTGTCTCAAATTCGAGCCGTTTCGACCATGTGACGTCACACTGTCGGATGCCCCTCCCACTATTGTTGATTGACAGGAGTGTTTCAACACATCCTCGCCCTGAGCGAGCGGTCATCATAGTCCACCATTGTGGATACACTGGAGCAGAATGGTATCTAAGCGAATGTGGTGTTCTGTTCTTGGGTTTAAAGGGTTAGTTCACCCAAAAATGAAAATTAAGTAATTAATTACTCACCCCCATGCTGTACCAACCCCGTAAGACCTTCCGTTCATCTTCGGAACACAAATGAAGATATTTTTGATTTAATCTGAGCGGTGGATCACTGCTACATAGACTGCCTAAGGGACTGCCACTTGACAGCCCATAAAGTCATTAAAGAAAATGTTTAAATATTCCATGTGCCTACAGTGGCTCAATTATAAGTGTATCAAGTGACAAGACTACTTTTTGTGCGAAAAAAAACATAAATAACGACTTTATTCGACTATTCCATTACTTCCTTATGGGCCTTGAGACGAGAGTAGAAGAGATTTCCAGAACGCATGCGCGAGAACTGAGATGTGGACGTTCTTCTTCGACTACTTCTTGTTACCGGCTGCTCACCGCTTAGGAGTACTACCGCCACCTACCGTATAAGATGACGCGCTGATATAGCTGGAAGCGCAAAACTTTCTGTTTACAAGCAGAGGAAGATGTGCGCTGTACATACGCTTTTCAATTACCCTATTTTCCGTACTATAAGGTGCACTTAAAAGCCTTTAATCTTCTCAAAAAACGACAGTGTGACTTATAATCCGGAGCGCTTTATATATGGATCATCATCTTATACGGTAGGTG
Source organism: Hybognathus amarus (assembly GCA_030378365.1). Classification (NCBI taxonomy): domain Eukaryota; kingdom Metazoa; phylum Chordata; class Actinopteri; order Cypriniformes; family Leuciscidae; genus Hybognathus; species Hybognathus amarus. The sequence continues at coordinate 315,679 of JAQIUQ010000381.1, read as the reverse complement.
GCGGTAATACTCCTAAGCGCTGAGCAGTCGGTAACAAGAAGTAGTCGAAGAAGAACGTCCTCATCTCAGTACTTGTGCATGCGTTCTGGAAATCTCTTCTACTCTCGTCTCAAGGCCCATAAGGAAGTAATGGAATAGTCGAATAAAGTCATTATTTATGTGTGTTTTTTTTTTTGCACAAAAAGTAGTCTCGTCGCTCTGATAAACTTATAATTGAGCCACTGTAGGCACATGGAATATTTAAACATTTTCTTTAATGACTTTATGGGCCGTCAAGTGCCAGTCCCTTAGGCAGTCTATGTAGGAGTGATCCAGCCGCTCAGATTAAATAAAAAATATCTTCATTTGTGTTCCGAAGATGGGATTTGGTACAGCATGGGGGTGAGTAATTAATTACTTAATTTTAATTTTTGGGTGAACTAACCCTTTAATAATAACGAACAGTCATTTTGATGTTCCTAAATCCGAACCGCTGAAGACACAGTGGCTGAGTTTTGTTTTTTGGTGAGTGGCTGAGTTTTGCTGTTACGGTGGTTATAACCTCGTCAAAAATCAGATCCAGCTAATATCACCCCATCATTCAGATTAAAATACATGAAATATTCCGAATGAATTGTTTGTTTCCTTTAACAGATAGTATCATATTTTAAATAATCGCACCCACCGCACCGACTACTTTGTATAACCTGCTTTCTCTACCAAGTTTGTTCAGTATTTTGTGCAGCTGCTGGGCTGGGGTGAACGGTTGGAGAAAACTAACAGTGCATGCTATGGATGGAAAGTTGAAAAGGACATTGAAAGGCAGCTAGAGAACCATTATTCATTGTTGGTCGACACCACTTAAAAAGAGGGAAAATCCTGACCAAACGGAGGTATTGCGAAGTTAGTTAACTTAGCTCAGCGTTTCTCAAAGTGTGGTGCACGGGCGTGAGCGCGGCCCACTGGTGGGGAATAGAGACATGACAGGTGCGCAACAAACAGGTTTTGTGCCCATCTTAACTCCTTTATTTATTGACCACACACAAACAAACTGACAGTAACCTGTGTGTTTCAAAGTGAAATGTCTAGTGAGTGGTGCTAAAAGCATGCATTTTGTTTGTTTTTCTGGAACAGATTTTCAATAAGGCTGTGTTGGAATATAAATATTAAAAACTATTTTTTAAAACTATTCTTTGAAAATTGTTTTTAATATACTAAGGCACACACATAACTTTTTTTTGCCCCTTTGACACTGCTGTCTGCTTGCTTGGCACAACACAATTCAGCTCAGCCATCATAAGGCAGTATCCGCAATTTTAATCTGCCTTTTAAAGTCAAGGTAAATATCAAGGCAGAGGATTTGCCTCCATGAGACAGTAACCTGTCAGGTAGCTTTGGTGTCCCCTAACCCTTCTCTTCAGCTCAAACCAAACTCATCTCCCTCAGTGCCCCTAATTTCACTGGGTCAGGGGGCCAACAGAGATGGGTGCCATCAGGCTGAAAGCTGAAACTACAGTGACATTCAAGACGTGAGGAACAAAGAAGCATGGTGTAGTCAGAAGCTAGACACAGTATTAGACTCGTAAAAAGAAAGATAGCAAATATGAGAGTGAATAAAAATGAGTTTGAGAAAACAGAAACCTTGAGAAAGTAAGGAAATTAGAGAATGGGACAGAAACCGACAGATAGAGTGGCTGTCAGGCCCTCAGGCTGTTCCATGCTTTCCTATAGTCTTCTCCTGGATTAGATGACTTTCATTCGTCGTGGTCCCCAGTGCCCTGAGCTTGGCAGCCGGCGCTGTCTCACCTGTCATCTCTGCTAGTCACTGCTCAGATCTCTCCTGATCAGCTATAATGTCAGTCCAATAACCAGAAAAAAGCTCGCTCTTGCCGTATGCTAATATCATAGTCTAAAACGAGTGCTGGAGTCTGGGACATGACTCACATTTCAGCAGGGACAGTATAAGAAGGAGAGGGACCACTTGTAGAAACTGTAACAGCTTTTTTTTTGTAGAGCTGGACCAGCCTGGAAAAATATATATTTATATAATCAAAATATATATTTATATAATAAAATTATATACACTATTATAGATGCTGAATGATAATATTAATTTAATGATAATATAATTCATGTTAGAGAGAAGTTTTATTAATAATATTAATATATATATATATATACTTATTGTTATTATAATTCTGCATCAATAATATAGTGTATATAACATAATATAATATAACTATTATTAATATTTGTATTTTTTTCTGCCAGGCTGGTCCAGTTCTACAGATTAAAAAAGGCTGTTACAGTTTCTCTCAATGTCTACAAGTTGTTCATCTTCTCCTTGTACCGTCTCCTTGTAAAAGATTCACTCTTAATTCTAAAACCAGTTAGGTTTATGATTAAAAAAAAAATTTAAAGACTGATAAAACTAATGATTAAATAATGACATGACATATTGTATTTATGTTTTGGATTTAGGTTCTTACAAATCTAACAAAGGCATTGGGTTTTATTTCTGGATATCAGGCTTGCAATGATGTGGCATAGTAAGTGTTTATGCTGGTTGAATGCAAGCAAAAATCCAAATATAAAATCAGTTGCTTGGAGCAGTATTACATGATAAAATCAAGCTCTTCGCTTTGCCTTTGGTAAAAACAAAAACAAAAATATTGTTTGCTCCATTAGTGCCAATTTTTTAACTGTTTTGACAGATGGAAGTCATAAATGGAAGATCTATCAAATATGTTTTAACTAGTGTACAAAGTAATCAAATGGGGATTGCATGGGATATTTTCCCTAGAGTGAGATTGTGCCCCCTAGTGGAAGAAAACTGACTACTGCACTTGCCCCGTTTGTAAGGGAATCTAGCAATGTGGAACATTTCTGACAATGTGCAACCATGTCTTCTTCCCTGTATACAGCTCACACACAGAGCAACCCCTAAGATCCTCGCTCCATCAGTACGCAGGGTTTTTTTTCCCGAAGCATGACGAGCTCGAAGTGTGCTGCAATGGTGATGGCCGTTAAATGCGTGCCATTGAACTTGGGTTGTCCTCGGGCCAAGCCCTGGGCTGCGCTGATGACATTCTGCTGGGTAATTGCGAACACGACTATCACAAGGATATGTCTGCAGCGGGAGATGATTATAGCAGCCATGCTGATGATGGCCTGAGTACTCCCTCAACCAGTGGGAAGTAGGTCGCTATGGCAATCTCGGAACATTTGGTCTCTATGGCAATGTTAGAACTCCAGGGAATCGGGCTAGAGCCTGGAAAAGCTCCTTTGTTGGACACGTTCACTTGGGGAACAACATTAGAGGTGTTTGATCACTGCGAGTTTATAATGTATTCCAGTTGATTATGTTTCCGAGTCCCCTCAGTACTTAACCTGTGAATGTATCTGCTCTTAATTAGCATGTGGCATTCCTGATGACAGCGAGCCTCTGTTTGTGCTTTGATGCGACAGACGGGATGACACCAAAGTCAAGACACACACACACACACACCTTCTCTTGCTGTTGAATGCTAATCCTTGAGATTTTCTATATTTTCTTTTAATTGGCATCATTAGCAAAATAGTCGACCTGACATCCAGATGGGAATCGTGGAAGAGTAATGCCAAAATCATGGGAAAGGAGAACACCCAGACCTTTAATTAGCTAAACAGTCATTTAAGACGAAAGAGAATCAAAGCTGGTCAGCTTCTGCTCTGATCCCCAGTCTCACATTACACCACGGTTATTAACCCTTATGGCCACTTGCAGACAGACAATATCAGTTGGTTAAAGGTCTAATGGCTTTGTTTAATAATACAGCACATTGTGGACTGAAAATTAAAAGAACCTAAAATTGCACCTTTAGAGGGACGCTATGGTGATATCCGAGTTAGATCTGGACCAAATTTCACACTGTTAGTTTTATAATATAATATAATATAACGTAATATATAATATAATATAACTAACAGAGTGAAATTTGGTCTAAATCTGACTCCGAATATGCACCATAGCGTCCTCTAAAGGTAAAATTTTAAGTTCTTTAATTTTCAGTCCACAATGTGCTGTATTATTAAACAAAGCCATTAGACCTTTAACCAACTGATATTGGAGCCTGTTCTCATCCTTTTGGCATCATATAGGTGACGCCATATGACATTTCGTTGAAATACTACGCACATGGCACCCTTTAGCGCCAATATAACAGGCAGAACCCAAGGCTTCATATCAGGTGACTGGCATCCTTTAGCATCAAAATGAGACGCAGACCCTAAGCCTACCCATAACAGTGCGTGTTATATTGACGCTAAAGGGTGCCACATGCATAGCATTTCGACGAAATGTCATATGGCGTCACCTATATGACGAGAATGTGTTGGATATTGTCTGTGTGCAAGTGGCCATAAGTATAAATAACTTTGGTTTAATATATATATATATATATATATATATATATATATATATATATATATATATATATATATATATTAGGGCTGTGCAAAAGTTAATTGCGATTAATCGCATCCAAAATAAAAGTCTGTGTTTACATAATATATTTGTGTGTGCTGTATATAATTATTATATATATATATATATATATATACATATATATATATATATATATATATATATATATATACACACACACACACATGCATGTATATATTTATGAAAATGTGTTATTCATATATAAAATATTTATATTTATATAGATTATGTATTTTTATATATATATATAACAGAATTTAAGCGCAAATAATTCTTAAATATATACATGCATGCATAGGTATTTATATATACAAAATAATTATATACAGCACACACAAATATATTATGTAAGCATATATGTGTGTATGTACACAACATATATATATACACTCACCGGCCACTTAATTAGGTACCCCATGCTAGTAACGGGTTGGACCCCCCTTTTGCCTTCAGAACTGCCTCAATTCTTCGTGGCATAGATTCAAAACAAGGTGCTTGGAAAAAAGCATCTCCTCTAGGGGAGTTTGGTCCATATTGACATGATGGCATCACACAGTTGCCGCAGATTTGTCTTCGGCCTGCACATCCATGATGCCGAATCTCCCTCCCACCACATCCCAAAGATGCTCTATTGGATCGAGATCTGGTGACTCGTGGAGGCCATTTGTGAACAGCGAGCTCATTGTCATGTTCAAGAAACCAGTCTGAGACGATTCCGGTCTCAACCGACATGGGAGACATTACTCTGCCTGAAAGTAGCCATCAGAAGTTGGGGTAACATCGCGGTCACATAAGGGATGGACATGGTCAGCAACAATACTCTAGGTAGGCTGTGGCATCTGCAACGATGTCTCACCGGGACCAAGGGGCCCGAAGTAGTGCCGAGAAAATATTCCCCACACCATGACACCACCACCACCAGCCTGAACTGTTGATAAAAGGCAGGCATGGATCCATGCTTTCATGTTGTAGTAGACGCGAATTCCCACCCTACCATCCGAAATGTCGCAGCAGAAATCGGTAAGACTCATCAGACCAGGCAACGTTTTTCCAATCTTCTATTGTCCAATTTCGATGAGCTTGTGCAAAGTTGTAGCCTCAGTTTCCTGTTCTTAGCTGAAAGGAGTGGCACCCGGTGTGGCTCTTCTGCTGCTGTAGCCCATCTGCCTCAAAGTTTGACGTACTGCGTTCAGAGATGCTCTTCTGCCCACCTTGGTTGTAACGGGTGGTTATTTGAGTCACTGTTGCCCTTCTATCAGCTCGAACCAGTCTGGCCATTCTCCTCTGACCTCTGGCATCAACAAGGCATTTCCGCCCACAGAACTGCCGCTCACTGGATGTTTTTTCTTTTCGGACCATTCTCTGTAAACCCTAGAGATGGTTGTGCATGAAAATCCCAGTAGATTAGCAGTTTCTGAAATACTCAGACCAGCCCTTCTGGCACCAACAATCATGCCACGTTCATAAGTCACCAATCACCTTTCTTCCCCATACTGATGCTCGGTTTGAACTGCAGGAGATTGTCTTGACCATGTCTACATGCCTAAATGCACTAAGTTGCCGCCATGTGATTGGCTGCTTAGAGATTAAGTGTTAACGAGCAGTTGGACAGGTGTACCTAATAAAGTGGCCGGTGAGTGTATATATATATATAAACAATTGAGAAAATATAATTAAATTTAGTAAGATAATGTACTTTTGTTTCAGAGTATACAGTATGAGTTTATTTAACTTCTCACTGCCAATTTTTTAAAAGCACAAAATGTAAGTTTTCATACTATATACAAACAAAACATGTTAATACCTTATGCAGTTTTGCTTTGCGGGTAAAACGATTTTGTGTTAAAGATATTTTTACCGGAAAACAAGACAAAAAGCCTGATTACTCAAAATGATTTTGCAAGTGAATGATGTCTCAAATAGTGCAGATTAAAAAGGATATTTTTCCAAACCAGAGATTTTAGGTTTTAATCAGCAGATGCTAAAACAGGTGGGGGGGGAATCCAGGGAAAGGTGTCATCACACAAAGGGATCATCATAGAGACTTTGGGAGAGACCTCATAGAGAGGTTGGGATTTTCTGTCTAAAGGGCCTAGCAACACCCTAGCAACCCCTCACAACACCTAAACAACTGCATAGAAATACCTTAGTAATCACCTAGAACACACTAGGCCAACTTCATTATAATAGCAAGCACTATACTCACACTTTCCAAACAGATAAACAATGATTGTTATTATCAGTGACATCAAAATAACTGCAAAATTAGGTCACAGCAAAAAACCAGCAGACATTTACCAACATCACTGTCATAGCAGTTACCCACAGAGTTGGATGATCTAGGGAAACAGCTGATGTTCTCATCTGCAGCATAATACAGTGATGATAGCTGTAGTGATTTATACAGGGCTAATAACCTCCTTCTCAGAGGAGCATACGCTGAGATCGGTCTGATATATGAGACTCCGGTGCTGAGAACGTAGGAAGGCAGCATCAAGCCGATGCGTGCAATTAGGGTCAACCGCCAGCTTCCTCTCTCAAAATCAAACCCGTTTAACCCCTTAAATAACAGCGTCTATCAGCTGCGACAGTTTCACACGATGACTCAAACTGCACTGTGCTCTTTTCTATCCTTCATCATCTTAGAGTGGTTAGTTACTGATTGACTATGACATGTGGGTCATATGCTGTCATAGTCTATGCATATTGATGCTATGGACTGTTACGGTTGAGGTCCCAGCAGGAAAAAGGAGGCAAAGCGAAAGAGGAAGACAGCAGTATATGGGCTAGACATGTGAGTGCCCCACAAACTGGGATGACAAGAAGCACAACGTCTCTGGATCCTGTTCTCAGAATCATTATAATGCTAAGCGCCTGTCAGGCCCTTCTGGCAAGGTTAGGGGAAGGCGGGTGCTATAAAACCTATCCCGCCGCACTTTTACAAGTAACGTTTAAGAAGCTGCCGAGTCAATAACCTGGGGATTTAGGAAAAGAAGTTGAGACGGCAGCATTTTAAAAGGTCAATGGAGTAGTATTTAATGATTTTCCTTATTAGTGTTATTTTTGTGGGCTTCTCATTTGGCATGCTGGCTATGTTACAATATAACGTATGACTCGGACAGCCAATGTCAAGCATAATGATTAGATAAGCTAGCTGCTCTATATGCCGAAGTACTGAAAACTGTTCAACTTTTGATACCAGAGAACATCATTTGGATGTATTTATTAGAATATAGTTACATCTTATTTCTATGGTCCACTTTAGACATTCCACTAACTATAACTATTTAGACATCACAGTTCAATATGAAGTCAAATGTTTCTCATGCAATTCTTCCAAAGACAAACAAATTAAGCAAAGTTGCAAAACTGCTCTATGCATAAACATCGTCGGCATCTAACTGAGAACTACTGAGCATGAAAAAGCAATAACATTTTCCTCAGCTTGAAATGAAACAAAATAGATACACTGAGAGCCAGTTCAGGTTCCTCCTGGTTCGAAATTATGTAACCTCCCAGTTGATTCCGATCCACACCAATGATTTAACTAATCTGTTAATATTTATGCATTAATTGATAATGATTCATTAATGAAATGTCAGAACATTTTGACAGCTACTCTTTGAAAATTCAGACAGAACAAGAGAGATGTCTGAGTAACATGCATGCATTAAAAACTGTGAGTAACATGCATGCATTAAAAAATTGTAATTAAGATGGTTTTCAAAGAATCTTCTATACCCCACTGTCTTGATGCTCCGACACATTTCTGTCTTTTCTTTCTCTTCTATTGCATTAATGTACCTTGCAGTGGCTAAGGCATCCTTAAAAATGACTGCAGATGTGAGCCACGCCTAATAAGGCATTTATCTTCATGATTTTTGTGATGTATGGACACTGAGATAGCTCATGCTGTCATACGGGATCTGCATCTTGGGACATTTGGATTGTCATTCTGTTGCAAGATGGAGATCGTGTATGCTGGATAATGTATGCTCTCTGTCTTTTTGAGGAAATATGGCTCTTGCTCAAAAAGTTTAGCATTCAAGATGTACACCAGAGGTGTTCATATTTCTTAGTTTGACCCTTGCTCCATGTTCAGTAACGGCTGCCAAAAACATTTATTTTCCTCTGACAGTGAGGACAAGTAAAACAAATCTGCACCTTTTTGTGAAAAGTAGGAGAAGCTATGAGAACTAATGGGATCTTTTGAATACTTTGAAAATAGTTTGGGGTATTTTTCACAAATATAGCAATGTTCTAAGCGAAATAATTGGGTTGCTTTGGAGCGCAGGTCTGTAGAAATTAAGCGTTTGAGTGGGACCCTTCCTTCCACGCTCATTAACGAGCTGACCTGACCCTCCGGAGTCAGGGGGGTGGAAAAAACCCGCCAAATCATTAAATATCAAGATGGCTGGTATTAGGAAAGTCGTGTGTGTGTGTTGCTGGTAGTTTTTTCCAGCTGAGTTTGCAGATATAAAGTCCTTCAGGCTAGAAAAGTATGTGGACGCTTCAGCCACACTTAAAAATGACTGAATGTCATAGCATATAACAAAATGTCAGATTATTTTTTTTAAAGAAACACAGCACAAGCACTTTTGCACAGTTAAATAAAAACTATAAAACTATAAACTATAAAACATAAAGTATAAATAGGCCCATATTATTATTATTAATCATACTTATCACTAGAGGAGAACTTCATACATCTTGACACCATTCAGATAAAAATGTCCAAAATATTGACCATGGTTACCAATGGTAACCAAAATAGTTACCTTAAAATATTAGATTAACTGAAACTTAAAAGTTAGTATGGGTTTTAATTAGTGGTGCACGATATATCGGCCGCCGATATAACATCGGCCGATTTGGTACATTTTTTTATACATCGGTATCGTTCCGATGTCAAAATAGGGCCGATGTGAACAGGCCGATGATCATTCCTGTGTATTTGACGTGCGTGTAGATTTGAGTGTGGGGGCTGGGATGTTTGTTTTTACACGAGCGTGCGCAAGTCCGTTTAAAACGTCAAGCGCCTGAAGACTGGAACTGGCGCACTGTTTTCTGTCAGCCTAATGCGTATTTTTGTCCCGCCAAAGCCATATTTGACCGGTAAGTGATGTAGATGAGTGACTGCTTCGCTTGTTTAACTGAGGGAACGAGAGAGAGTGAAAGCACCGGTCACGCGCGTCGTCCTTCAAACGGTCTCTCTCTCCCTCACTCGTGCATGTTTATGAATTGAGTTGACTGAATAGATCTGAGAATACACGATGGTAAAAGTTTTTTTTTTCTGAACTACTGGTTGTGAATTGTGCTAAAATTGCGTTGCCTTATCTTCTCTGAAAAGCTTTCCACACATCAGATCAGACATAAACCACACTTTCAATAAACCAAAAAAAAAATCTACCTGGTGATGAAATGTTTTCTGTGTCCAGAACTATAGAAAATAGGTCAGAGACAAATCTCGATGCGATGTCCTAAACTGCCTGGATAATCACACAACGTGTGCTGTCACCGTGCTCCGTTAATGACACATCCAATTCGCGAACTAATGACACATTTGAACCGATTCACTTTAATGAATGGTTAAAACAACTGATCTGTCCTTCACTGAACTCAAGAGACATAAATCGGAAACACTTTACAATAAGGTTCCATTTATTAAAGTGTACATTTATTAACATTCTATTAATATTAGTTTAATGTAATATTATAATATATTACATATATATTTAATATTATTTAATATTAGATTTACTCCATGACAAAACCACCCAGCCCAGTCATTCTAGAATTATTCATTCTTTCCAAATAGAGATATTCAAGTAATCTGGTGAAATTGTTTTTATCACAAATCACAATATATATCACAGAAAAGTAAAATATCACAAAATGTAATTTTTTACCAATTTCGTGCAGCCCTGAATCCTCGCTATGTGTTTTCTATACAGAGATATCGACATCGGTAAATATCGGTATCGGCAAAAACAGCAATATTAATATCGGTTATTCGGCATCGGCCACAAATTTTCACATCGGTGCATCACTAGTTTTAATCATACTTATCACTAGAGGAGAACTTCATCTCGACACCATTTGGATAAAAATGTCCAAAATATTAACCATGGTTACCAATAGTAACCAAAATAGTTACCTTAAAATATTAGATTAACTGAAACTTCAAAGTTAGTATGGGGACAGCTTGTGAAGCATTACTTTGTAGATACCATGGTTTAATATTTTGTTTTCTGATGCAACAAAATATATTCTGTTGCAAAAGAAAAAAAAAGTTTGGAACAAGAAGGCTGTCCAAATAAATTAGCACTCATAAAATTGAAGATAAAAAGAAGCTTTGAAGTCTAGCGTTGTTCAGTGACAGGCAACTGCAGAAACGTCTAAATCGTTTTTTAATCACTGCTTAGTTTGAGTGATTATGCCTTATTAAAATATGACGCATATACACTTACAGTACTTACGTCCGTCGAACGAACGCTCACACATGCTTGAGACCAGAAGTGTGAGAACCACTGGCAGGGGTGAGATGCCATAGAGAGAGAGAGTGGGATGAACATTTATGGGTTCAAACGTGTGAGTATGGGGGTCTGACAGTGTGGAAGAGTCTAGTCATTTACCGTAACGGCCATGTTGGCCTCCTCCTCTGCCGAGCAGAGCCAAACAGCACTGAGCCTGCTAGCCTTGAGGGAAAGCACAGACAAGGACAGAACTGCTGCTGTCGCTTGATGCATTAGTGGAGGAGATACATCTTGTTGCGCAGCATGGTAAATGACAAAATGATATCTCATCAGAGAGACAACCCGTGTGTGACTGTGTGACTGTGTGTGTGAGAGAGCAAGAAAGAGGGAAAAAAGAACAGAAAGTCAGTTTGTTGATGAGAAGCCAGTCTCATTATACTTTCGTCATGTTTCACAGAGTCACAGCTGGATGTTTTTGTCAGGCTGAAAGATATGGCTAATTTTTTTTGTCTATATGTTTTGGTCATAGCCAAAAGTTTGATTCATCAAAAGTATGATAGAAAAGACAAGGGAGTGTAGCAACAAAAGTTATCTAAAATTTTCAAACCGCTATGGGTCTCACATTTTGTTGTAATATTCATTTATATATCTATTATACATTAAAGTAGGCTGTTTTATTCCTAAATTGTGTAAATCATATTTTGGCTCATGATTTCACTACTGAAGTGTAAGAGGGACTTGAAAGTCAAAATAAAAATAACCTAATTTAGGGAGAAAATATAAATTGAAGAAAATACTGTAGTTGTACTGAGACTAGTTAGGTTTGTTTTATCAACATGTGCAGTAATCGACAAGATGTCATATTCAGCACTGCGGATCCACTTTACATGCAGTTCAAAAGGATGAGGAGGACTGGAATTGATATGTACTGTAGATATCACTGTGTATCAAGAGCTGAGGAAGCCCCTGGAGCTGAAGCTTAGATATGGCAATAGGCATTTAGATAATATGTGCTGTACGCTTTAGAACAATCACAACGGACTGGGCCATCAGACCAATCAGAGCAGAATAGGCTCAAGGAATTGAATGGGTTTCGATGGCTTGAATCTTCTTCAAACTATTTACAGACACTTTGAGAAATGAGGTGGTGAGCAAAGTATATTCAGGGCAAAATTTGAGAGTGCGCGACTGAATTTTACATCCTGTCACACGTGCGACCGGTAAATTTGCCACACGTTAAACGCATGGTTAAGTGTGGAAGGGACGCGTCAATGAATCTGTGACAGAATAGCGCGCGTTAACGTCTGTGGGAAGGAGAGCGGAGACAAATATCACAACCTGCCATGTGCGTCTGTACAATAAGCAATCTATCGACTCGTTACCTAGCAGCGAATACAAACAAAATGAAAGTGGAACTAAAATATGCAACTCATACAGGCTATGCTTCATGGACCGTTGGCGTTTTCATTAGGTTGGACCAATAATAGACAGAGAAGCGCATAGCCGTTCTTATGGAGCGCCCCGAACCACTGACAGTAAAATAAAGCCCCGAACTTGCCAGACGCGGGCCGATCTCAACCACGCGACATTGTTACTAGGAGATCCAGTGAAGAAATCCATTGAATTCACCTCAGAATTAATAACATCCTCACTACGAGATCCAGTGATTTCGGCATGGAGTTCTGTTATAAACTATAGATATCAGATCAGACAGTGCTGACGTTGAAACCAGGAGAAGCATAGAAGGCTTTCAGTCCACAAATCAGCAACATTCACCATGGATTAAGGCTAATGTTAACTTAACACCAACCATAAATATGATTTGACAGAAATACGGTAGTCAAACGCTTACAACGTAGCCTACACATCTTTGTCCTGGTCTTTAAAACTATAATATTATAGACTGAATGTTTTATTGTTTGGTTTGTTTTTTAGATGATCAACACATTTTTGTTCATCCTTCAAAGATTGTCCTAAAACGAAAAATTAAGATGTTGGAAAACTTTTATTTAAACAATTAAAATTATTAATTTTTTTTTTAATAAAAAAAAAAATAACATTGTAAACAGTAGGATGTTTATTGGCTATTTTCACTCCAAGTCCTTAATATACATACATGTTTTCACTCCTTTTGTTTTTTAATTAATATTAATACATTATAAGTGATAATAACTGAAGTTAACTTCATCTACACCCTAAATTAAGCTTAGTGATTTATTGTCAGCCCCAGAGCTACCAGTTTTTTGGGGGTTTTTTGTAGAACTTGGTGTGAGTTCTGAGTCGAGGTGGTGCTGCTCTCAAATTTGAGTCTAGGGCCCTGTGAACTTAAAATAAAACAGCATATCATAATGTTAAGTCTATATTAAAGAGTTGTTGTCAGTATTACAGTTATTTTTAGTGGACATTTGAATAATTGCATTGCAAGCTGATTTAAGATGTGCCCCTAAATTTTCTGCTTGCGCTCCTGAAAATTTTCAGTCAGGGGCAACAGCGCTCCTAGCAAAAAAGTTAGTCTGAAGCCCTGATATTATAAGACAATTTGTGTTTTTTGACCTTGGATGCATATAAACCTGCTGTTGGAGACCCCCCAAAACAAAATTAGGACCTTTTCAAATAGCAGAACAGTGCCAATTTTAGAGTCAACATAAAAATTCACACAAACACACAAAATCTTAGTAAAATTCCATGTGGCTTTGCCTCTGACACGACTTTCTTTTTTTCGGTTGACATCATCAAGCCATATTCTTTCTACACCTTTCCCAATCGAGTCTATTCCCGATGGATAAAGTGGCACCCTACATTGTTAATTGCTTAAAATGCTGCTTTACTCTTAAAGGGGTCATGAACTGGCTTTTTACATTTTATTATATTGTTGTCTGAGGTCAATTTATGACGTTCGCTTGGTTTTTGCATTCAAAAACATCAAAATAAATAAGTAATAGGCTATTTTCTACCCTAGTTTTGAGCCCAGCTGAGAAACGCTCGGTTTATATGGCCATCTCGCACTGAAGACTTGGAAGCAAACGCCCACTGCTGTGAGTGGATAACAGTTTTGCATATTATAATGAGTTTCAACTCACCCATCGATGCACTTGAGTTCCGTGAGTTGCACAATTCCTGTCAGATCCAATATAGACGGCATAGCACGGTTCTTTCCTCTTAATCGGTCTGCAAATCCAGTCTTGTTTACAAAACAATCCTCAGTGAAATGAAGCGAATGTCGTCCGACTGCCGTTGCTGCAGTAAATTATTTCTGTTAGATAAAACAAGGAGACAGACAAAGTTGTGCTGTTATCTGTAGTCTGAGTCGCTCTGTAATGGCTTTATTTCAATAATTAAAATATTATGTGTACCAATATATGTCACAATATCTTGTGTCACCTTACATGTGACTCAATCAAACAAAACACGGTAACACTTTACAATAAGGTTCATTAGTTACTACATTAGTTAACATTAACAAAGAATGAACAATACTTCTTCAGCATTTGTTAATCTTTGGTAATGTTAATTTTAACATTTACTAATACTTTATTAAAATCTTGTTAACATTAGTTAATGCACTGTGAACTAACATGAACAAACAATGAACAGCTAGATTTGTATTAATTAGCGTTAACAAAGAATAACAAATACAGTAACAAATGGTTAGTTCATGTTAGTTAATGCATGAACTAATGTTTAATAAATGAACCTTATTGTAAAGTGTTACCAAAACACCAATAAACATGTTGCATCACTCTTGTAATTGTCTTTTGTTTTTATACTCAGGTAGTATTTTTCTCTGAAAACTCAATCCTCTTTCCCTTAAAACATACATCACCATGTTACAGTCTCTGTTGTCTTTGCAAATGTATCCTACTAAATACTGTGCAACTAAAGAAAAATGAGCAAACCATTTAAACTGAATTACAGTACAGCAGATAAACTTAATCGCAAGATCATTAAACATTCAAATATCAACAGTAACCACTATATAGTATACAAAGATATATAACATTCAACAATTAACATTACAAATATATGTATCTACATTTACATTTACTTCAGTCTTATACAGTAACCCTTGGTGATTGCTTTATACATCACTTTTTATGCTCTAAACAACATAAGCATTACATTAGTTTGGGTGTTCAGTGTGCTGGAGCCTTTAACCATCTGCTAGATTCACAATATGGTAACACTTTACAATAAGGTTCATTAGTTACTACATTAGTTAACATTAACAAAGAATAAACAATACTTCTTTAGCATTTGTTCATCTTTGGTAATGTTAATTCCAACATTTACTAATACTTTATTAAAATCTTGTTAACATTAGTTAATGCACTGTGAACTAACATGAACAAACAATGAACAGCTAGATTTGTATTAACTAACGTTAACAAAGAATAAAAAATACAGTAACAAATGGTTAGTTCATGTTAGTTAATGTATGAACTAATGTTTAATAAATGAACCTTATTGTAAAGTGTTACCAATAATATTAATACGTAGGCATGACGCGGGACGGCTCGCGGGTGAAACTTACATTTTCATAAACACAACACGGTCTCTATTTAACATCTTAACTTTACTCAGGAAATATATAACCCTCTCAAAACAATAAATACACGGTCTCAACATATTACATCATGTTTTTATGTCCATGGTGATTGATTTCACCCACCTGTTAGATAAAACAAAGAGACAGACAAAGTTGTGCTGTTATCTGTAGTTTGAGTCGCTCTGTAATGGCGGCTTCTTCTCCGCGAACTCAGTTACTCACATATCAGCACATTGTCTCCACCTACTGTCCAATGTGGGTATCACTCATCACAAATTCAACATAATAACTGAAGCAAAAGTAATTGAAACAATATCATAAACACAAACAAAATACATACAGAAAAATATAATTATTCCTGTGATAATACATACAGGGAGTCGCACGAACAGATGGACAATATTTTACCTCATCAGCTGGAGCGTCATTAAAAATAAAGTTTATCCAGTCTTATTGGCATATGCAGCGACTATCTTCTTCCACAACCAGGCACTGCACAATATTTTTTATTGCTCGGTAGCTCGATCCGGTCATAGACCGTATAAGAAGTGGACAGAGCGATCTCATTGGAACTCCATTGAGATGATTTAAGCCCGTTTTCGCGATTTTTTAGCACTTCCATCCCTGACGCGCAGACTCAAACAGATCTTGACGACGTAGATGTGACGAGAGCACCCCGTTTGTCTTCTAGTGGCTGTGGCATGAGAAATCTGAATCCTTGACCTTCCCTTCCGAAACTTGCAGAGGCGGAGAGTGTGAGCAGGAGCTGTCCATGAGCTAGGAGCAGGAGAAACTTTTTCTAGGTATTCTGATTAATTATTTTGTCATTTTGCCTCCACGTTTCCCCGATTCCCGCGAGCTTCTTCTCCTGTCCATACGGTAATCTCTCTACTGTGTGACAGAGAGTCGCGTGGGTATGACGCAATTGTTAGCCTACTTTCACTAAAACTGCTTCTACGGGGCCATAACATAAGCTACAAGGTAATGGAGCATTTTATACATCATCATGTTTCTTTAGAAATAAATAAAGGACAAATGGGGTCTTCAAACGCCTCAGATGTAAAGTTATTCGCTGTCAAAGTGACGCCAAAATGAATGGGAGTCAATGGGAATGCTAACGCAAGTGAAGTTCTGCACAGATGGCAGCTCCCGCGAGGCTTCAACTTCCGGTCGATGGATTACCCCCTTGGATCCGGATTGTCATCACGAGGTAGGCATCTATGTTTTCAGCTATGCGTGTAATGTGCGAATCGGTGGGCGGAGACTAAACCGGCCATGTTGAAGTAGGAGTTGATCTTCTTCTGCAGGGGTGGTGTTTTATCCTCTTTGACATCATAGTTCCCCACTTTGAAAAACGCAGTCGTTTGCTGAGGCTGGTGTCCATAAAAGCTTTTATTGGACTAACAAGGATATTTTCAGTTCTGAAACTTACAGGATATTCTTATAATATGATGACCTCTTAGATGTCAAAAGCTCAATTTCTCTGTTCATCACCCCTTTAAATACATCACATAAATTTAAGAATTCACACCAAAGTAGCTACTAAAATAAACATCTATAAGGAGTTAAAAACACCATTTCATGATAACTTTAAAGGTCTAAGAGCTCATACATACTGTAGTGGACTCACAGGGACAGCACAGATCTCAGCTTGAAAGAATGACATTCTGGTTTTTGACAGCATGAGATTATGATGGCCATCAACCAAACACTTAAGGGCAGCAAGAAACTTTAGAGAACACCGATATGAAAAGTGTGAAGAGGCTTGAGAAGTGAATGTAATTTTCCAACTACTTGGCTTGGTAGACAAGAACCTACTTCAGCTGTGTATACCTGACACAAGTAGCTCATTCAAAAGCCTTGATTCTGTTTTGAGAGGTTTGCAGGTCGAAGGAATAAATGCTTGTTTTTTCGTACTCACCAAGAGGATGGCTGGTACCAAATGTTGAGCAGAAAATCAGCTCAAACTTGGGGTCACATATCAAAATTTTGAAGAAATTATAAGTATTATGAGAGTTAATTGTTAACGAATAATGTACACTTTTTTATCTTCTTGGTCCAAATCACATATTCACTCCGAACAACAGTACTGTACATTTGCACCATTATCATGAGCAACCATCTGAATCACAAATGAGACACCCATTGTGGTCTTGCCATCTTGGTCATAGACAAAGGCCACAAGATCACAGATTTACATCAAATCCAAAATTCTGTACGGGTTCACTATTTTTGTCCCTGAGCCATTTTAAAGTGCAGTTTCCAGCTCAGAAACCAATGAGCCAAAGTCTGACATCAAAAACCACTTCTGTCAAAACTAGTGTGAAAACGCTGCCAGATTTCATTTTCAACCATTGGCACAAACGTTGCAACTAAACTCTGATTTGAATTTGGTTTAATGATACATTCAACAGCACTTTCTATCTGAATGAACTTAAATGCAAGCAAAATTCAGGCCATATAATCACCTCTTCACCAAGTCTAGAGGTGAAATCAAGGCACATAGGCAGAGACCCAGCCACTGGCTCTGAGGAACAACAGCAGTCTACTGCCAACAAAGTCCAAATAAAGCTTTTAATACGTTCACTATTGATCCTGTGCTGAAATAAACTCAGTGTATTGGCAGGGCTGGAATGCTTCTTTGAAGGGACTCCATAATGCAGCTAGTCAATGGTAAGCTGTCTGCAATCAATCCCAAATAACAGTTAATTACAGCTCACGTCCATTTTGAGAAAAGACTGGTGGAAATAAGAGAGCGAAAGACTCAAGGCAAATATAAAGCTGAAAAGGTGCTGAACAGAGAAAATGAAGAAAAACAGTTTGAAAAGTTGATGAAAAATGCATTACACGGCTATCCCTCCAATAAACTCGGAGTACTAAACATCTGAACGCTTAAAAAATGAAGGGCACATCTATCAAGCAGCCAGTGGTTCAGGGTTTAGTTAGTTAGCTTTAGCAATTATGGCACTTTTCCACTGCTGGTACGGCTCAGTACGGTTCGGCTCGGCGCGGCACAGTTCGGCTCGCCTCCGGTTTTCCACTGCGTGGTATGACTCGGCACGGCTTGGTTCGCTTTAGCTGGGTTTGCCTTTCCTCTACAGTTACTACCGCTTCAAAGTGGGTGGGATTATATTCTGACTGTTATAGCTGATCCACTCCTCGGCAACCAACCAGATCAGCACAGTCTCATCCCAATTCGTCATATAACTGACGTTTTTGGACGTCTTTTGACCATTCGTCAATATACGACTTTTTAGGGCCCCCTTAAACGTCGGTAGATGACGTTATGGGATCCTAACTCTACCCCAGACCTAAACCTAACCCTAAACCCAACTCGTCACCTAACTGACGTTAAAAGTAAAGCCTCAGTTGTATGACGACCCGGGATCGTCATCTACCGACGTTTAAGGGGGCCCTAAAAAGTCGTACATTGACGAATGGTCAAAAGACGTCCCAAAACGTCAGTTATATGACGAATTGGGATGAACCAGATGAACATCTGCACTTTGTCCACTGACCACGAGTTGCCATTTCTTTTTTGGAAGTTTTCTTTCTTTTTTTCTTTAAGCAAGTCAACCAAGTAGTTTTAAAACATGTGCTACAGAGGTGGCTGTTACTGGCTATTTAAGTGAGTTGGTTGGATGTCTCGCAAATACAATAACTGGTAATTCTGTCAATTCTATCTGACCAATCAGTGACCAATTTTATTATTGGTACGGTACGGTACCGCTTGGAACCTCAACAGAGGTGGTACCTTTTAAAGCGAAGCCAAAGCGCGAGCCGTACCGTACCATGCAGTGGAAAAGTGCCCAGATTGCGCCGTACCAAACCGTACCGTATCATGCAGTGGAAAAGTGACATTAGACCCTAATGCTATACCATTCTATGGGTGTACCATGCTTTTCCTTTGACGGCCATTTAAAATTAGCCATCAAAGGAAAAGCATGGTAAAGCATTAGCAGTATAAAATAAACATTTTACTATATACATATGCTATTTCATATATCATCATACTGTACAGTATATAAAACAAGTAATCTAAACTATGGTGTATATCAAGGTATACAAACATTCATAGCACTATACTTACATAAACCATTAAGCGTTCAATAAATACAAAAATGTATTATTCTAAACTGTATGCTTCAATTTGTAATATAATATGGAATATAATCTGCGAAACATTTAAAATCAAAACCAAAATGTCTTATCAAATTCATGGCCTGGAATTGCTATATTTAAGCATGTAAATTACTTACAGTGGGACCATATATTGCTAGCAACTATACTGAACGGGAAAAAGACATTAAAACTCTGGGACACTTTAGAAACTGCCAACTAGACTCAAGGAAATGTACCGAGATAAAATATTCGTGAAGTCTTTAGGTAACAAAAGAGGTATTACTCAGAAATGGCTTAGCATCAACTTAATAGCGTGTCAGATGTTTGAATGTTATCATCTGCCTATGATATATACACTTTCGGCTCGAGGGCGCAGAGCAAACTGTCCGTTTCATAGCACAAGCATTTCAGACTCCTCCGCTGATGGCAGCCTAATAGCGTTTATGTTTCCAGAAAAGTGCAAAAGCTCTTCTTTTTCTGGTTACATATCATTAATTTAAAGAGTTTATACAGCTGCATATTTACTGAGGCAAGTAGGGGTAAGTGCCCCACTTAAGGTTCAGCCATATCCCACTGTGTGGATGTTGAGTGAGTGTGAATGTGACCTGAAGTGCTCTCCTATAGCTCCACACTGACCCCCCACACGCACAACAGTCAAACCTGTCAGACACGCAGGACTGAGATATGGTCATTTTTACAGTTTGTGTTTTTGAAAATGTCTTTCATGATTAATCAATGTAATTGATTATGTCACATTCACTTATTTTAATCCATTTTAGTAATTCATAGAAAAATGTAATTCAATGGCATTATCACTATTGGACTGACCCAGCATGCTTTGTGGCTGAGATTAGAGTGCACACCAAGTACATCTATACCAGCAGACAATATTGTTCTGTTTATTATCAGCGTGGGCAGCAGTTTTGTTGACTGCCTCGTTAAATGTCCAAGCTCTTTAAAGCAGGATTCTGATTGGCTGTCAGTGTTTTTATCGTTAATCAGCTGGACAAAAAATAGTTCTGAAATGGATTCCAGATTGTTTCTCTGTGCCTTTATCATTCTAGTTGTGATTTAAACACTGCTATGATTTCAAAATTCATTTTTAGAACCATATCTTGTTGTTCAAGATAGTCATTGGTATGAATGGGCATGGGTTTAGATTTTTATTTGTTCATATGTTTGTAGGTTTACATTTCACTATGATCTTGTTTGTTGTGTTTGTGTGTTACCATTGTTGAGATGTGTAGTCTCAAATGTGTAGTGCAGGCTTGCCAGTGGTTATGTTTAATTCCTGAATGAATTGTTTTTTTGTTTGTTTTTTTAACCGATAACTGATTGATTACTGGTTTGAAATGACACGACTCAAAACCACACTTGGTTCTTTTAGAGTTGGATTTGACAGAAAAGCTGACTTTCAACTCTTTCTGTAGATTTGATTTGTTCATATTGAACTGGTTCTTTGGTTCAATAACTTGTCTGGACATGCTCATTTGGTGTTTGGCTTGGTGCTAAAGTTCAATTCTGCGAACCACCCCTGCCAGTTGCCAGCTTAAAAGAACGATTCATTCAAAAATCGAACATTACTACTTGCCAGTTAAATATGACTATTCTCATTTGCAATATATTATTTAAAATAGTCTATGCACTTGATATTTCATTTTAGAGTAACACTAATACAGCCTTCTCGACAAAAAGTAGAGTTGGATGTTATAATATGTTTCGAGATAACCTGCTGAATAAATCAGTTATTTTTTCAGTTAAGGCAAGGTGAATAATTGTGGAAAAAATGCTTTTTTTATACTTCAGGTGGTCTCACTCCGAACTAATGAACGAACCAAGACTTATGAATCGAACCCAGATTCCATTCTTTCTTTATTTGCATGTCTCTTTTTCTCTCTCCTGCGATGGCACACTAATAGATTTAGCAAAGATTGCATGGGCATTTATTACCACATGTAATTGAACGTGATGATTATCGTTGTTGTGTAATGTGATTTTAATGTGGCGTGATGGTTATGTATAAGCCCTAATGACTTGCCTCCAAGGGTTACAGCTCACACGGAAAAAAAAGCGAAAAAAGAAAAAAGAATTTGATTTAGATTTTCCCCCATTTTCACTTGACATATAAATAAAGGGGTTTAATTAAAGCTTTCCTTCGGCAGCTTGCTTTCGCAAATAATCGTCCGTTTTAATGAGTTTCCTTTTGGAGATGAGGGAAGTGATTGATAGAAGTGTCGTCTTTTCGTATGCATGTGTATTTGCGACTGTCTGCTGGCACGGCGCAGAGAGAGAGCCACAGTTATTTGTAAAATATGAGTTATAGCCGAGCAGGTTCGCGCTGCGCCTCTGGTTCAGACGCCTGAATTGCTGTATTTAAATCAGACCGAATCTATATTTTCTGATGTTCGGAGAGGCCATGCGGTACAAGGCCAGAGTACTCGTTTTCTCCTCATCACTTTTTGAAAGCACACACTCCTGCATATATTGGTCGACAAATGCCTCGCTTAACATAAACTTGTCCATTAAGGCCACATTTCATGAGCAAACTCCTTCAAAATGGGGCAAAATTGGCTTCGCTGGGACTATAGCTGTTATTATTGTTCAGTGTTATCGACCTTTTTATTTTAGTATGCAGCAGGCCGCAAAGAAAGAGGCCAGACTTTCTAAATGGCCCAGTGAATGGCAGTCCGCTAAAGAAGCCCATTATATTGCGGCTGAAGACGGCGGCATACACACAAACATGCTATAGCAGAGAGACTAGGCAAACAAGCACCCTGAACATCAAAAATTTATCCAAACTTTTCCAGGAAGGGTTGCACAGCCAATGAAAATACATTTTCTCTGTCTTTTCTTTATCTCTCTCTCAACACACACACAAACACACAAAGTAAAGGGGAAAGCCAGAGCTTTGCTTGACATTATTAGTTTTGCATTTGGGCTCAGTGCCCGGAGTAACGCTATGGATTTTCGTCTTACTTTCCTATAATTGGATGAGTTAAATTTCTCCATTCATTACACAAGCACATGACCTTGTGACCTTTGCTGCTATCCTGTTTTATTAGCACTTTCATCCCCTGTTAATATGGACCTCTTGTCCCCAAAGACCCTGCTCTACAACACTCATTACCATTCTTTCTCATTTACTTTTTCTGTTTTCTTCTATTTTTGTACATAAAACCAAAAAAATCTTTTTTTACAGATGTAATTTATAAGCCATCATCCAAAGCAAACATATATTATATATATGTTAAATATCATATTTCCTCGCACACACTTATTCAAGTAAACGAATCACTGATAGTATTATACTATTGTTCATAATTAGAGAAAGCGCATCTTGTATTAGCATTTACCTAATACACACTGCACACACAGACACACAGAGACAGAGAAATAACTAAAACCAAGCATTCACACACATACACTGGGGATATGCACAAAGACATGTTGTACAAAGACTTCCCCTCACAAGGAGTGCATGCATATTTTATGAAAAGTCAACAGATTGCCGTGTTTCGAGCCTGATGTCTTTTATTGCTTCTCCGTCCCCCAGCTGTGTCCCAGCAGCCCGTGTTAGATCACTGTGTTCACAGACGAGTCGGACACAAAGCCGCACAGAGGGAGTCGTCCAGATTGCAGCATTAGAGCGCCTGCAGAGACGAATGAATCGAGCCTCCTTATTCTAAGACTGGCCACAATGGGAATTTTCCATAGAGGATTCACTGTAATCCTGGAGAGGGTCATGGGGTCGTGCTATCACAGCTTGCATGATGTGTACTGTACATTAGAGATTGTGACAAGTTTGTTGTGTGTTTTCTGTCACATTAGATGTAGTCAAGTCATTTGTTGTTCTTGAACAACATTCCTGTTTTAATTTTGTTTTAACCCTATTCCTACCTTTAAACCTACCCCTGCCCTACCCCCTAAAATAAGTGGGAAATGATAGGTAAATAACAATGATGTAACACGGTTTTAAGCATAAACATTTAACACTGTTAACTTGTCCCTCAACAGAGATCAACAAAGATTTGAACAAATCAGTTGAATAAATGAATCAATGACTCATAATTACAGCCTCTTGTTGCCACTGCGGTGACACTGCAAACTCAACTCAGTAATGCACAGGCTGACAGTCTTTTTTTATACAAAGTGATTAAACTACAGGATACATCTGTTAAGATTTGGTTTATGGTGTGATAAACCTTTATTGAGGCTTAACAACTAAATTACAGTTACTTTATTGAGGCTTTAGAACTAAGATACAGATTAGGTCTGTGTATAACCACAAACAAACAATGCGAATGTCAATGATTGGTGGTGTTTTTAATAAACAAGTCACAGGATTAGCATATAATTCTGGCTAAATAATGTTTCAAAAATGTACAAGATATTCTATTTTGCAGCTGATCAGTTATTTTGCAGCAGTTTTAAAACCAGCCAAACACAACAGACGGCTTAATAGCATTCATTTAGAAAGACTGATGAATGCCAGCAAGGAGGGAGATTTTGAGACTCTTATTCTAAATTAACCATGAACAGTTTTGAAATGAGAATAAATAGAGGAAATAAACATCCCAAAAATAACATCATGACATATTTCACAACCAGTCATCTCAAGCTAATTCCTCTATAATTAAACAGGAAACAATGCAAGCTGTGTCACGTTGTCGTCATCACCAATGATATATGTGTTGAAATGACCTTAATGATGGTCTGATTTCCTTTCTCAAATGCCATTTTACAGCCTGAAGGTCTTGTTGAAGAAAAGTTTACTAAACATTAAAAAGTATTTAATGTTAACTAGTAAACTGTAACCCTTTAACCCCTCAGATCTGAAAGACCCCAAGGTCATTTAAGCATCTTGAAAAACTTTGCATTTAAGTACTGATAACATGTAGAAAATTCACAAAGGAAAACATATCAGATATCTATGAAGCCCATTTGAACTATTTGTACACATAAATCAAAAGTTCAAAACTCAAATATTTGCTGCTCGTGTGATTTTTTTTAAGCATGCAATTAATCTTTTTAGCCATTGTGTAATCAACAAGAACAAAGCTCTTTGCTACTCATTCTGTCATTGAGTGACAAGCAAACAAACAACCACCACCACCAACGAATATCTCTGCAGATCTAATGATCCCCATCTAAATTTCAGTCAAAAACAGCCACAAACAAAGCCACTTCTGTCACAATGATATCAGCGGAGTGGGCTCGGAGTAAATTGATCATTATCTTGGCACACCCAAAGAGCCTGTCTTTTGCTCAAGTGTACCATTTTACCCATTTCTAGAGCTATTTTCCTCTCCCTGTCCGATTGAATCTTTCTTTCTGTCGCCATATTTACATACGGGTTCCGAAAGGGGCCACTTGACAGGATAATTCTACCTCTAGAGTTGCGTCAGCTTCTGTCAGGATGTGGGGAACGGATTACTGTGATTTCCTTAAGCAGGATGCACTTTGCTTTACCACAGACGGCACAGCTGTTTTTTGGCATGCTGATGGAAAACAAAAGCTCGAAGCCACGAGTAGCGGTCCACCGTGCTTCCCACAATAGGAAGGCTGAATCTCTTTCGACTCAGCCCGTTTGCCTGGTATCGGCAACCCGCATCCCTCTCTCTAATCCACCCCCTCACCCTCGTCAGCCCAAATGCATCATTACAGTCAATAAATCAAGACGCCTCCACCACATAAACTACAGGATGCCATGTGAGAAAGAAGCGCCAGCTGTTTCTCTGCCCTTTGTTGTCGTAGATCCAGTCAACAGAGGCAGGGCTGACTAGTCGCTACAATGCTGTTTTTCTTCGATTTCTCATTCCTTGCTTTCTCTTCGCCTGAATTGTGTACAGAGAGAATTCCACAATGTAGCAATGAAGTTACAAATCCCTTAGGAATTAGTCTATGCCCACAACAACTGCATGCTTATGCACTGTAACAATTAAGGAAATGATAGCACACTGACAAATTGCTTTTGTTCCTCTTTTGTAAGTTGCTTTGGATAAAAGTATCTAGTAAATGCATAAATGTAAACAGTGGGGCTCGACAGCCTTATTCAAACGGGTCGCGCGTATGGTTGGGTTGCGGAAAGTTTGTGAGATTGTGGTTTTCTAACACCGACTCCTGTATAATGGAAATCATTATGAACATCAGCTATGCTAATTATTTCCCATCTGCCTTTCTGCTGTTATCTCGGGACGCTTGTCCCAAGAAAAATGGCGTTCGTCAGGTCCAGTTTTGTATCCAGCCTCTTACGGGGATTTCGAATGCCCAAGCGCCTGTGATGAGAAGACCAGCGCCTGTGAAGAGACGAACTTGACGCCGGCGATATGTTTTATATATAAACAATATTTATATTTAATATTTATATATAAACAATATGAATGGAAGCCAGAGGAGAACTGGCCCCGACTGAGCCTGGGTTCTCCCAAGGTTTTTTTCTCCATCCAATCTGATGGAGTTTTGGTTCCTTGCCACTGTCGCCTTGCTTTTGGCTTGCTTAGTTGGGGATATTTAATATTTAACAATATTTTTGATCTGTGTTGTACTACTTTCATGTTATCACTGTGAAGCTGCTTTGAAACAATCTGTATTGTGAAAAGCGCTATATAAATAAATGTGACTTAACTTAAATGCAAATGGATTTAAATTAATTTACACAACTTACACAAAGAGTAAAGTTGACATTAACCACTTAGAGTATATTTTTTGTTGTTGTCTCAACAAAAGGGTCTAAAGTGTTCCCTTTATTTACACATTTTAAAGGAATGTATTGAGAAACATTCCTTTAAATTGTTTTTTTCTATGAGAAGTGTATTTCATGGAGAGCAAAGTGATTGAAGAAATACTAGGGACACACCAATATTAAAAATTCTGTGCAATATAAATGCTGTATGTGTCACTATAATGGACAATAGGGAAAAATGGATATTCATTTAAAGATTTGCTTAAAGCAAATCCTTTTTCCTCTTTGTCGCTATCTCTGTTTGAAATTTGCAATTGCAGAATTAGAACTTTGCGTGAGTTGTGCCTCGGCATGGCACAGCACAAATGAATCGAATGTTTTGAGGAGAATGTGCAGCTGTTAGTCATCGCACCGGTGTGAATAGCCTCTATGCACGGATCGCGTCTGAGTTTGTCTCAGCACGACCAGTTACTTCCGGTGCTGCGTCGCAGCGTCAGTCTATGGTCAGAAGCCGGTTTTGCGTTAGGTGTAGATAGTGTCAAATTACACTTGCTGTTTATAAAAACGTCCTGCGGTTAACGTGAATGATGTTAACAACACTGTGAGGCAGTTAGCTGTCACACAAGAGTGAAAAAGAGAAGTTATTTAAATTATATATTTCAAGCTACATCAACAACTTTGAGGGTTAGTATTCTCTCATATTCGATACGAAATTCGACTGGCGAATGAGCGTTTCTAAAATCGTTGCCTCCGTTTCTGAGAAAACAGATTTTATTAAAGTTTTGCCTCTATACACTTGGCCTGCAGAACACGCTTCCGGAAGTAAAGACGCCGACTGACATTCTTTTCGGACACACGTCAGCAGGGTTCGTGCATAGAGGCTATACTGTCATTCAGAATCACAGATTCTACTTTTTGGAAGTAAGACCAACATAAGAAAATGTCATCTGAACAAGTAAGAAACATCCACTTTTATTCATCTGACCAACTACTGAAAAAAAGCATTGCAATGTAAATCGCGCTGGTTTAATCTAAAAATCGTTTTATAAGGGTGGATTTTCTGCAGGGGTTCAGGCTGCAAGACTGCCGAATGACTAAAGAAACGTTATTCAGCAAGATCGTAGAAAACAGCACATTTCTTGTCTATTCCACCCACTGCCACTTATACCAACGACGGAAATAAGCGCAGTTACAATGGATGTGGGAGAGCTTTGCTACAGAGAGTGACATTATTGTATTGCAATAGGTAGCACTTCAAAGTCAATACCACATCAAAACTATTTAGCACATTAGTTGAAATTGAAAAGGTTTAATGACAAAATATGGTTATGGTTACACTTAAATAGTTACAAAATAAATGTATGAGATGATGATAACTTAAACCAATAATCTTACCTAGCATATAAAATATTACCAGAGAGAGAGAGAGAGAAGAGGAGGCAAAGGGAGAGAGCCAGAGCATAAAAAGAGCAGAGCATTAAAAGAGACAGAGCAACAGTTACAGTCTTCTTTTATCCTTTCCCTGACCATGTGACTAAAACCGAAATGTGAGACATTCAAACTGACCAATCAGAAAATTACACTTCATCCATTGTTCTAAAGGAGTGAAAATTCTTTGACTCCCAAAGTACACAAATCGTAGCCTACAGGCCTTGATCACTATTCAGCCCCTCTGTCTCTTTGGGAAGTCATAATGGTCCTGAAAGAAGGGTGGAAAAGCCCGTTCTCACCCCAAGGCGTCATATACGATGATTTTGCCAAAGCGTAAGACATCCACCCAACGCACATGGCACCCTTTAGTGTCAAATGAGACGCAAATATATATGGGGCAGAAGGCGCCTCCTAGTGGTCTAACCCTAACCCTACCCCATACCTAAACCTACCATAACCGAAGCGTCTCATTTGGATGCCATGTGCCATGTTTTCAATCCTACAGTTTATCATATCACGTCAAACCATGCAAATTATATTTTGTTTTCAAACTGTTAATGTTAACAACATCAGCATTGCGTGACTACATTTAAAGCCCTTCAGATACTTATGTTGTTTTCGCATGGGACGGTTGCAGCCTCTTTTTCCAAACTCTCAGTTCAAAGTCTTTCGCATTTTACAATGGGGCTAATATAGCCTATACTAGCTGAGACACCTTATTTGTACAGATGTGATGTAATGACGCAAATACATGCTCGAATTTCCTGCAGAAATCCACGAGTACCACTGGAATGAAACACATTATTACAAGCTTACCGCTTTGAATCGAGCTACGGCAAGCAGATAGTTTTGAACAATGCTGGTTATGTACTTGCTCAAATTTATTTTTGATAATTTCTAACCCAAAAAAGTTATGGACTGGAGCTTTAAATTTCATTTAACATATTTATTAAATAATTGCTGTTTTTAAAGGTAAGTGGGAATTAGATGAGGACAAAGTGTACAAATAGAGAAAATTAGCAAGAAGTTTAATTTAGGCCTAAAATATTATACTAATATCAATAAATAAAGTAAAAATCTCTAATATCTATAATAACTAAAGTAACTATGTGACAAAATCAACAACAACAATGTTAGGAAAACTAGTAAACAATAAAACAAAGGAAACGTATTTGCAGTGTTCAAAATTGAACACGTCCTATATATAGTATGCAAAACAGTACTTGAAAAACAGTATGCGGAAATTACCCTGATCTGCGCATCCGAATGAACACTTTAATATCCCATGATGCCACAGGAGAGGATGTAACAACATGACATGTAATCATGTAATAACATGACAGTATGTCTGGATTTCATTCATACTAACTATATTTATACTGTAAAAATGAATACGACTGAATATGTTATATCTAATCAATAAAATTGAGGCAACAGATTACAATCAATATTATTAAATTTAACGAATTAGAATTGAGTAATAACTAACCAAATAAATTACTTTAAAGTTAACCATTTAAAATGAGTAAAATTTACAATTTTTTAAAACAAAAATATCAGAAAAACAGACAGACGTCAAAGATGAATTAAGAACTCTTTTTTATTGCCAACACTGAAGACACCTGATTATAACAAGCAGACTCACTGAAGGAGAAAAACATATTTTTAAGTGACCATTATGGAGATCAGTGTGTGTTTTAGTTGGGCCATTTTCTTAATTCAGAATTCTTAATTGTTGAGTTCTTAATTCATCTTTGACATCAGACTGTTTTTCAGATTTTTTTGTTAAAAAAATGTGTAAATTCTACTCATTTTAAATGGTTAGACATTTAAGTAATTCATGTGGTTAGTAATTACTCAATTCTAATTTGTTAAATTTAATTAATGATATTGAATGCAATCTGTTGCCTCAATTTTATTGTTTAGATTTAAAATATTCAGTCGTATTAATTTTTACAGTGTATAGAACAACGGTCCTGAATGAAATTGAAATGTACAATACAGCATGCTTGTTTGTTTGACTTAAATTACAGATTATTTCAGAACAGAAATGTTCTTTAAAATTTGTCTGAACTTCAGAATATTAAGTAAAGCTGAAAAAAAGGGGTATTTTACCGCACAATTTACTTGATATAAGGATGATTTGCTGTGTAGATACCAGCGTATGAGAAGATTGCATTCATTGTTGATGCTCACAAATGCACACAAATCCTGGACCACAGCTTACACGGTGAAATGCACGCTCTTGATGAAAACATCGCCTCGGTAAATTGCACTCACATTCAGGTCCATGACGCAAAAATCGAAAGTTTGAATTGCGACACAAGGTCATCTCCATCACTGGCTTCATCTTGCAGTTTTTTTTTTCACAGTCTGTGTGGTGATGACAGGCTGTCGATCCGTCCATATCTAAATATATATTTCTGAAGGGGAGGACAGGAGCGGCAGGCCGGCCGAATTACCAGGCCTGTCACTTGCCGACTGACAGCAGGGGGCTTTCCATCTGGCCTTGGATCACACACTCTCTCTCATGCACTTAGCAACTTAGCAATGCAGTAGTTTCCTATAAAGGCCAAGTGACAATATATTGATCTCCTCAGGCCAGCAACTTCAAGCTATAGGCTAGCAGGTTTATTCAATTACCTGTTTGTTGATGCCGCTTCTGGGGCCCGGTGCATGCGCTCTCCTCTCCCTGTCGGCCCCTGGCGTGAAATAGCAGTGTGCGGAATGCTGTCTTGGCACAAGGTGACAGAAGGTTTCTGACAGCTGTGAGAAAAACTTGCTAATCACCGCTTTCTGTTGTACCAGCCAGTGTTTTAATGCTAATCGTAATTTGCAATGGACGTGGCCCCTGTTTAAAACAATAATTTATGCAAACATGAATTTCATTTATTTAAAACCGTGTCCCAAAAGGAAGGTCCTAAAGTTGCATTGCATATTCTCTCACATCAGTAATTATTCACTGGTTCTTAATGCTTTTTTTTTTTTTTTCAAGTCATAATCCTGGTGTTCAACATTAATTAGCTAAAGCTGCCTGGCTGCATATTTTTCTTCAATATTTGTTCTCATGATTTTTTTTTCTTTTTTACGTCTCAGCACTCTGGGGTAACGTACTTTGCATGACTTTTTTCCCTCCTCCTATCAGCAAATATTTACCTCAGACAGTGTGGATGAGAAGTAAAGTCAACCTAGCAGGGTGGAATTTTCAAGAAAAATCCTGAAAATATGTAAAGTCCTGGTTATATATAGGGTATCTGTACAATCACCAAGTTTGGTCTATTAACCCAACCAGCCTGGGTGTTTCCCGAATAATGACGTAACTCAATGCTTATCTACCATAGTAAGATGCATTGTTTTCAATTAACCATGTTTCCCGAAACTGTATTATTGCAAATGTATCATTCAACCATGTTGGTTAATGATGTCACACAGGTGGTGGAGTATAACTAGCCCTAGAAGTCATTTAATGAGTAATGTAAACTCAGTGTGATTATGTCCCCACCAACGTCTGTAGTCCCATTAATCACTTGTTTGCAACTGCCTTTTTGAAGACAAGTAAATGCTTTAAAAAATGTCACAAGGGGGTTTTACTGATGTATTTTATGTTGTAGAATAAGAGCTTGTGTTAACCACAGACCTTATTTCAGGCATTTAACCAAAAACCCATTCAGAAATGCTCAAATACTCATGCTAAGTGCAAAAAAATGCCTACAGCACTCTATTAGAGCAAGATGAAGGTGAGAAAATAATGACAGGTATTTTGTTTAATGTTTTAATGCGATGCGGCCCCACGTCCCACAACAATGCTTCTACACTAATCCATTGCTCAAGCCTACAACTAGAATTTCATTTCAACTCTAAATCAGTGTTCCATAAACAATTAAAAAATAAAAAGTTGGAGTTGAACTAATCATATTTCCATAATTCCCACTTTCAAACCAGTTATACCATCTTTGTGGGAGCCTGGTACCAAGTCCTTGAAACACCCATGGTTGGGAAAATAAGTCCCAGCTGGGTCCAATTAGGGGACGACCAGGAGCGCTGTTTGTGTTGGCTGTCTCTCACCAGGCCATAGGGACTCATCAGGTTTTCATTTGTCTCATTTGTGAAGGTACACAATAGTACAGTGCTATCCACAGTGGTCTAATTTGAGCGTTCAGCGCCACACGCTCCCTTACCACCGGCTTCATCAACACAGCCTCTCCTAATGCGATGCGGCCCCATGTTCCACAACAATGCCTCTACGCTACATTCTTCTGCAGACGCTAACTTACTGCGCGATTATGCAGACAGTTGTTATTATTCTCTGGTAGCCCACATTCAAAAATGTTTTTTTGTTTTGCATTCTAATTGTTTTGCACTTCATTCGTCATAGCTGCAAAGTTTGACATGCTAACACGACGCTAACACACACCCATTTGCCCTGCAAACGGTATGTGCCTGCAAAATATCTAGATTTACAAGCGGAATCCTGTGGATGGGGTGCGTTTTTGTGAGGATCTGGGAACAGTAGGGAACATCAGTAGGGAGTCTAGTGGAGCTCTGGCACTAAAATTGAATTCTACCCCCAGCTGTTTCCAAAGTTTCTCTTATTTGATAGGCCTTAACCAACAAGAACTGAGTAAATCTACACAATTAATTTGACATGAGCTATGAGGTGAAAAAGGTACCAGTTCTTTCTTTACTGTCACAGCACTGCATGTTTACAGCATGAACACTACCAGTAAACACACTCGACTAGATGTTTCTCCTCTCAAAATCATTCTGATCCTAAAGGGATACTGTAATTAACTCACAAAAACTTAAAAATCTTTACTTACTATGTCATCCCAAATCTGTGGAACATAAAAAGAAGATATTTTGAGAAATATCAGTTTTGTGTCCATACAATAAAAGTCAATAGGCTGCAATGTTCTATGGTGTTCTGCAGATGAAATAAACAGAGGGCGAGTAAATGATGACAGATTGTTTTAATGACTTTTCTATCGGAGCCCCCTAGTCCCACTTTGGCAAAAAATAATTATAACTATCTTGTGGCCTCAAGATAGTATCTCGTGGCCTCAAGATAGTAACTCGTGGCCTCAAGATAGTAACTCGTGGCCTCAAGATAGTAACTCGTGGCCTCAAGATAGTAACTCGTGGCCTCAAGATAGTAACTCGTGGCCTCAAGATAGTAACTCGTGGCCTCAAGATACTATCTCATTGCCTCAAGATAGTATCTCATTGCCTCAAGATAGTAACTCGTGGCCTCAAGATACTAACTTCTGGCCTCAAGATAGTAACTCGTGGCCTCAAGATACTAACTCGTGGCCTCAAGATACTAACTCGTGGCCTCAAGATATAACTCGTGGCCTCAAGATAGTAACTTGTGGCCTAAGAAACTAACTTCTGGCCTTAAGATAGTAACTCGTGGCCTCAAGATACTATCTCGTGGCCTCAATATAGTAATTCGTGGCCTCAAGATAGTATCCACGAGTTACTATCTTGAGTTACTATCTTGAGGCCACAAGTTACTATCTTGAGGCCACGAGTAACTATCTTGAGGCCACAAGTTAGTATCTTGAGGCCGCGAGTTAGTATCTTGAGGCCACGAGTTGGTATCTTGAGGCGACGAGTTACTATCTTGAGGCCACGAGTTAGTATCTTGAGGCCACGAGATAGTATCTTGAGGCCACAAATTACTATCTTGAGGCCACAAATTACTATCTTGAGGCCACAAGTTACTATCTTGAGGGAGGCCACGAGATAGTATCTTGAGGCCACGAGTTGGTATCTTGAGGCGACGAGTTACTATCTTGAGGCCACGAGATAGTATCTTGAGGCCACAAATTACTATATTGAGGCCACAAATTACTATCTTGAGGCCACGAGATAGTATCTTGAGGCCACGAGATAGTTATAATGAATTTTTTTTTGCCAAAGTGGGACTAGGGGGCTCCGTACCTTTCCTTTTGGCTGATGTTTAAATTTTTGAATCATATTTATTCTGAAATGTACTGTATTAATTCTGTGCCACCTGCTTTGGATAAGGTAGTGTTTTAGTCAAGAACCCCTAAGCCTAGATCAAGTCAAGTCCAAGACCAGTGTGCACAGTAAGTTGAGACCAAGACTTTGAGGGTTTGAGATTGAGTCAAGACCAAGACCAGACCGCGCCAGACCTAGACCTTCAAAAAAACGATCTCAAGACCAATATCGGTTCTCGAGTAGCAAAATACCATGATAAGGCTCGTTTGGTGAAGCACGTTGCCTGTAGTAGAAGCTAGGGCTGCACTGTCTATGAGAACCTGACTACGTTAAGCTTAAATTGCTCCAATGGTATGTACATTTAAGCCTTACATGCATTTTTTTGCCATAATTAATTGCATTAAATTAACACATTCAACTGACAGCCCAATTTAATACTTGATAAAGACACATGCAGCTTCCTGCAATCATCTGCACAATGTACATTACAACGTCTTTTCATTAGACAGCAGAATAAATGCATGAAACTTTAATAACTCATATCAAACTAGTGTTAAGCACACATATAAATAACTGCATACATTTACCCACAGGGCTTATTTGTCACATCTATAATTGAATGCAAGCACATGCACCATGTGTCTTGAATAATGCATGGTCTGTCTGAGACATTTTCCAAATGCTGAAATATTCATGAAATTTCTATAAATTAGAAAGCACCTGTCCCCCATGTTTCAAACATATACACAATGAACAATGTGCTTCTTGGAATTTCAGTGCTACAATAAAAATGGCCAAATTGAATCAATTAGTGGTGCATATTGGTCATAAACCGGCCATTATTAAGATCAATGTCCTGCGCTATTAGAATCGGAGCTGTAAAGGCCAAGGATGGATGATAAAAGTTCATCTCCTTCCAGCATTCTGCTCCAAATATCAGCATTCGTCTTTGAAATATAGGGCTGGCGTGATATGCAGATTAATTAATCATAATTATTCAGAAATTAAACACATTTATCTATATTTGCTGAGAACAGCAAAATAACAGTTACTCAAAGCTTGCATTATAATGGTAGACAAGTAAATAATTGAAGAAATTTAAAAAATATATATAATGAAACGTGTTTATGGTAACTACAGGCTTGATGCTTGATATTGTTTATATATAATTTGTATTTTATTTATATTTTAAACATGTGAAGCTTACATTCACTCAAACTAAATGCACATCCTCTTCAAGGCTCCCAAATTGCAATATACTGAATGTTCCACACAGCAGGGATCCATCCATCTCCTCAGTTGAATAAGGTCAAACACTACCTCACATACATGAATGCAAACAACCCGAAGGTCTTTGATTTATAGTGGCTAGATACAAACACCCTTCACTTAGAATAGACATCGGGCTGTAATATATACGTCAGCCAAATGCCTATTGGTCAATATGGAATTTTAAGGGCCCCTTTGAAGCTCGGACCGTTTACATTTGCATTTCATTAGAGAGAGAGAGAGAGAGAGAGAGACAGAAAAGAAAGAGAAAAGAAAATTTATGTGGGAGGACCATTTCATCTCTTTCCAAATCTCTCTCTCTCTCTCTCATATCCTCCACCATCAGTCCTTTTCGCTCTGTCTCGCTCCATCTCTATTTCTCTCCTTCTTCGCTACTAGCAGAAAGCTCACATGTTGTATTTGATTAGTTTTTATTCTGGCAGTCGTCTACCTATATGTCTGCGGTCCAAGAAGAGGGTAGTGGTTTTGGATCACTTCCTTATTCAAACACAGCCGAAGGGGTGGAAAAGGCAGACCTGTCATCTCCAATGTATTAAACTGCAAAAGAGAGCTACATCTACAATATATGAACTGCAGATAAAAGGAAATGAAAAATGCTGGGTGGGAACTTAACCCCTTGTCTTCCGACACCTCATTCGGCTCCTAAAAAGTCATTGGATATCTCAAGTGGAATGGGTGTCTCTTTCTCGCAATTTAGTGCTGGTGTGTAGTGAAAACATGACATTAATTGGTCATTTTCGATGACCCTAAATGGGTAGACGTGGTCCCATCTGGTGTTATGAGAGGTCTTCTCATTGTGAAGGGTGCAGGAGACATTGGTGACCTGTCGGGCAGTGTTGAATAACCTATTGTCTCCTCGATCAGATCAGAACACAATGCGTGACAATGTCGCACCAATGATTTGTGAATGCTGTTGAAGGTCAGCCCTCCATCCAACTCAAATCATCCTGCCCAACACACACACAACACACACACACCTCTAGAAACCCTCCATCTACTCCTGTCCATCCAGTACCGCTAAAGATTAGTCAGGGATCATGCATTGCATGCAAAGGCGAGCTTCTCTCTGCTTTCAAAACCAAGTTCTTCTGCTTCTGTAAAATATAGATGTAAAACATTTAAAGAATCGTCAATGGGAGATTTAGATATATTTAGATATAACATTTAAATAAAAAATATGGACCCTTTTCACAGAAGTTAAAACTACCACAGTTATTAACATCATAAATCTAGCAAAGGTTTTTATATTTAAATTTTTAAGAAAACTAACGAGTAATGGCACATTTTTTAACGAGTAACTAATGAGGGAGTAATGGTAAATTTGACATCTATCTTTATTCTGATCACTGTAAATAAGCTCTTAATATATTTTGGAAAGTCATAGAAATGCTATCAGGGATATGTTCTATTGGAGCAAATAGAAATGCAAAAAAAAATACTTTAAACTTCATACAATTCGATGTGTTCACTCTTTCAGTTCATCGTGTAGAAGCTTTACACAACTATGCAGTGTTGGGAAGCTACTCTGAAACTGTAGTTTGACAAGCTACAAGCTACTCGTAAGTTAAAGTAGTTTAACTACAGTCAAGCTATCCGTTTAGAAAAGTAGTTAGCTACATTGAAACTACTTTTGCTTTTTTTGAACAACTTATATTATAAATAACTGAATAAGTGTCTGAGGAATGTTTTAAGTAAAATATTTAGTGTTTAAAACAAGGCAATGCAATTACGATTTCAAAGAGTATTGTTTTATTACGCACAACACTCAAATATCTCAGACTGTTTGTCAAAATTGCAACAAATAGCCTACAACATCGCAAGAACGAAATATACATCCAACATAAATTGCAGGAAGAACATTTTCTCAAAAATACTGATTGAACTTGGACAAATAAGGCCATGGGTAAGTAACGTTAGCTGTTTCTCCATCCTCCAAATCTGATGTCACGTCTTGCTATATAATCATAATATGGGTGTGTCAACCCACTTCTGTACGCCAGTGAACCGTTAGCCGCAAGATGCGTGATTGAACAACAGGTGGTGGTAAGGGCAAAAATTAAGTTTGTAATCTAACAAGAAGAAGAATATCCTTGCATCGCACTGATTTGCGCAGGCTCAACAATGTAGCAATGTAGCTTTTGCTCGCGCTACAACGCTACTTGCTGGAAAAAGTAGTTAGCGACTGGAAAAGCTACACTGTTTAAAAAGCAACTGAGCTACTGCCAAGCCACTGAAAAATGTAGTTAAGTTAGTAGCTTCGCTACTTGTAGTTAACTACTTCCCAACACTGCAACTATGACAACTTCCATTTCTGAGAACCCCAGAATTGAGAAAAAGGGTTTACCAACATCAAAAATAGATGTAAACATGTCTTAACCAAGTGCAAATTCATACATTCCAACAAGAAAGCAATTGCTCTGTTCAGATCAAACATGGAAATGGCACGTCAAACCACAAAACACAGCCAAGTGTAAAAGTACAACCAAGTAAAGTTTGACTCATCATGGTCTGAATTACATGAAATAGAAACCTTTCAAAACTTGAAATGAATTCATTGCAAACGTTAATAATTAGGGTTTACGTCATCAAAATTTAGGTGCCATCTGTACCTTCATTGTTGATGACAATTGTCATGTTTAATCATTACATTACTTCCATATGCTCTGGAAAATGTTTAGGAACAGACAAAAGTGCAGCAAGTAACACTAGCTATAATAAAATAACATAGGCCTATTAAACAGAAAAGAAACTTTCCTTTTGATATTAAAGGCAGGGTAGGAGATTTACTTCAGAAACATTTTTTTGGTTGAAAGTCTCTTCATCCTGAGGGCAACGATTCAATGTCCTACCTGCCTGACTCGAATTTATGCGTTTCATTGCAAAACTATGATGCCGAAATGAATGTGCAGCAGTCAGGTGCTACAGGTCAGTGCTCTTTAAGTTGTTTATGATCATTATTATTGTAATGTTGTGTGCTTTGAGACATGAGGTAGTTTAATGGCGTCTCTCATGATGCTTTTGTTTGCTCCTGCTGAGAGCGCACTGAAGGGAGGGTGGGATCTTATGCTTTCAAAGCTAGCTCGCTATTGCTAGCATCTATGAAAATTACCTTTCCACTTTTAATTTACAGACCGTGAAAAGCGGTCATTAAAATCAGTTTCTTGAAGACATTAAAAGTTTTTACTAGCTAAAAGCCTTACCATAAAAACCTAAACACAGCATTTGAACAAACCTCTACCAGAATATTTAAAAAATATCAATAGAGTGTTGCCTTGCAAATGTGGGATGAAGTTTGTCCTGCAGTGTGGGGCCCTACGTGGTCAGGTGAATGAATACTCTGTCCGTGCCGGGCCTCTCACACTGACACAGGGAGCGCATGCATAAAACAAAGGGCACCAGAGGGAGATTAATAACCTGTAGATCCAGAGACAGATACTCCAGACAGCCCAATGTGACTTTAAAATCCGAATGAAAAGTGGATGGGCTGGGTCAAGGGCACGGAAGCACAGGTTAAAGAGTCTTTTATCAATCAGCCTGCATGGAGAATTTGTTTGGACAAGCCGTCGGCTCCCAGCGGGACGTAGGGGCCCGCACATACGGAGGAGTTTTCACGTGAAGAATCGAAAATGGATGCTGGTGTGAGAGAAAGAGGAATGGAGGGCGGGAAAGGAAATGGAAAATAAATGCGCTTGGGCATTCGATTCCATTGCTCTGGTCTTTCGTTCTAATTTTAGAGGTTTCTTTTCACTTTTAGACGTGGCGCCTGAGCACCATTCACTGTGGGATTTTGTTCAACATATAAAGCAAAATCGATGTGCTTCGCTACAAATGGCTCCCGCTTCCTGCGCTCTCTCATCCGACGTCCTATCGAGAGTGTTTTAAATCCCTGATTGCGCTTAACCCTGATGAGCCTCAAGCCGGATCAATGGCCAGCCAGTTGCAAACACACACAGACGCGCGTTCACACAAAAGGTGGCTGTATGCACCCACACGCTCCCTGGCAATATTGGTGTGGAGATTAAAGCCATATAAAAGAGGGGAGACAAAGGTGACGCCACCTCTTTCAAATGGGAAGAGCATGGCTTGACAAAATGAGCGGGTGAGCTTCAGGAGAACAAAGGGGGAGGGCTCGGGAGCGTGTGGCGGAAGCAAAGCTCGGGGCAGCGCGGGTGAGGAGCAGGGCCTTTAATTAAAAGGATTATATGAAGGCGCACGGCGCAAGGGAGAGGCTGTCCGTGTCCCGAAGATGGGAGTACAGTAATGAAACCCATCACTGGCAGCTGAGGGAAAGTGAGAAAGAGATAAAACCAGAGCTGGAGACTAGAGATGAAAAGAGGAGATGGGTCTAGATTGAGGACTGGGCAAAGAATTAATGAGACAATGAAACAATGGGTAGATACGGAGGGCTGGAAACATGAGGCAGCTGTGGAATATGATGCAGGTGTGCTGACTGTCAAATTAGCCTTACTTTCATGTTGTTCCTGGAGAGAGTTTGAGGGAAATTAGACTGTATAGATTACATTTTATAAAATGGATAGTACTGACTCTGGCTGAGCCATTATAAACGCACAGATGACTGAACAATCTGTATTATTGCTCATTCCGATAATTATCACTAATAAATGTAACTGTTTATAGAACAACTTGCATTTCTTAGTTGTAGTTCATCATTTCATCAATTAGGTTGCAAGATTTTTTATAATCCAAAAGTGACCACAAGGCATGGCAGAACCCGATTTCACCAAGTGCAAGTTGGCTTTGTTGGTAACGCTTTAAGAATACTGTTCTGTCATTAATTAATCACTACACAGGGACAATCGAGGAACAGCACTATTAACATTCTAACTATCAAAGTGTTTCCAAATCCATCTGAAGGCATTACTATCCAAAACATTACAAAAACTAGAAAACTACTAAAAACTACCTTAGATACTAAGGTAGCTACTAAAAACTACCTACTAGATAGTTATCATGTTTTTCACTTTAGAATACTGACCCAAATAATTAGTAATTCTTTAATCATAGTTTCTTGTTAGCTAATTATGGAAGCTTGTTTCCGCCACTGAATATAAAATAAAATAAATAATTGAGGCATTTTATCTTACAATTCAGACTTTTTTCTCACAATTGCGAGTTTATATCTCGCAATTCTGACTTATTTTCTCAGAATTACAAGGTAAAAAGTCAGAATTTACGTGATAAGAGTTGACATTGCGTTTTATAAAGTCAGAATTGTGAGATATAAAGTCAGAATTGCTTGATATAAAGTCAGAATTGCGAGATATAGGTAAAGTCAGAATTGGTGATATTAAGTCGCAATTCTGAGAAAAAAAAGAAGTGCGACTTATATCTCGCAATTCTGACTTTACATCTCGCAATTGCGACTTTATATCATGCAATTCTGACTTTATTCTCGCAATTCTGACTTTCCATCTCACAATTCTGAGAAATAATGTCAGAATTGCGAGAAGTAAACTCGCAATTGTGAGAAAAAAAGTCAGAATTGTAAGATAAAAAGTCGCAATTACCTTTATATTTTTCATTCTATGGCGGAAACAAGCTTCCATAGCTAATAGTAGTTTCTAGAGTGTTGATATTGCAGTATTAATTTGTTCCTCTGTAGTTATTCATTAATAACAGAATCGGTTTTTTTTCACTCTGTTAATCCTGGAACATCATTCCACTCAACCAATCAGATTTGAGAGACAAGTTAACAGTTTACGTCAAGGTTTATGTATAGGCTTACCACCAGTTCTACATCACCGTTATTCATCATTTCCCTCTGATTGTAGGGGTAAGTTATGGGTAGGGTTAAGTTTAGGGGCAGGGGTATGGTAAATTTTCAGACAGGAATGTTTTTCCAGGATTAACAAAATATGTTGACTTATACACGCTATTGTGCAAAATCAGGACATGCATGCAAACATGACTTCATATGTGGCCATATGTCTGCTGAAATATGCCTCAATGAACGACATACTGTTACGCTTGGTGGTTTAAATAGTTTTATATTCTAGCAATACAGTTTCCATTACATTTTCAACTTTAGTATTTACCTTCAAGCAACAAAGACGAATTTGGCATTTAATATAAATATGAGCAGCAGTCATCTCTGCCTTGAGATTTCATTTGCGGTACTAAATGACAAAAATGCTTCCTACAATAAAGAGACCAACTTGCCACTGGTCATTTTCTTCATTTGCCTTTTTATGATATTATTATGAAGAATAAACTGTTTTGTGATACCTAAGGGGGGTTCAGTTTAGTGATGTAAAGGCCTGTTCAAATCCAATACAAAGTTTTGACATGAAAGTCAAGCACAAGATTTTAAGTTTGGGGTGAGTAATTTTTGTTTTTGAATGATTTTATGCAGCAGTGATACTTTAAAGGGTCATGAACTGGCTTTTAAATTGTATTATTATATTGTTGTCAGAGTTCAACTAATGATGTTCGCTTGGTTTTTGCATTCAAAAACATGTGAATAAGTAATAGGCTATTTTCTACCCAAGTTTTGAGCCTACCTGATAAACGCTCGGTTTTTTATGGGCGTCTCGCACTGAAGATTTGGAAGTAAACGCCCACTGCTGTGAGTGGATAACAGTTTTGCATTATATTGAGTTTCAACTAGGGTGACCATATTTTGATTACCAAAAACCAGGACACTCGACCCAGGCAAACAGATGGGGCTACTCAAATGATATCTCGAAGTTTACTCAAAAATACCTTATTAATTTCAATACATTTAAAGTAGGTTATGCCTCCTCTGTATGGATAGAAAATTGTTATATTGTTATTTGAAAACAGGACAGTTGGTCACCCTATTTCAATCAACTCACCTCGTGGGTGTACGTGGGAAATTTTTTTTTGAAAACGTCCAATGTTGTAAAATGGCAATCGGAATGATTCGCCTATACATGTTTGATCCAGAGAAAATTTGATTTCTCAGTTCATCACCTCTTTAAATTGGTCAAAAGTGACAGACATTTTTTATGTTACAAAAGTTTTCTATTTCAAATAAATACTGCTGTAAAAATGTCAAAAAGCACCATAATCGCATCATACAAGTAGTCCATTTGACTGTAGTATCCATACAGCAGACTTCCAAACAGTCATAAATTAAATATATCTGATGACATAGCTATATTTGAATACCATCTCCTGGGCCACCTTTTGAAACCAGTAACTTCCTGATGGCCTGTTGCCTCAGTGAGTTCCCATAGGCCTTGCAAGTCTGTAATGGATGAAAAGCTTCCCTATGGACACCTAGGACATATGCACCTCAATGCATTTGTCTCGCATAATCAATGTACAAGCCCATTGCATTGGTATTCAGCACAAACTGACATGGAGAGCTCATACACATGCACACACAATCCACAATCCCACCTGCATTCGGCAATGGATTGTGTGTGATAAAGTCTCCCCATTTCCTGGCCTGTTCGGGCTAGTCTCCTGTTATTTGTGCAAGTTGGAAGATTCAGCTCTGCAGCAGACCCATGCTGCACACTTCACTTGTCCTAGATTAACACTTATCTCCCAGTGCCACCAGAGTGCCAGACCCACTAAATGAATTAGATGGGAAGGAAGCCATCTAGACACAAACCTGTGGCTCATGTCATACCAAAAGTATCCATACAGTGGCAGTTTGTCTTCTCTGGGCACAGCCGAGACTGCAAGTCGCAGTTCAGACCTCTACCTCACGCAATTAAAGAGATGGGGAAAAGTTTAAAAATATGGAAAAGACAAAGGTGACACGCACAGTCCAAATGACTTGTGAGACATTGTGACATGGGCACACAGGGTGAAAGAATTACATCTAATAATACCATAGATCAATGATTGATTAGGAGTATAGGGATGAAATTTTAATGATCCAAGACCTTTGGGCACTTCAAGTAGCCAGTCCACAGAAAGCTGACATATGCTGTATAATTCATCTGAGGGAGTTTGTTCCCTCTCTCTCTCTCCCTCTCCCTCTCTCTCTCTCTCTCTCTCTCTCTCTCTCTCTCCAAGCGAGAGTCTGACTCTTCAACTCTTCAAAGCACTGGATGGGTGCTGGCTATATCTGTTTGTAGAGAAAGAGTTCATGTCTCATTTTAAACAGATGCACTCATTATTCTTGGGCTTATTCTTGTTTAATTGACAAGAGGCCAAGAAAGTTCAAATTAAAAAGTGTCAAAAATCAAGCACAAATCTTGCTACATCAAGCACATAATTGTGAGAAACAGTTTAAGAAATAAGAAATTAACTGTGAGAAACAAAGTCATTTGTAGTATATTATGTAAGGGATGTACATTATCCCACATATTACATGGCGACTTGCCAAGTAAATGATTAAGTAAATAGATTTTGATCTGAGTCTGAATATTTTATTAGCTCTTTAATGCAAAGCTTTTGCGGAGAGAGCAAGCTGCAAGTTCAATCTAGACGTACATTTAAGGGATACAGGCTTATTATTTCACCACATCAATAATTATGGGGATAACAGATAATAATTTGAGATGAAACTGTTTTAAAATCTTTCCTATTTGTTACCTTATTATCCATTACAGTGTATAAAACAACTGCCACACAATGGCAGCGGTTGCATTTGTATGAAACAAGAAAGAGCGAGTCCGCCATATCAGATGACATAATTAAATAACTTTAAACAAAATGTTGATTTAAGTTTTAATATTTTATTAGCTCCCCAATTGCAAAACTTCCATGAGGAAAAAATTGCTCCTACCAAGCGTAAAGTGTTGACTTCAGTGACAGTTACCCTGATGTTACAGTTAGCCTGTGTTAACAGTTTTACCGGTTGTTATCGGGGATAACATACAGTTGGATGGAGTGTTTTGACCAATCAGAATCAAGTATTCCACAGAGCCATGCAATAAATATCTTATCTATACACTTACATAAATATGTACACACACATTATAATGACACAATTACCTCAGAAACTGGAAATAAGAGTGCAT
Source organism: Hybognathus amarus (assembly GCA_030378365.1). Classification (NCBI taxonomy): domain Eukaryota; kingdom Metazoa; phylum Chordata; class Actinopteri; order Cypriniformes; family Leuciscidae; genus Hybognathus; species Hybognathus amarus. Next base: position 271,740 of record JAQIUQ010000381.1, on the reverse strand, counting down.
TAACAGATTTCATTCCATTCACACAGTAATATTTTTGCTTTATAGAATGATACAAAAATAGAAAGACACAAAATATTGTTAATACATAAAGCACTGGTGAATGTGCTTAGGCCAAATACTAATAAGTACAGTGATGTTGTGGCCTAGCAGTTAGCGGTTATGCTCCTACACACAAGCCATTATATTCATGTGGGCGAAGTGAGTTCAACTCCAGTTTGCTACTAATGAGATTAGTAAGATCATCTTGATTGTTAGTGATGCTTTAAAACAGTTGAATTTAAAGACATGTATGCTTCTTGGAAAAGGTTTTAGCTTGTAGCATGCTAATAGCCCAACAGTACCTGTTACATCATGTTTACACTGGAAGTGAGTAGCATGTCACACAACACATGATGTTTGTTGCAGTGTAGACACAATGTGAGACTGTTAGCATGCTAAAATGCTTTTAACAAAGTTGCTAGATTCTAAAGTATTCAAAAAGACTACCAGACTATGACAATTTTGTACAATAAAAGCTTATAGGTATTACTATTGAGCCTACGTATTTAATGACGTATTTAATTTAATCACTTTAAAGGAGAATTTTTTTTTGTACATTTGGAGTGCTGTCAGTACAGGCAAAATCACAGATCGGAGTTGCTTCACCATGATATCCTCTTTTTAAAATTTACCAGTGTACAGGCATGTGAGTGGTGTTATTAAGAGTGACCACGGTCAATTTGACTGCAGTAGATGTGAAAGATATTAATAAAAATGATGTTAAATAAGCCAGCTCACATACCTCTGTTTACTTCCTGTTTTCGGTCAAAGTCCAAAGTAGTCGATTGTCGAGTTTGCACGCTATATCATTGGTAACTGGTGTGAATCACCAGGCAATATCAATGTAGGCAACACCGATGTTTGTTGTTTTTGTCTGTGCTGACAGCACTCTAAATGTAAAAAAAAATAAAAAATAAATTAGCTCAGTGTTAAAATTGACCGAGTTCAAGTACAATACAGCTCCCGTCATCTTAACTAGGACCAAAACCTCTAAAACTGTTTGTGAAAAAATTTAATCACCAGTACAACAATTGTATCATAAATTTGGCTTTTTCTTGGCTTTGGGGGAATTTCTTTTTATTTTATTTATTTATTTTTTTTAATCAGAGAATATTTTAAGTTACAAAAGAGTGATCTTTTATCCATAGTCTATTAAATGGATCTCAAAAGTCTGAGTAATTTTTAGGACATTTCATGGTTCATCAAAAATCTCAATCTATGAGCATTTGCAAAAACAGCCACAATTCCAGAAAATTGCTTGAAACTCATGAATCTCATAATTGAGCAGACCGCTCCCAGCGCTGCATACAGAGAGCCCTTCAAGTTGCTCAGTCTCCCTCTGGAAGAGAATGCATTTGGGTGTTGAAGACCCAGCAAGGGAAACGCTCAAAGGTTTCAGTGAGTCATTGGTGGAGAGTCTGTGCGGAGGCTTTAGAGAGGGTTTCTACGGGTGAGGGCAAGTGTGCTTGAGGAGCTATGAAATGAATTTCAATTCCTTTTTCTATCCCTTCCCCTCATTTGCCCACAGTCTCTGAGTGAAGCTCGCAGACTCAAGATATGTGTCCCACTATTACAGGACTAATCCATCCATGACAGCTTTCAATTTCCTTCAGCAAATTTTTTTTTTGCACCCCCTCAAATGAAGGTGCAGTACTGTCTGGAAGAAATCTCTTTGAGTCCAAAAAAACGTCACCATGGACCGTGCCCCCTCCCAACCAAGTGGATTTTGAATGCAATTTGCAACGAAAATTATTCCTTTGAATATACAGTATCTATATATAGGCTACACAGTATAAAATAAATATATAGACTACATACTAAGAATCTTTAATGGGATGTAAAGTTTCCATGGATGTTAAAGGTTCTTGGGACCATCGGTGCCATTGAAGAACCGTAAAATTTCCATGGATGTTAAAGGTTTTTGGGACCATCGGTGCCAACAAAGAACCTTTATTTTTAAGAGTGAACATGCCCTTGCTGCTGGGTTATTCAGAAAAATATGGAAGTGAAAAATGGAGCTAGAATCATGACCTAAGAGCTCTGAATCAATTTAGTTGGCTAATGGAGTGGTGGTCTGGTAATCCAGTCTATCAGAACAAATCATCAAATCCCTCAAAGAGCGAAATGGGAATCAAATAAAATGCTTTTACAGGCCAGAAACAGCAATGCACATCTGTATGCTAGCTAAGCACATTTGAAGTCATGCAACATCTCAGCGTCTGCAAAAACCCGAATGCCTTGAGAACCTTTGACACAGACATGTTGATGCAATTTTAAAAATACTGCACCTACAGTATACATCAGTAAATGAAAACATTGGTATGTATAAAACCTTGTGTACCTGAATAAGGACATTACCCATCAAAGGACACATCATCCCATGACACATAGCTATAATTACATAGCAGGATAAGCTGTCATTGCACAGTAGCAAAAGACCACTTCACTAAACCTAGATCAGAGCAAAGAGCCATTGTGCATTTCACGACCTGTACTGATGCATGTAAATTATTGATCATCTAGACTTCAAAGGGGGTTGGGTGAAGATGAGAAGTGGAAATTGATTTACTTCTTCTATTTTTATGATGCATGACATATCTTTACTGTTTAAACACACACACACACATATATATTTCTCAAAGTAAGCCTATATCACCCCATTACATTTAATCTTTTAATAATACCACACTATCCATTTCTTCTGAATTAAAGGAGATGTTAAGTAACCATCTGTACATGATCGTATCCATTTTGAAATCTACATGTTGGTTTTTATCTCTAACAAGGGGAATAAATACATCTAATTTATTTTCAGAACTCGTAAATCATTTCATTCAAGCTAGCATCACCACTATGGACTGTGAGCAAACCCAAAATATATTTATATATAAGAAAACAATCTTTGTCCATGTAGATTCTCATAAAGCTTTATCTTATAGTTTGCAGCTTTTAAACTGAAATCAAACCTTATTGATATTTTCAGAGAAATGACATTTGTGGTATAGATATGCGCATTTTCATGAGACTGTGTTGGAAAGCCACACTATGCAAGCACTGGCCTTATAAACTGCAATTATTAAGAGGGAAAAAAAATCAACCCTGATGCTCAACTGGACATCACTACTACATAAATTCAAATTTTTAATGTCATTTCTGCAACATTAATGGGGACTAGTAATTTTAAATGTGTCCTCGATTTACATGGCTCTCAAGTATAGCTCTAACACAAAGTAAACTGTTGAAATAATAATGCATTTTAATTGCCTTTAATAGTAGGTAATATGTTAAACTAATGCCTTCGACATTTGCAGAGGAAAATGCTGTTTGCTCGAGAGAAGATAACAAATCCACAAAAGCTGATATTATCATATTTCTGTCAAACACGCACATGAGCTGTACATGCATTTCTCTGGTGAAATGTGATAACCTTACAAAAAGGGGAAATTACAAAAATAATCCGCTGCTGTTTCAGGGACAGTATTGTATAGTGGGACAGATCTCTTTGTTAAGATCTTTGATATTTGTAGGCCGTGTTTACACTTCGTATTAAAGGTTCTATATGTAACTTTTTTATAAAATGAATCCTTTTTTTATTGCCTGTGTTTAAAGGGGTTGTAATCACGCATTGCAATGATCCACTTTTCAGGTTTTGCTATTACCTCTGAAGGCCAATATTCATATTTATATGTGAGGTCTTCGGGTCGGATTCCCTGCGAAATCCATCATATGTGACGTGCATGCGTGCTCCTAAGCCTCTCTATCCTTATTACAGTCTATGCAACCCAGTAAGACAGTAAAAGGGAAATGGACACAATGACCCCGTTGATTTCAACATGCGACCAATGGCACTTCAGCTGGCGACACGGAGTACTGATAACTCCCCAAACGCTCCTGCATTCAGCACAACACAGACTCCAACACAAACTCCACATAAATATAAAAACAAAAAAGTTTTATCTGCTGAAAGCTCATTGCCAGGCAAAACGTGAATACTGATCGACTGCGATGCAAGACGATAAACATCGGCAACATATTATTAGGCTACAACATATTAGTAAACTCTAGTGAAATAGCAGGGTAAACTACATGAAACATGACATGAATACAAAAGAATGTTCCAGGATAACAAAACGTCGGATGCTTTAGGATGTAACTTATTTTATTTACTAGATCTAGTTACTGACTAACATCACTCATCCCCTACTATTATATTGTTTATACACATTTCAGACACGTTAGTACAGTAATGTCACTTCCCTACGATCTTACTCGATACACTGAAACTGTTCACTAACCGTTTTCATTATCATATTATAGGCTACAGGCAACCTGTGTTGACATTGCTTGATGTGAAAGATACATGAATAGTTAGAGAAATAGCTTATGCTATAACATCATATGTCACCTAGACTAAATGCAGTTTACTGTAACATTATCATGGACAAGCACAGAGCATTAGTTCAACGTCAAGCTGATAAAAGTAGGCTATTATTGTACCTGCAGTGGAAGTCTACATTAGGTTCCAGCATGTTGTGTGATCTAGTTCGCGTTGCAAAGTCTTCGTGTGGCTGGTACGAATGCTCGCTCATGAGATCTAGCACGCACACGGGCACGAGCGCTCTTGTTGCATTCTGAAACATCACCGCTAGAGGCTGCTAAAAACTCCATCCAGTACCTTTAGATTCATCTCGGATGATCTGACAAGTGGTCAGGTGAAACATCGCTGTTTACGTCTAGTAAAATGCATTTCATGTGACATGATTGGTTACACTAGTAAAAAAGTAAAGAAAATTCCTGGTGAAATAGATCTGCTACACTGCTGCTATTATTGCTGTTGCCTCAGAGCAAGTAGAACTTCTTTTAACTTAAACGCCACTTTTGTAGCAGTTTAAGATGCCTGTTCTAGTGCGTATTTATATTGAAAAACTCATGGGAAAAGTAGCGCAGATTTGATAGATGCTTTCTGTGTGAACAGCCCCTTAAAGCTACACTGTGTAACTCTTTTCAGTTTACTCTTAGCTAAAAACACTTAGTTCTTTCAAATATATACAGTATGTGCTCATTAATGTATATTTACTTCGCTCAAGTAATAAAGTATTCTCGCTGAGTGTATAATATGCCATTGAAAATAGATAGGGTTCTAATGTTCGGTCGCCATGTTGCCCCTCCATCTTGAAAGTACATTAGCCAAAGAGGGACATACCCGTTAATTCAAGCTTCGCCTTTCGCATTTGCGTTTGCAGTTAACACATCATGGACGAGGTCGAACTGGAAGCCATGTTAATCTCGGACTACTTTGGCCACCGTAGGAGTTAAAATGAAATCAGGAATTGAAAGGAACAGAAACTAATATTCACTGGATGGTCATATACCTTTCACCTCTAGATGGGGGTAAAAATCACACAGTGTAGCTTTAAGGATCTATCAGCCTGTGCTAACTAGAGTTTCGTGACAGAATTTACATTTTCATCTGAGTAAATTTTAACAATCACAAAGCATCATTTAACCAACAAATGACAGGTGAGTCGGTGGTGATTTGATATTGTCCAGGATGTGTCAGGTTAGTGTTTACTCTCACACATGCAAAATTGTGTTTTGTGTTTCTACTTCCCATCAAAAATGTTCCTCCTCACAAAATGTTTTGAAATCCATTCACTCTTGTATACTTAGCATTAACTACTTGTGATGAGATTTCTTGAAATTATGTTAATACCAGGTGTACACTGTAAAAAATAAGCCGTGATTTTAACGGTAAAATACTGTAAAAATGATACAGTGCAAAACTGTTAATTGGTAAACAGAAAGTTTCCGTACTATACACTCAGTGATGCGCGGGTCAACTGGAGTCGAGCTGGGGTGGGTAAAGAAATTGTCACTTTATTTGCGTGGCGGGTTGGGGCGGGTCAATATTTATTTTTTTTATCCATGTAAGTTGCTTGCAATTTCCAGCCTATATTGAATATTTGGGAATATCTATTTTCATATTTTATAAGGTTATTTGATAAGGTTATAATACGATTGCCATAGCAACGTAACTTGCGTGAGGTTCCCAAACCTTTGGTGTCATGTGACACATCACGAAAGCGGCGCGTCAAGCAGCTCCCGCCGACAGCCGCGACAGTCTCAACAACAACAACGGAGAACTGAAAGTGAAGATGGAAGACGAGGTGCGGGAGAAATTGAAGTCGGGAATATACATGATTAAAAGAAAAAAGGTCAGGCTGCTAAATCTAATGTTTGGGAGTGGTTCTCAGAAGTAGTTGCAGCAGTAGACAACAGTAATCGGCTACCTGAAGTGCAACTCTTGTGGAAAATAAACAAACAGTAGCGCCACAAAATGGGCACTTTCCAGCATGTCAAGACATATTTGTGGGGGATCTAAGAAATAAAAAATGGTTTAGCCTATTAGATGAATACAAATGCTGCTTTGTAAATGTTGAAAATGTTTATTAATATGACCTGATTTATGGTTCATATTCATAATCGTCTGTTGTTGCCAGTTTACAGGGCGATATGTTTCCAAGCACTTTCAGGCTGAAATAAAGGCTGTTTTCATTTACATTACAATGCCTAGTAGCTACTATGTCTTTTTAACGGTCGCGAGTGTGTGCGGGGGCGGGTTGTAAAAATAGAGACAGTGGTGCGGTGCGGGCTGGGCGGGCCAAATAACTTCATAAAAGCGGGACCCACGGGGTTGGAAAAAAAGCCGACCCGCGCATCACTACTTTACACGGTAAATAACTGTGATATTTTACAGTAAAATACCGTTAAATTTACAGTTTTTGAAAATGAAAAAGAACAAATCATTGTATAATTTACAGTGAAAACCCGTAAATTGACATTCCCACAATTGGCTTTATGCACAGCTGCACTACTTCCTGAACTTAAGCCAGCTCCTTTGTTTCCTGTCTGCAATTATTGGACAAATTGATTAGTTCAGGTGTGCCTGACCTCAGTAGTCATGGCAACAATAATCAGACACACCTGAATTAATCAAGCTTGGCCAATAATGGCAGACAGGAAACAAAGGAGCTGGCTTAAGTTCAGGAAGTAGTGTAGCTGTGCATGAAGCCAATTCCCTGTGTGACACTTCACATTTTATGTATTTTTGTTGAAATAACTATGGTTCCTCATAGTTTTATTGTTTGTTTGTTTTTCTAATCAGTTATGGGTTTTATGTTACATTTAATGTTATTAAATGAATGTTAATTGCATTTTTTAAATTTCATGTGTGTTACCATGTTGGTGCTCAGTGCCGCTGCTAGCCATTTTGGTGCCCTAAGCATAATTCCTTTATGATGCCCCCCTCCAAAAATAAAACATTTTCATTTAGGATTTTCATTTAGGGGGTATGATTTATAAAAAATATATAATATATAAAAAAATATATAAAGTTACACTTTAGTAATGCTTACTATTAACTAGTTTCATTACCTGGTTGGTTTCATGGTTTTATAATCACTATAGTCCCGAATTTGAGGCAGACTGGTTCAGGGGTTCGGGGTTTCCCTGAGAAAATTTTGGATTTCTCTGAACTACAGATGTGCATTTTAAGATGGTGTGAAGGCAAAAAATAAATAAATAAATAATAAATAAAAAATATCGATAATAACAGCTTTAAAACCATGTCAGTGGGCAGCTGATTATTTTTCTCTCCTCGTCAGCATCACACTCTTTTTCTCTTTGTTTTTATCTTGCCCTGTCTCTTTCCCTCCTAAAGTTGGAATTTTTAAATTTACTAAAGGCTACAATTTGTATTTTATTCTCAATATGTACACACACTGTGCCTAACATGATAAAAAAGGCTTTGTTCATGTTTCTTGTCCCCTCACAATGACAGTAGCCTAAACTATTACACGTAGGCCATATGTTACATAGGCCTATTTTCAGTTAAAAATGGCGAAATTAGACAAAACTATATTAGTTTGCCTAATTATTTTTTGTCATTCGTTTAACATTTATGACCAAAAAAAAACTGTCAAATATATACTTACGTCTTATCTCGCACTTGACCGTACACTGAAGCGTCGAGTTGCACTGTTAAAATTCGCGCCCAGCGTCTGTGAACATAAAGCCCGCCTACTTCGATTTGATTGGTCATCTCAAATATTCTGACATTGACGAGCGGTGACAGACCAATAAGGGTCTGAACCACACACACACACACACACACACACACACACACCCACACACCCTGTCAGCTGTTTCTGACGTGCTCTCTGCTCGGTGCCGCTGCGGATTGAAGATGAAGAACGCGCTAAATCTGATTATAACAAGAAGTTTGAAGATCGATTTTCATTAGGATATTTTCGGTGCCCCCTCAGCACTTGGTGCCATACGCACAGCGCGTGGTGGGAGCGGCGGCACTGTTGGTGCTTAATGTTTGTGTGAATGACACTTTGCAGCTTCTTTAAATAAGTGAAGAGTTCAGATGCAAAAGCCTCTAAATGCCATTTGAAATTTTCTTCTGAAATGAACATTTTTATCAAGCTTGTATATTTAAGTTCAGTAATTTCACTTAAATGACAATTAATAGGTAATATTCATTGCCATTTAAGTGAAATTACTGAACTTAAATATACAAGCTTGATAAAAATGGTCATTTTAGAAGAAAATTTCAAATGGCACTTAGAGGCTTTTGCATCTGAACTCAAGTATTGTACGGTTGCTCTATACAAGTATTCACTTTTAATGAGCTGTAATTCCTCATGTAACTCTCATCACTGCTGTGATGATTGTTGGTTGTCAGTGTATTACAATGGTCTAAAACAGATATCAATATGTCAATAAGTTGGTAAATCCACATTTTATCATAAAATCAAATACGGATTTATACTGTAAATTTTAAGTTAAGTCTGTAAAACCATTAACGTTCCTACTCGTATTTTTAACGGTAAAGTTCTGGCAATGACAGCTGCCGTTTTTTTACCATTAAATTTACGGTTTATTTTTTACAGTGTAGCATTGGGGCGGAGTCAGCTCTACTTACATCATGAGATCACAATATGTTACACAAAAACTACCCAGATACATGGTTCAAAACAGTATTGGCATTGCAATCATTTAGCAATCACATACAACAGGCTTCATTTATTAGTCGTCATTGATTTTGTTATTGTTGTTGTCAACATGAGAGGAAAGGCCCCAGCGCACTCCAGTCTCCACAGCAATGAGTTCAGCAGTCAGATGATACAGAGACCACGAGGACCAGAATTCAAACACAATATAACAGTACAAACCTTCTCCAGCCGATACACAGTTTGATCCCATGGCACAGTTTAACTACTGAAGTGGATCAGAAGACCTATAAATAAGAAATTAAAAGATTTCAGTCATATTCCAGAAGTGTGCTTACAAAACAATATCAAAGCAGCTGCCTAGGAGAAATCTACAGTCTGAGTTCAAATGCATTGCACGTTGGCATACTCAAACGTTATGTAGAAGCGCACACATATATACGAAGTCTATAAGTCATAAATCTTCGTGTGTAGAAGAAGAGCTCTATGAATGATAATAGATGAGGCTGGGATTCTCCAGCTGCGCAAGAGAGTGTTCAAATACCTAGTGCTCCTGACATCAGCTCAAGGTCGGCCCAAATCAGCCATAGATTGCTTCATATCACTGCCATTGAATCTTAAAGCTCTAGCTGCTTTCATCTCATCAAAAAGGTCGGAAGATTTATTATTTTACCCTTCCTTGGTGAACAAATGGTGATTTCTCCTTTGAAACTTTGTTTTAGACCAAAAAAGGTATTTGTGTGTGGTTTAAAGGCTTTTTATTCTGTACTTTGCCCAATTTATACTTTAGACTGGAATATGACGTGCAAAAATGAACTGAAAAAGGCTGGGACACCTCACTTAAAGACGTTGAACTGTTTCCAGAAGCTCAAGAATAGGTGAACAAGTGAAAGAAATTACTTAGTGGATTTAAATTAGTTAGATAAGTTAGTTAGTTAATGTGTTTTAATATGTTTTAGCTTACCTCAAGGGCATCCATGATGTAGGTGTCTTTGTTTCCACAGTTTTTCAATTTTTATATTTTTCAGTCAAACCGTTGTTGTCTATCAGTCATATAATGGAGATTTATGGGGCCCACCTCAAAGATCATGCACAGAGAAGTCCAAGTTAAACAGTTAGTATTCGATTTCGAGGAAATGCGCAGACTGAAGCGCTTGTGCCTTCAAATCAGTTGGACATGGCTGTAGTTACAAGAGGTAAAAACTATATATATATATATATATATATATATATATATATATAAATATATATATATATAAAATACTGTTCGTTTTCTCACACAGACCGCTCGTTTTTTGTCTTAGGCCATCAATGTGTACTTACAAGTCATTTAATCATGTTTAATTTGGACTTCTCTGTGCATGCTCTTTGAAATGGGCTCCATAAATCTCCATTATATGACTGATAGACAACAACAGTTTGACCGAAAAATATCAAAATTGAAAACACTGTGGAAACAAAGACACCTACACAAGACACCTTGGATGCCCTTGAGGTAAGCTGAAACATATCAAAAATGTATTTCAATGAACATGAACTACGCCTAGAGTGAACTATCCCTTTAGTCTTCATGAAGTAAACTATGTAGATGTAACAAAAACTATGAGTCTATGGGTAAAATAAAGAATTTGGGGTTATAAGTGTTGCATAAGTAATGCATTTAGCTTAAGCATGCATGATACACTAAATGTACCCAACTCACATGAGTTTGACAATGTATAAATTTACTTTTTTACCTTTGTCAAGTGGAATTTTGAGTGCTAATTTGAATTTGTATTTGCAGATCCCCTGGGTTGCTTCCTAATGATAGCTAACTGCATGCTGACAGACTACATTGTGCACTAAGAGCTTGTGTATAATTGCAAGACCAGGTTAAAAAGAACTGCATGCATAAAAATTTAAATCATTAGGATGTATGGACCTATAAAGCTGAGACTAGATGAACAAAGTACAAAAATACTAACTTTTTCCAAATATTCACACTTTTGCTAGCAATATTTCAACATAGAAACCTAAATCTTATTTAATAACCACCTGCTATTCTGTAGGTGCTATCTGCACTACAATTGAACTGTTACTGTGCCATGTATATTAATCAAGTTGGATGTAGAGGATGTAGAACTGCAATTCATATTCCAATGCAAGGGAGAAGAATTCAAACGAATTGAAATGCAAAGAAATTTTTTTAAACAAACATTAAATATACGCTTAACAAAGCCTTGCTTAATAGATAAAATAAAGTGAAAATAATGTAAAAAGTTTCAAAGTGTATTAGTTTATAGGATAGATTAATAGCTAAATTAACAGATTTGCATAATTTCTTTAGTGAATCACTAAAGGAATCAGAGTGTATAAAAGAAAAATGTGCAGAATTCATTCTTCATATCCCCCGAACCTCGGTGATGTACTAAGTTCGACTCCCCATATTCCCCGCCATCTGATGATCCAAATCTCTGAAATGAAAATTACAGACACTTGACCATAATTAACAGCATCCCTGTCAATTACCAGGGCTCAGTAAAACTGCATGCGTGCCTAATTAAAATCAATTGAATGAACTGAATTAAACTGAATTCATTTGTCACATAGAAATGACCAGATGCTGTGGAATCTGGCGTTTGTTTGAAGCTGCAGGAGTGTTTGATTACAAACACTCTTCCAGGAGTTCTTTGCATCACCCACAGGAACAGAGGAAGCGGAGGCAGGGCAGCAGTGTTTGGCTCGCTGTAAACGGCGCCATATCAATTCTTGCGTTTCTCTGAGAAAAGTCGATGCAGCAGTGCCTCGGGAAGACTGACTGGCTCATTACTCCATTGATATTCTCTGACCATGGTCTCATGCTGAATGCTTCACTCAGACAGGAACAACATAAAGAGCCTCAAGTTTCTCTTCAGCTGCACGGGCAGAAGATGCCTGGTATAAGACTGACTCACTCTTGGATGGTGGTCTGAAAGCCTGTGTGCCACCTCATTAAAGGCTTGGTCATCAGACACAGCTCATAGATACAACGAACACAGAATGTTAGCATGATGTTGTAAACAGGTTTAATGTAACCAGTATCTGATGGATATTTGATATGCACCCAGCTAGCACAACAACATGTTTTTTTTCTCTGTGTAAATCAGTAGAAGACTGATAAAAAAAGGCTTTTAATTCTAGTCTTTAGATGGGCTATGAAGGGGCTATATATAAGAATTTTAATGTAATAATCAATTTTATTGCCAATACCTTACTTCCTAAGTTTTCTATGAAAGCCTGTAGACTGACGTTCAAAGACACATGAAAGTAATGCTTGGTTCAGGATAATGCCGATATACTGTAATGTCAATGTGTCATGCAAAGAAAAGGAATTCATTCAAACTTTAGTCTCATATAGCCCTATTTTGTTTAATGCCTAAAATATTTTTTCTATAATCACAATGAAAGCTTTAGCATTAAGTTCTGGCAGGAAGACTCAATTGTTGCGTCACTAATTACCTTCTAATCTATCCAATCCAACCTATGCCTAATAGTTACGGTATAAAGACCGGTACTTACACGTGTTTGAGTTCGCAGATGCTGACGCTTCCATTTACCTCTCATCCTCCCCACCACCTCCAAGATGGTTCCTTTCCTTCCAACCTTCACACCACCACCCCAGGATGGTCCCTTCCTATACCTCCCAGGGGGTCGGCTGCCCCTTCGTCTTCAGGCAGGAAATGCAGAGTCTGGACCCTCGGATTGCGAGCTATGGGACGGGGCCTACGCCAAAGAACTTTATTGCTTGCTGGGCTATCAGTAAATGCATTTATTGTTACAGTATTCACTCTCCCGATTCTTTCTGGTTGAACTATCATGACAGTGTAATTTTAATGACCTCATCTGTCGACATGATGCATTGGCTCCCTGGCTTGATCCCTATTCAGTCAACGTTGACTACTGTCCTTCGTCCCCTCCTTTAGGGAACAGGGGGTTGTACACAACCAGGACGATATTTGAGAAAGTTGAAACCCAAAACTTACATTTAAAAAGTGTAATCCGGCAATTCTCTCAAAAAATCTTTTTATCCACGATGAATTCTAGGGTAGGGCACGATTAATGTCTGTTGACAGACAGAATGTATTTTTAGAACTGCCGCATTTGAAGGAGTCTTCGTATTGGGACAGCCTTCATTCGCTGCGCAATTGACTCAATTGGCCGAGTATGTCCTTCAAAGGATGTAGCCTCTGAATTGGGACGCAAGTACCGAAGTCTGAAGTACCAAAAGCCGGGTGACAGTGATGCCATTTAGCGCGGCATTCAACAACTGAAGGATGAAGGTTGAAAGAGCAAAAACTAAGCGAAACAATTTCCTACAATGACTTGCCAGTGCTACATTGCATCTCGGCTAAGAAAGAACACAACACTACAGACAACATCTATTGCTGTTCGATGAGTTCATTTCCTGGAGTAAGTCATGAATATGAACTTTTTAAAAATGGCGTGTCTACTGTTTCGTATGGCTTGTGTTTGTCCATTCATCGGTACACTTGTGTCACTGGTAGTACCTATTGTGCTGGGTTAGATACAAAAAATTTCAGTCCACCGAAAAGGTGTTGCTTTAACGTAAAATTGTTCCCAGTTCCTGCGATTTGAATACGTGCTGGGTTAGATCCAACAAATTTAGTCCCCCGAAAAGGTGTTGCTTTAACTAAAATCGTTCCCAGTTCCTGTGATTGAATACGTGCTGGGTTAGATCCAACAAATTTAGTCCCCGAAAAGGTGTTGCTTTAACTAAAATCGTTTCCAGTTCCTGCGGTTTGAATACGCCAAAAAGCAGGTATATATCCACCGATAGTTATAGGAACTATGAAAACATTCCTCCGGTGTGAAAGTTCCTTTTGACAGAGATACCTAAAATGCTTTGAAGAACCTATATTTTTAAGAGTGGAAGGAAGCTGTTTGGGTTTCCCCTTCTCCTCTGCTGCACAGCAAGAGCCAGCTGACTGTTATAAATACAGCATTCTAATGGTAACTTTATGATGTTGCCTGTGTGAGTCTATGACCCTCCGGGGGCCACTTGCCTCCAGCCCTTCTCCTCCTTACCCTTCTTACAACTTTCTCTCTCTCCTACTTCCTTTTGTCTGTGGATTTACAGCCAGTGTGTAGAAAGACGGGAGCAGTAAATTTTCCTCTTGCGTTGAATAATTCATAGCAAGGCCTATAAAACATAAATAACAGATGAGGACTCTGGTTTAGGAGATAAAAGCTGGAAAAGTGTCGGACTAATTGTCCATGATGGCTATGTAATAGTGAAATATTTGATTGTGGGATTTTGGTGAGTGGGACACATAAACGTGTACGCATGCCCACATATGTGATTCTGACAGGCATGATAGTGAATATATACGAGTGTGTCTACACCAACCTTAATTTATTTTCAACCCTTGAGCCAAAAAGCGAGAGAATGTTTCTATGTTTTGTGGTTTACAATAATACTTTTAATTGTCTCTTACACAACTTTCTGTTTTATCCCACGGTCTGTACAGCCGTTCAAATGATGAATGGCGATAAAACAAGGCCATTAGCACAGTAAAAAGAACCTTGGAAAAGCTACAGAAAGAGTGTGATTCACCTAAATTGTCAATTTTCATTAGCTCACTATGAATCTGGCTGTATCAGAGCATAACCTCTGAACTTTGTCCTCCTGAATGTGGTTTAAATGCAGTTGTCACTGGAAAAACTTTGAAGTGTGGCCACAACGGAATGTCTTCTATTCTCTTCCATTTCTCCTCCAGCATCCCTTGAGGAAAAGAAAGACAGAGAAAGATAGTGAGAGTATCTGGCCCAAAGTCAGGCTCCCCTGTGAGGGCAAGGAAGACAGGACGTAAGGAGGGAAAGATCTGCAACAACAATAGATTCTTATCTGACTCTCACCATTGCCCTGAAAAACACCAGCGAGCAACATGTCCACCAAGATAGATAGAGGAGAAAAAGCAGCACGCAGGGCCTACGGATCAATTCCGGATTCTGGAGCCCTGCTCTAACCTTTTTTACTGATAAGGCGACCTTGAAGGTCAGGAACGGCCGCGCTGAGGAATGGACCTCCAACCGCTCTGGGGACCGTCCAACAGATTGGCAGACACGGAGCCGCCCACTTGGCGAAACAACGTCTGTCAGATTGACCTTTTTTGTAATGCATCGTGGGTCAAAAGCCAGAATATTCCCTGTCCTTAACCAAGTGTCTCGTTTGCCGACTAAGGCACTCAAAAGAGCAAAACTGAAGTTGTGTTTACTTTCAGTCATAGCCCGATCGCAAACATTTCCATATAATGTACTTAAAGATTTCTATCTCTCTTAAGCATCCTTATGCATATAAAGTTGTGCTTCTAAGTTTACATGCCCGTCTTTTCATACGTTGATTTGAAAAAAAATAAAAAAAATCATACAACCTGCAAACTGGATGGATGGATGGACAGATAGAAAAAAACTTGTTTCTTCTTTCTCATTCTTTCTTTATTAGTCTGTGTTGTAGAATAAGGCCATGTCAAATAGCAAAAAAATGCAAGGGCAGAGAAATGTATTATTTTAAATGTATTATTTTTCTAACAAATACTTTAGTATATAAAAGACAGAAGAAACAAGCAAGCGACTGAAAAACAGAGATGAGAGAGAAAGTCCCTGTCTTCCTGAGCCCACCTCAGGAGCATAACCTTGCTCAGGAGCAGATAGCTAAATGATATAAATAAATAAACAAGTGCATTTTCTCAGTAAGCCAGATTAGACCTTATCTTGAGTAAAGTGTTCCTATGTGTTCAGCTAAGAAGCAGCTGATCAAGATAATAAGCACCCCCCTTCTTTTCCTTTTGAGAATATGGGGGGGGGGGCTGTAATAAAGCACTCATCTGTTTTCTCCTCTCTGGCCTGGCCTCTCCCCTGGAGAGCAGCTCTCCTCTAGGCCTATCTGTGCTATCACAATCTTTATTTAGCTGATAAAAGGCCACGTCTCATGGCTATATATAGGCTGTATATAATGTGCACATCTCTGGTGGTACTAGAGATTGGAGGCACATCCTTCCAGTGCATTTCTGTTATGGACAAAAATTAAACAAGTACCCACATTTAAACTCTGTGTGTGGTTGCTGGGATTTTGCTTTGCAGCTGCTAAAGTGTTGGCTGTTAGAGTGTTGCTATGTGGTTGCTAGGGGATTCTGGGTGGTTCCCACGTGGTTGCTGAGAGGTCATCCTGAAGTCTAGATTTTCTAGTCGCTATGGATGCCTATGTCAATACAAATTTAATATACATAAATATTATGCAAATGAGAAGACTTGGGCTGCACTGTAAAAAATAATGACATGGCAACTCAAGCTTTTACATTACTTTAATCAATATAATTTAAGAAATTTAAAGGGGGGGGTCTGATTGCGATTTCACTTTTCCATTTTAAATCGTGTGTAATGTTGCTGTTGGTGCATGAACAGTATCTGCAAAGTTGCAGCGCTGAAAGTTCAGTGTAAGCAGAGATATCGCCTTTTAAAAATCAGGATATTGCCTACAAAAACGACTTGATTGGGACTACAGCTGGGTTTTAGACGTCACTAACCCGTACATTTACATCAACCCCTCCCTCCGGAAAATGCAAAAAAAAAATATGTCCATATTTCTATAGCTTGTCGAGTGTGTTGTGTTCACGGTCTTCTTCTTCTGAGCTTCCCACGGACGCTGTAGTCTGTCAGACAATGGATCCTATTTATGTTTGATTATGTTCCTGAAAGTGACGATCGTAAATTTAATCGTAATTTAGCTCTCTGTGCTGCGCATTTTACAGAAGACAGCTTCCAGAATCTCCATGAATTTAGTGCCGGATTCAACAAGAAACTGTTACTAAAACATGAAGCAGTTCAAACTTGAAAACCAGAGGCAGCAGTTGATGGGCCACAACCTGTAAGTAGGCTAAGACTTAATCATTTTAAATGTATTTGCATGTATAATTCCAGACATAAACTTTTAAGTTTTATCTAATGCCAGCGCTGGCTTTATAGCCACTTAGTTTAGCTATTTCGTGTTCTATGACAAACACGTACAAACATTTGGACCTGAATTTGTATATGTACTAATTTTATAAATGTATTTTTCATGTATACATACTTAATGACGTTATTTTTCGATTTCGATCAAGAACGTAAACCAATGCCAACGCTGATTGTCTTAGCTATATAGGAGCCAGTCAGTTCGATGCTATTGTGTAAAACAAACGTGTATAAAGGGTTTGATTGTGTTTAATCAACACCATTATTTATATCTGACAGAAACACATGCAACTATTCCCGTAAAGGTAATGGGCGTCAGTATCCGGACAACGCGCACTACTCAGTTCAGCCAATCACAACACACCGGCCCAAACTAACCAATCTGAGCCTTACAATAAAGGTGAAATTTATAATAAGGCTTTAAAAAAAGAAAAACCACGAATACATGTTATATTGCACCCATAAACACAATAATGCAAAGAAAAAAAAGCAGTAAACCACCCTTTAAGTTGAATTGACTTGATTGCTGATTACTTGATAGTTAAAAATTGAATGCAAAACAAAACAAAGTCCAAATTCTGCAATAATACTGAATTTGAAGAATTTTGTTGGGTGCATTGTTTGAGTGGCATTCTCGTGTTTAACGGGAAAAGAAAATGTTTGTTTGTTTTTACAAGAGTATCCGTGTCGTGGGCTTTTATTTCGGGTGAAAGCTCGTTGCGTCGTTCTGTGCAGATGAGCGTGAGGACACAAGCAAACAGAAGTTGGAGAGTAATTGGAAAAGACATCGGGTGTATATAAAGACGGATCGGGCTGCTATCTGGGCCTCCTCCCCGAAGCTTTAGTCTATTAACACTGCCACTCTTATCATCTGTGCTGCACCTGACAGGCCTTAATCACACTCTAATGGATTTAATTACCTTACACAGGTATCCTGCATACAAGCAAGTCTGCTGTCTACATGGTTAAAGAGACAGACTAGGGAGATGATACAGGTGGCTTTGGTGATAGGCTTGTTTTTACTAAAAGGTCACAAAACACTGACCTAGGAAGTCACACACACACACACAAAAACACGCATAAATGTTGGGTTTTCTTGTTTAAGGGGACTTTCCAAAGATATATTGATTTTTATGCTGTTCAGACTGTAAATTAATATTATTTTATTTGACCCTACCCCTAAACCTACTGTACCCATCACAGACAGCTTTCTGCATTTTTACATAAAAAAATATTGTGTGTGTGCGTGCATGCATGCGTGCGTGCACGCATTAACTTTCCTCTATGATTCAAATACAGAAGGAACGTCAGAATGTTATGACAAACTTATTTTTAACGTGTTAATGCTATTCGGGCTGCATAGTCTTTTATCTGCCACTTTAGACATTTGACATTCTACAATTTCTGTGACGCCTCAGGCAGAAGAACAAAATAAAGGCTCTGTAAATATTTATATTAAAATGGTGGGATTGAATGCTTTTTATATTCAGACAATCCAGACAAAACAGACAGTTTGTTTTGTCATGTATCATTAGCTGTCACTTTTCTTAAAACCCTTAAAAATGTGTTGAAACACCCTTTTTCAATGCAGGATTATTATAAAATGACACTAAAATTAAAACCATTAAAACATGTTTGTTACTTGAATAATAGATAACTGATAACCTTTTTAAACATTGCATGGAAACATTTCCCATTTTCATTTATTTTAAATAAATGCATGTCGCCATGCATTGTTTACATTGTTCACGGCTTTTGTTTCAATCTTAACTGAATTCATTCTGATTGGTGAATCTGAATGTAGTGTTTACATGAACGCTAAAAAGTGATCGGTTGATGTGTGTTTAACATTGAAAATTCCCGCTCCTCCGTGGAGAGATACGAGACCGGTAATTTACTTCTCACAGGTGTCGCTCATTGGTAATCACGCCTCCGCCCTCATGTCGCCCTCACTCGTCCTGCTCGCCACAGTAAACATGATGAATGGTGACTGTAAAACCCAATAACCGAATCCTGGACATTTTGGGCGATCTCGAAACACATTTTCGGGCAGACTTATCACGGAGACTCACTAGACTAGCCTAGACTTGTTGTTTAACTACTGCGCTGTTACCGGTAGGCGTGGCCTCCTCAGGGCAGCGAAGCAAGTGCATTCTGGGAGTTGTTGTCTTTCATCCACATAAGCCAAAAATAAATTTTCTGGCTTTTCTCAGTATAGAAAGCTCCAAATTCAAAAATAATTTCACATTTCTTCTACATAAATTACCCATTTTAAATACACATTCATCTTTCCAGAGGTGGAATGACCCTTTAACATAAAATGCACAATATAAAGTAAAAATGCAGAGAGTGTGGTTCAGGTAAACCCTACATTATGGGGGCAACATGTCCCCAAAAAGATGGCAATATGCTTGTCTTTATGGGGACTTTTTTTTGGTCCCCATGAAGAAAACAGCTAGCTAATAAATAGTATAAGTGGTATTAAACATGTAAAATGCAGAATTTTTTCTGTGATGGATAGTGTAAAGGGATAGAACATACAGTTTTTGCAGCATAAACTCACGTCTAAGTCCCCATATATCATTAAAACACAAAAAGATTGTCCTTAACTTGACAGAAATACAAATATGTTTGTTTTGTCTACATGTTTGTTTGAGGTGGATTTGGAAGGAGAAAGCTGCTGTAAAGAAGCCATACAGAAAAGAGAATTCAAAACATGACCACTCCATCTAGCGCCAATGACAGCAAACATCATGAAAAGATATGGAGAGAGGGGAAAGTACAGAAAAGAGACATGATGAAAATGAGAACTGTAAAATAAATGACATCTGAAGCATTTCCTGGGGGTTTTGCCATGCTGTGAAGATTTAAAACTTTATGGAGTTATGTGGCGACTTAAATTTCCATTAGCTGAGGAAGAAATGTAAGTTTTCTGCGATGAGAGATTTTGGCATTCAGTGTCATCTGAGATCATGATGGATGTGCTGCAAACCTAGTTCCAAAGAAGGAACCATAATGGTGAGAAAAAAATGTAAACCATCCTTTCCTGTATAATAAACATTGTTCTGTATTACTGAGTATGCTTTGGAGCAAAACAACCTCGGACACATGGCTGTGTTTCACTAAAAATGGAAGTCTGTTGGAAAGCTGTTGAAGGAGCTGTTTTCATCAGATCCAGCTTCGGGGTGAGCTACCACTAATATTCCCTTGGACATCAGCACGTATGCATTAGCACAGCCTCCAGAACACCCTACGGCTTTAAACAAGGTAATAAAATGCCTTTGCAAATCCCTCCCACACTGCAAAAAAGGATGCTATAACATCAGATAACTCAAGTTGGATATCACATTTTAATCACCTGATGTGACATATATTAAGCATGTTAGCAATGCAGCTACTGATGTGTTGTTGGACTGATAAGTGTTACAAGACAATTCAAATAACTAATTGAGATAATTTTTTCGTGCCATTCAGTAATCAGTTACTAATCTAGGCGAATGTTTGAAGATAATTATGCACTAACATGAAAGTCAATGTGACTGGCATTAGCAACCCAATGTATTTTTGTAAGGTAACATTCCAGTGTAAAACTTGATACTCGACGGATGGGAATTGATTGGACAGTGAAAAATGGGCATTGCATTAGAATGGATCCAAAACTATTCTATTAGTTCACCCAAAAATGAAAATTCTGTCAGTAATTACTCAACCTCATGTAGCGATGTACATCAGAACAGGCTCACTATTGGCCGATGCTGGTCATGTGTGTGATGCTGGCCAATAGTGAGCCTGTTCTGACAGTACAACCCCGTTACACTACAAACTGTCACTTGATAAACTTAAGATTGAGACACCGTAGTCACTAGGACTATTTTAACAATGTTTTTACTAACTTTTGGGCTGGTAAGTGTCAATAACATAGAAGCCTATGGAGTGAGAGAGCTCTCAGATTTAATCAAAAATATCTTACTTTGTGTTCCGAAGATGAACGAAAGTCTTACAGGGTTGGAACAACATGAGGGAAAGTTATTACTGACAGAATTTGGGTGACATTTTTGGATGAACTGTCCCTTTAACGTTATCTGATAGCCTGTAGGCTTACATGATGTCAGCGGAAAAGGAAAGTAGTTACAGAAGTTTCAGAGCGATTTATCAAATTTCATTTGGGTACAAAGACACATTTTTCTTTTGAATAACTTCGCACCAATGAATTGCTAACAAATAAAACCATGGGCATTAGGAAAGTAAACAGGGACAGTTTTAATTTCATGTTGACTTTACATCAACATTTCTGTGTTGAGATGAGACAACACAATGAGTTTTTTTCCTTTTGTTTGGGTGCAGCACTCTATGTACCAAGAGGGCCCTGACGTTGATGGAGAAGAGTAATTCAGGCCTTGCCGTTAGCAGGAGGAGATAGAATATCTTCTTAAGGCCCAAGGATAGCACTTTTTATGAGATGTTCATTGCAGAAGCTACATCAACCTGTCTCGAGCTACTGCACTGCAAGCCCATCGCCTCCTTCTCTTCCTCTTTCATCACTCCCATTCTCTTGCCCATATCCACCTCTTTCCTCTGCCTCTTTCATTGAACCCTTCATGCTCTGAAAATATATATGTGTGTTTGTGCATCACAAGGAACATCCATGAAACCTTTCCATTCCACAAAAGGTTCTTTATAGTGGAAAAAGACACTTTAGAATTACTTAAAGGTTCTTCACGCTGAGAAAATGGTTCTGATCAGAGGTTCTTTGGTGAATCAAAAATGTTTATTGCTGCAAAACACACACACACACACACACACATATATATATAGGAACATTTATGTGAAATATTCAGGACAAACTACAGTAGTCCCATCCATGTTTTGTCTCTTTGTCTAAAACCATTAAACTCATTTAAATATTCAAACATTTGTTTCAAACTATGCAACAACATCCATCAACAACGTCTTCCAAACCACAGTCCTTTAACACAGCAATTTAAGAGTTTTGTGTGTGTGTGTGTGTGTGAAACAGAAATAGAGATAGGATGGCAGGTGGCTGTCGACACAGTGAAAACACAGCCCCGTGGAATTGTTGTGCCTCAGTGAACACTACCATACACACACACACACACAAACACCCTTCATCACCACCTTCCTCTTCTCCCCCTTCTCTCCTACCCTTCATCAGAGAAGAGCCGTCAGCATTTACATTTCCCATCAGCCCCCGGAGACTTGCCATCATCACACAGCTTGGCTCAGTGACCCCCAGCTCCTATCTGCCCATGTTCCTCCTCCATGTGAGCGCAAACACACACACACACACTTGGATGGCACAGGCGATGTGCGATGGGGGATGGGGCGGCACAGGGTATTGCAACTGTAAAGCTTAAATTATTGCCAATCAGATTTTGTTCACAGCTCAACTGTTAGACAAATTGCAGCTTGTGCTATTTGCCATGGGTCAGAGAGCTGAGTAATTTCATTTTAATAAGTCATATTTGACGGAAAGATGACACTACAAATACACACAGATATGTACACGTGTATCAATGTATCCCATCCACACTAATGCAAAAACAAAGAATTCTCTGACTGACTTCCCCTGTAAAAGTTGTATGACACAAAAAAGTGTCAACCCAGCAAACACAGAATATTCTCCTAATGTTCCCGAATGGTCCCATGAGGTTATTTTTTGGGGGAATCAAACAAGAATGCTAAAGGAACGTTCCATATAGGTTATTTTTAGGTTCCATTTTTATTAACGTAACAACATGACATCATGATGGTTGCGGAGAGTTTTGAGATAGTGTTTTTCTAACACCGACTCCTGTATAATGGAAATCATTCTGAACATCAGCTATGCTAATTATTTCCCATCTGCCTTTCTGCTGTTATCTCGGGACGTCTGTCCCGAGAAAAATGGCGTTTGTCAGGTCCAGTTTGTATCCAGCCTCCCACAGGGATTTAAGATGCCCCAACGCCTGTGAAGAGACGACTCAACACTGGCGATATGTTATGGCTCCGTATTATATACAAACAATATTTATATTTCATATTTATATATTAACAATATGAATGTAAGCCAGAGGAGAACTGGCCCCTGACTGAGCCTGGGTTCTCCCAAGGTTTTTTCTCCATCCAATCTGATGGAGTTTTGGTTCCTTGCCACTGTCGCCTTGCTTTGTCTGCTTTTGGCTTGCTTAGTTGGGGTTATTTATTTATTATTTAATATTTAATAGTTAACAATATTATTGATCTGTGTTGTACTACTTTCATGTTATCACTGTGAAGCTGCTTTGACACAATCTGTATTGTAAAAAGCGCTATATAAATAAATGTGACTTGACTTGACTTGACTTGACTTTTGCGTAAACATACACGCCACTTTCGAGTCAAGTGGCATGTTATCTCTATGCATTTTGAGCTATCCGCATGTATCCGCGTGTATGTCTAAGCCATTAACGTCCGAGTGATTCCGCGTGTCTGTACACGCCATCAAATGTACGCACGAATTGAAGCAAAATGTAGATCTACATCTAGGGAGCGATCTTTTTTTCCTAGTATGGTAGGGGAAGAATCATAAATGCCATTAACCCCAGTGACGGGTAGGTTTAGGGACGGGGTTGAGGAAAGTCATATATTACATATACAGTAATAACGCTAAGTCAACGGCATTCATAAACACACTTAAAAAGCGTTTGTGCGTGTTGATAGCACGGCAAAAATGGAAATACGAAATTGGCGTGTCATACACACGCTACTTCATGAGATCAGTCTGAACGTAAGGAGAATGTTCCGGGAACGTTCCCTTTACCTTAAGGGAAAGTTCTAGGAATGTTCTGGGAACCAAAAACAAACTTCCCCAGAACGTTCCCAGAACCTAAATTTGTTTGCTGGGAAGACTTAACAGAAAGAGTTTCAGACAAGGAGAAAGACACAGACAGACAGATAGACATGTAGACTTACTGATTACAAGACGGACGGACGGACGGACGGACAGACAGACAGACAGACAGAATAGATCAATAGATAGATAGATAGATAGATAGATAGATAGATAGATAGATAGATAGATAGATAGATAGATAAATAGATAGATAGATAGAATAGATAGATAGATAGATAGATAGATAGATAGATAGATAGATAGATAGATAGATAGATAGATAGATAGATAGATAGATAGATAGATAGATAGATAGATAGATAGATAGATAGATAGATAGATAGATAGATAGATAGATAGATAGATAGATAGATAGATAGATAGATAGATAGAACTTTAGCAAAAACGAGAGGGCACCTACAATTCTGCACCTACAGTATATATTCTCCAAGGAATAGTTTCATTTGACATACATGATCTGTCTTCCGTTGTCCTTGAAAAGTCTTTATAAACCCGACAAAGCATGATCAAACTCATCTCTGGCTCAGACATAAATACTGCTGTTGATTTAAATTGCTCAGTTGGTCGCCATCTGAGTTATTTAATTTTATTTAAAGAAAATGCAGTCTCTCCGTTTATGCAGCCAATCTAAATTCTGCGCTGGCTGCACAGGAGGCAAGTTTATTAAATTAATATATATCTGAGAAAATAAACAACTTCTACCTTCAGGGCTTATGGTCGGCATTCCTTTAGAACTCCCCCGAAATCAAAGCGCCTGATATCCACAGCTGCCAAAATGGCATCAAAATCAGCCTCGGTATAAACACATCAGCCGTTCCAGGCAACGGCAGATGTACAGTAAAAGGAAATCTCAGATGATAAAAAATAATAATTTGGAAATAGACAGTAAATTTCCCTCTAAACTGGAATTGGTCTCAAAGGGCTAGGCGTCCGAGGCCTGTCATGTTGTGTGGAGGTGTCTTTGAAGTCGCCCGTCAGTGGTGCTAGCAGAACCCACTTCTGAGGCCGGCTTCCCTTTCAAGTGTTCATCAAGTGTCCGGGTGTTGCTACATCTGCTGTGAAGCAGATAACCGATGTGCCGTCATGGAATTCTATTAAATCCAACAATATTTTCTATGCTAAAAACATATTCATTAAAAGGGTTCAGGATTCCCAGAGTAAGGTACGTTCAGACCATTACTGTTGACTAGGGCTGTGTGACAGATTGAATATTCATGATATATTTATGCTTAGATATATATCAAATGATGATTGTGCTGATCTGGCAGTATAACATTAAGAAACTAGGGAATGAATTTGCGCTCCCTGGGTAGATTGGCGCAAAAAAGTGGGGTGTTTTGGCGCAAACATTCGCTAGTGCTATTTTGCAGTTCAAGAAAACAATTGCGCCACTGACCAGAAAAAAACTGGTTTAAAGTCAGTGGCGCATTGCGCGTTGTTCACAATGCTATTTTAAGCGTGCATGCTTGGCCATAATGTAGCGGGTGCACAACGCACATACACTTTGCATTCTCTCGTCAACACAGACGCAGCAGTTTTTATTTTTGCAAATCATACATTATAACAAGGAAAAATATTAACACTTGAGGGAAATCTATTGTGGTTTACATGAAGATGAAAAAAACTAATTACCCAATTTTTTTAAGTCTAATACATAGTTCCCACATGACGTCACGACATACGGGCATTTGCCGACCCGGCGCCATTGCTGCGGGCAAAACATTAGAAGAAACAATACGAGTTGAACAAAGTGAAATGAATTTTGTGCTATAAAGTGAAAATGGTCATCCCCTGCTGGGTCAATGGATGATAAAATCGTGCCGGAGGTTCAGGTTAAATGGGATTTTACACTATACCCGTCATTAGACTCCATGGATGTGAAAAGACTAAGCTTTTGTCCGAACAACGACGGAGATTATGGCTGGCGAGGATAAACAGGAAAGAAACTCACTCAAAACACGCAAGAATTTGTTTGACAAAAGCACAATGTTGTGTTTTATTGCGAGTGTAAACAAATATAAGTTAACACATTGCAGTTTGAATAATGTCCTGTATGAACAAAATGACGAGGTATTAAAAACACAAAACAACCTTGTTTCCACTGTTTGATCTCACATTCTAGCATTGCGATCTCAGATTATGTCCCTATACCCGCGTATAATGTAGTTCCGCATTAACGTTAGATGACTAAATTTTCGCATTGTACCTCTCTCTGTCTTGTTTTAATAGTCTCTTTATAATCTATTTCACTTTGTCTTTTCATGATTTGCATAATAATATAAACAGAAATAAATATTTGTTTGTAAAACGACATTCTCTGATAAAACTTTGTAAAAACCTATGGTAAACACAGCGGTTTTGCCCTCAAAGATGGCGTCTCCGGGGAGGTCACGTGACATTAATTCGCCTGTGGGAACTATGTATTGTAGTAGGCTACTGAAGGATCAGACCTGTTTGCCCAATAGTGGCAAGAAACATATGTATATAATGTTTAACCGACGCTGATTTGGGTGGTTTCTGCCATACCCATACAACGTCACTTCTCTGTCTTTCACTTCCCTGACAAGAACGTTAGTCTCATCAGCTGTGAACGCTCTTAGCGTGCACTTGGTGAATCGGCTGTTATAGTAACCATCCGCTATGCAACATGCGCACCTGCTCTTAAAGGGTATGTTGGATGATGCTCTGATTGGTTTATTTCACGTTATGCCCAAACCACACC
The DNA here is from genome assembly GCA_030378365.1 of Hybognathus amarus. NCBI lineage: Eukaryota > Metazoa > Chordata > Actinopteri > Cypriniformes > Leuciscidae > Hybognathus > Hybognathus amarus. Next base: position 245,081 of record JAQIUQ010000381.1, on the reverse strand, counting down.
TATGAATAATGAGGCTACTTCAGACCAACCCCTTTTAAACTTGCGTCGGGCGCAAGAGTCATTTAACCCGCCGGTAAAATAGCAACAGCGCCCAAAAACCCGCCCACAAAGTTACTTGCGTTTGTAGGGCCATTGTAGGGTCATTGTGAATATTACATTTTAATCTGACCTTTTTACACCCATTAAGTTTCCTATAGACCATGTCATGGTTTTGGGATCCCTCCTTGTCTCGCTCCTTGAGATTAAAATATAAGAGCATTCAGTGGCTTTTCTGACTCACAAAAATGTTCACAATAGTCTCTGTGGGGCACTTTTCATATATTTTCTATATATTCATATATATTTGAAACAGGTGCACAACAAACTAGTTGTGGCCGGTGGGAAATGGGAACAAAGGAAACAGGTACAGGGACTAAACAAAAACAGAACACACACGTGATAGTCCTAAGAGTTCAAGTTTCTTTACATACAGTATAACACATCACAAAAGACACTGTAAATGCAACACACAGACCTGTGCAACAGTGCTCAACCACAGCTTTAGGCCTTCACAATAATTATTAACGCTTCCCAAAGAGTATAATTACACAAAGTGATTTCAAAGAGGAAAGAAGTAGGAGGTCCAGTATCTCACAAAAATAAAGACAACATTATCTTTTAATTAAATTTACACCGGTTTGCAAAAACACGTTTGGGAAGTCCTTCTGATTTGACGGTTCCAAGCGGGTTGAATGGAAAGCTTATTTTAAACTTAAATATATTTCTTTTAAATAATCAGATGAAACTATAATCAGTTCCACGCTACCTGGTAATTGAAAAACTGTTTAAACTGACACTTTAATAGATTATTTCTTTGAAGCACCATTAAACCTGGTCTTTCAATCTACAACTGATGCGCGAGCAGCAAAATTTCACATACTTTTATCTCATTTTTTAAGGGACAGTCCACCCAAAAATTATATTTTTTGTCATCATTTACACACACTCATGTCGTTCTAAACCTCCATGACTTATTTCTCTAAAGAATGTACTGGTCGCTCTTTTCCATACAATTACATAAATTGGGAAAGTATCATAAAGGTGGTTGAACTTTATTTCAATCATCCGAGTAGACATTATACTAACTATAGGTAACTTTGCAACTACATGTCAACTAACCGTCATTAGAGTAATAGTAAACTGTTAGGTCAAGATTTAGGTTGGTACAATAAGTTGACATGTACTTGCAAAGTTACTTATATATAGTCAGTAGAATGTCTATTAGAGAACCATCAAAAATAAATTGTTAGCCAATATCAAGCAGACAGTCTATTAATATATAATGACATCTTGTTGAGTTACTTATAAGTTACTTATAGTTAGTATAATGTCTAAAGTGGACTAAAATCAAATGTTACCTTTTATTCCAAGTTTATAGAAAACAGACCCACAGTTTATGACATTCTTCAAAATAATATATATTTTTAAAAATTAATCTGTAAATCATTCAGAGAAGGCATATAATTTTGATATTTTAAGTATTGCTTCTTCTTCTTCTTTCTTCTTTTACAGAATAAGGGAAGAATAAGGGAAGTTTTGAAATAGTTTAAAACTATTCCTTTAATGCGGATCAAACACAGGCTGGGCAGATGAGGCAAGGATTTTAATGGTAAAGGCTTACAGTAATGATGATGTAGATTTTACCGCTCCAAGCCGTGATGATGAAGATCGGAGTCAGGCCGTGTAAAGCCAGCCCCGCTCTCGTGATTGATGGCCCAGGTGGCGAGTCAAGGGGCTAAACACCACTAAAAATGCATAGGCACTACACCCCACGCCCACCTCTCCGCAGTCATTCGGTGAGGCATACATCACCTTAATGAAAATGAGATGCTAATGCACTAATTAAAGAGCGGAGTGTAAGCCGACCCACTCTGAGGAGTTTCACTAGCTTTGGCTTGCCATTGTACCTCAGTTCTGGTCTAAAGAACCCGAATTGAATTCCACTGGGGTACAGCCACGAGGACAGGATAGAAATTCAACCTCTGATTCAACAAATAAAAGGGCTGTCAGTGAAGAGATGGGCCAGAGTTTGTCTTAAAGATGATAAGTTTAGAAAAAAAGACATTAAGAAATATTGTAAATATACTGATGAAAAACAGTGCAAAGAAAATCCTAAAATTCCACAAAAACGTGTAAAAAATATACAAAATTGTGGATAATATAATAAAAAACAAACAAAATTAAATAGTTTTTAAACAACAGATATACAGAAGAATAAAAAAGTAAGTTTATTTACTTGAAAACTAGTTTAAAAAAAAGGAGAAAGTAGTAATTATACTTTTTGTATTTTTTTTTCTGAAAAAAGTGAGATTATTTACTCACCCTCATGTTGTTCCAAACCAACTGGCCTTCTTTTTATGTGGTTTCCCCATTCCCCATTTTTTTGTTCCACTTCTTTTGTTCGGAAGTCTACTGTCTGCATCCATTCCAAAAGGGCATCTGTAAATGCAACAAGGTTTGACATAATTTATAATTAAGGACATAATCTATAATTTAATCAAGTTTAAAATAGTAAAACAAACAAAACTCTTTCACATAATCTGAACTCTGTGGGACAATGCATAGGGAATGACTTAAACTCTTTGTAATGTCACCAAATTCAGAAATATTCTCTACCCAACTCAGAGTCTGCAGGGGACAAGTGTGTGAGAATTTCACTTTTCTCAAAGATTTGTCTTGAAAACTGGAATGCAAATAGTATCTCTTCTCGTTCTCAAGTCTCTATATGGAAACAACCACTCCAAGTTCTTCAAGTCATAATCAGGTCCTGTTATGGGTTTACTCTCCGCTAAACATTATTGCTTTCTCTCATCTCTCATCTCATCACCTGACCACGAAAGATCAATGGTGTGCGAATAAGTGCGATTAGATGAAGCTTGCAAATGAGTCTTCTTTTGGACTGGTGAACAAAACCGAAAAGGGGCTCAGCTGATGCATGCCGATGTTGCATGAATATGATGAGTGATTTTTAGGAACATGAGAACATTCGTTATAATATATCTTGACTTATGCAAATGGACTCCTGCAGAGAGAATGAGAACAGGCTCTGTGGGGGTCAAGACATAATGGAGAACCTCTGATATGGAATTATAATTGGTAGATTTAGAATGACTAAAGTTATAGCAGAAGTTTCTGAAGTTCCCAAGGCATGTATGACATTTAATAGCACATCAATATTTAAATTTATTTGCATTTATTCATTTGGCGGATGCTTTTATCCATAGCTACTTACAAGTGAAACCACTGAGTCGTGCCTTACTGATGTTTGGAATTCTGCAACTGTTCGATTTCTCAACTTAAAGGTGATGTGTGTAATTATTCATTAAAATAACTTCTTAATGTGCAGAGAGAACTACATTGGGCATTGCCAAGTTGATTTCTGTAAAATGTGTAAACACAGCGCTGAGATCAAAACATTGAAGGACGTTTGAGCATCCTGACCAGCTAATGTCATGAGATTGGGGTGGTGAAGATGGAAAGTTGTGACTAACACAGTCTCATCCCAAGACGTCATACATCTGACAATTTTGACCATACGTCAACATCAGACATTTTAGGGTACCCTTTAACGTCAGTTTGATGACGATCCTGGGCCGTCATCCAACTGACACTTTACCTTTAACGTCAGTTCAGATGACGGGGTAGGTTTCAGGTCTGGGGTAGGATTAGGATTAGATAGCATCATCTAACCGACGTTAAAGGGTACCCTAAAATGGCGGATGTTGACGTATGGTCAAAAGGGGTCAGTTGTACTGACCCCTTGGGATGAGGCTGCGCTGTTGTGACATATCATGAAAATAAAAAAAGTAGGGTGGGACTTGATTGTGTCCATCAGCAACAGATTGGATCATTGTGGTTTGCTATTGCTGCAAAAAGAGGGACCAACGCATTCTCATTCTAGGCATCATCTAACTGACACTTTTGACCATGCGTCTAAATCCGACACACATGGCAACGTTTAGCGTCAGTTAGATGACGCGGGTAGGTTTAGGTCTGGGTAGGGTTAGAGTTAGACCACTAGGAGGTACATCTCATATTGATGTTAAAGGGTGCCATGTGCGTCGGATGTTGACGCAAGGTCAAAAGCGTCAGTTAGATGACGCCTTGAGATGAGAACAGGCTGGAGGGACTTGAGTGATCAACGTGATATTTCCCATATTCCGCATTTCCTACTAGTAATTACGGACATTGCGGTGGCCTTCATGTGTGTCTAACTTATAAATAAGATTTTTCCAACATGACTTTTAATGCACCATGACAACTTTCTAATGAAAAACTAGTCCAGCACTAATATAAACCAGCTTGATATATGGCTCATCAAGCCTGGTCATTTCAGTAGGCATTTTTGAACAGATCTGGAGGGCTGGCGAAGAAATGGGGTTTTGCCCAGCCACCTTTGTCTTCTCCCTCTAGTGTTCCCTCACATAAGAGCCTGTAGAAAGACAGCATTGGCTTTTCTTCACGGACTAGGATGTGCCCAGGCAAGGACCACCTACATATTCATGATATCTGTGTGTGAGAGAGAGACAGTTTCCATCCTGTAGAGAGCCTCCACTTCAGTGATCAAGAGCGAGGAAGAAAGAAACAAAAGGAGGGAGGGAGACAGATAGGAACGGTGAGAAACAAGAAGAGAGGGAGAGAGAAAAAGGCGAAACTCAGAGAGAGAGCGCAGCCATCCAATTCATCACCGAGCCCTCAACATGACTGCCGGGCCATGAGATTGGGAATAAAGAGCGCTCGCCAGTCTGCATCCAACACAGACGGCAGCACTTCAAAAGCAGTCAGCTTCACACTTCTACATACACATGACTGCAAGCATTCCCCACCAGGAAAAAAAGACATCCAAACAAACAGCGAAACTGGAGAGACAGAGAGAACAAACTCAGAAAGCTCACCGAAGTGTGTTTGCCCCGCCCCCTTTTTGACTACCATCTGCAAACGACTGCTCGGATATCTTTATGATTTGACATTGCTTTGTCTCTTTCAATAAAATGGGCAAAAGCCCTTTTTGCTAATTAGATTTCTTGAAATAATTATAGTGGGTAATGAAAATGACCCTGATGACATTGGTCATATGAGATAGAGGTGATGCTTTGATTGCATTCATCCACACCATTAATTGCAGTCAAATTTGCTGATGCTTCCGAGCGTGATTTCATTCCGAACAAGATTTTTACCTTCGATTCTGAATGATCAGACAGGGCGATTGGCAGAATTTTCTCTCTCCATCTTCTCGGTTTCTGATTCTGTCTGATTTGCATGCTGAGTTGGGAAATGTGCACACGATAAATCCCATATCTGCTTATTTAACCGAATCAATAGGTGCGCGTGGACCAGGTGTGGGGTTAGAATGCCGTCGTGACCTGCCAGACTGTGGCGCTCACTCCGTGCCAAACAAGGCGATTAGATATTTAGCTGTTCCTGTGCCAAAGCTATTGGGAATGTGTTCTGGCTTTCTACTTCAACAACAGCCTCACCACTGAACTGTTGTCATCTCCAGTGTCTGAGAAATACAAGATGAGGTTAAACTAAAGGACTTTTGCTTTTTGAAAAGGTGCAGCTTGAATGTCTCTTGTAAAACTCACTGCCACAATGCTAAGTTGTTGCCATGAAATTGCTAAAGTTTAGTGTGTATTAGTGCATTGCTAATCACTGTCTAGGGTCTAAAAGCCCATCACAAAGTCTCTATTGTCTCTATTGTCTATATCACTAAAGTCCCTTTTTAATTCAAATCCAATGGATTTTGACACTAAAATATCTTAGTTTGTGTTCCAAAGATGAACGAAAGTCTTCAGAACAACATGAGGGTGAGTAATTACTGACAGAATTTTCATTTTTGGGTGAACTAACCCTTTAAAGGAGAACTGCAAAATGAACCTTTGGTCTAATAGGGGATTATCAAACTGATACGTAGTACTTCCGGATTCAGTGATCTTTGCGCACTGCCACTTCCGTTGAATCACTGATCTCGCTGGCGAACTGATGACGGACTACAATAAGTTTATTTATATGGCATCCCTGGTAAATTAGTCTGATTCATTAAAGTGCCGGCTGCAAACAAACGTGCTACCTTGTTTTATTTTAAAGTTTGAACCTTAATCCCGGCAAACCGCTTTAATCCGCTTCTTCCTTTGCTCAATTCAGTTCGGGAATCCATAAAAACTTAAAGTAGGGTTGGCATTGTTGGTTAGATTTACAAAGTGGAACAGAGCAGTGACATCTAGCCTTCGTTTCAGCCATTGTTAAACTGCGTCGGAAGTGGACATGCACAAAGTTGACAAATCCCGCCCATGAAACCCGGAAGCGTGATAATCCCCTAGTAACGTCCATACAGTCCAGAAGTTCGCTGAACTTCATACAGTCAAGCTCACTTGGCACGTTGTTCGTGGTTCGACTATGGAGACTGTTTTCCAAAGATGGCTCCTGTCTGTATCCATGAAGTGAACTGTCTTTATAAAGTATCTTCTTATTAAACTGTCTGTACACTTACAAAGTTCTCAATGCTTCGTTTTGCATGTAGGGACCCTCATTATGTTACTGTGTTAGTGTGGGGCTATTTTGAGCCTTGTTAGTGGTATTAACTAGCGATTTCTTTTTACTTATTATATGCCCTCATATACTAGCGCTATAATCTAAACAGTTTTTAGAGGTAAAACTCTTTACATTCAATTATCATGAAAACAAATCTCAGAGAACCATAGACTGAGGTATCAATGTGTTATTAGACCAAAGGTTCATTTTGCGCCGAGTTCTCCTTTAAACTATACCTAAGATGTGTTGATGGTCTAGTTGATCTCCCATGCTGGTCAAATAGCTGATTTTAGAGTTGTTGTGGGCACTTTTCAACTTGACTAGACTGGAAGGCTATGCCGAGCTACAAGCAACTAAACCAGATAAAATGTCAGTTCCCTTTCGTCCTGGGAACTCCGTGTCGTTGGGAGTTCCCTGGCGAATTGGGAATGCCAATTCTCCCCAACGACACTGTCCTCCACTCCCTGTACTCAGGAACGAGGGTTAGATACGTAACCGAGACGTTTTGCTGAGAGACAAGCTTGACCAGTTGAAGACCAGCTTGGCCAGATTGACAGACCAGCTCGGACCATATTGTTCGTGCTACATCTCCTTAAAACAAACAAACAAATAAAACCTGCATAAACTGGTTTACTGGTCTTAGCTGGATTAAGCTGACATTTAATACATGGGGTTTGGAGTTTGTTATCCATTCATCTCTGACAACTAAATCATCATTTCAAAACTAGATACAAGATTCAATATATAAATGATATTTTGAGTGACAGCAATGAGGTTCCCAAAATTACTTTTAAAGAAGGCATTATAAAGCAAAGAGTTATGAAATACACTATATTTCTTACTGTCATTCTAAACTCTTTTTCACACATTCACGGCAACTCACTTACAGATCTGTGATGCCTTTGCAGAGGTCAGTGGTGAGAGAGGTTCTCCTCAGGAAAGGGCCAGCAGGTTGGGTTTTAGTGGTCTGATCTGTGCTTATTTAGAGGCTGTGAATAATGCATGAGACGTCGGTGTGCATGGCTCTGCAGGGATAAAGTGGCTTTCAGCCCAATATACCAGCATTCCCAGGCCCTCCCAGTCGGCACCTCAGGTGAGCTTCAGCCGGCGCTCCGGAGGTAACTTTCATGCTCTGCTGGGCAAACATTTTCCAGGTCACATTTTCAATTACTCTGAGAGCCGTGCCGACTCGCATCCCTCAGGCTCCCTATCACACAAGCGCACACACATGGCCGACGCCCACTCTAAACAAGCTTTGCTTGAGGAGGAAATGAGGAAGCGCAGAGGACAGGGATGCTGGGCTCTCGTCGTGTGACACCTCTGACAAACAACGGGTTTGTTCCGAGTGTCTGCCAGGGTTCTGCCAGCTTTCAGTCAGTGCCAAAACTGCAGAGGGGGAAAAAAACAATCGTGTCAGTGAAATCTGTCAAAAACATCAGGCTTCGGGGAGAAAATGAACTGCTTTCCGGGATTTTCTAAAAGACTCTTCGACCTTTTCAAGGACCTAGGATTTTAACAAGTCTTAAATTTAAAGGGATAGTTCACTTGAAAAAAAAAAAAGTTATGTTTTACTCACCCTCATGTTGCTCCAAACCCGTCCTTCTTCTGTGGAAAAAAACATACCAGAATGAAAAAATTTAAATGACTTGCATGTGACATTCCTGTTATTTCAGGAAATCAGGTTATCACAACAAGGAAAATTCACACATGATGATTTAGTTAAATATTGAGACATGTTTCATTTATGAAATGTTTGAATATTTGGTTTAATTTCTGTCTTGTCAATGATGTTATTTTTGCTGACAAATTAGATCCAATAAAAATGATGAATACCTAACTGTGTGATCGAACACTTATCTCACTGAGACACCAGATTGGGTTCATGAGAACGAGACGAGATTTTTGCACAATACTTTATAGAAATCCTCAATGATGAAAGTTCATGATTGGAAAAATAGTCTGCAGGTGCATTTTGAAATGTTTTAACTAATAATCTTCTAATGAATGTCATTTCAGTTCTACTTTATATGAGTATGAATTATCATATGCATTGAAAGTAGAACAATATGCTGACAAGCACTGTAAAAGGGTTTGCCACAAACTCAACTGATTGGCTTTTCTCATATGATTTCACATGGGTCACTTCAGACCTTACTGAACATGTAAGAGCTTCCAGAACATCTGATTGACTTTGATTAAAGAGCAAAGATTAGCTGAAAGATGAAAGATGTCCCTCACATGTGCAGATTGATATTTAAACGTTTTATATTTTTCTTCTTCACAGTAACGTTTAGATATTTAAATGGAATAAAACGCCAATAACAAAGTGAACTAGGTAGGTTAGCTGATTACCTTAAAAATCCATAGATACGCTTTAAAAAATAAACCGTACATTTTACAGTACACATTTTTACAGTTTTACAGTTGCTGTCGTTGCCAGAACTTTACCGTTAAATACGTAGGAACGTTAATGGTTTTACAGACTTAACTTAAAATTTACAGTAATAAACCGTATTTATTTTCTGATAAAATGTGGATTTACCAACTTATTGAACATATTGATATCTGTTTTAGAACCATTGTAATACACTGACAACCAACAATCATCACAGCAGTGATGAGAGTTACACTGAGGAATCACAGCTCATTAAAAGTGAATACTTGTATAAAGCAATACTTATTTAAAGAAGCTGCAAAGTGTTACACAAACATTAAGCACCTATCATGGTAACACACATGCAATTTAAAAAATTCAATAAACATTAATTTAATAACATTAAATGTAAACATAAAACCCTAATGTACATAACTGATTACAAAAAACAAACAAACAATAAAACTATGAGGAACTTTCTGTTTACCAATTAACAGTTTTGCACTGTATAATTTTTACAGTATTTTACCGTTAAAATCATGGTTATTTTTTACAGTGCATCTTAGTCAGTTCTTACGGCCGTTAACACTTTCTCTGACAAGCGGATGCGACTGAGACCTGTTTTCCGGGTTTGGTCAAGTGGCGCTTCGGCATAAAGCCTATTATGGACAATTAAAAAATGTGACCTAAATGTATTTATTGTCACTTTTTTCAATTGAAAACATCCATGCTGAATAAAAGTATGAATTTAAAATATAACTATAGTTTCAATGACCCCAAACTTTTGAACTGTAGTGTGTGTTTGGAAAAAAGCTTCTCCTTCTGTGTTCTACAGAAAGAAGAAAGAAAGTCACACAGGTTTGGAAAGACATGAGAGTGAGTACATGAAGACAGAAATTCATTTTGGGGTGAAGTATTCCTTTAAATGTAAGACTGCCTGTTCTCCAGATCTGCCTTTGTCTCTCTTTTACCGGTTCGGTTGTGTACATGGCATTTGCTCCTGCTCTCTCCTTCTTCAGTCTGTTCTTTCTGACAGGGTGGTGTCACAGAAGGGGATGTCGAATGTCAGTGTACGGACAGACTTACACTCCTCAGCCTGAACACAGTCTTTCATTAAAGCTAGTATCTCTACTTCGCCATCACGTCATCTTCACACCCACTCCATCACTGGTTTTCACACTCATTCCTACTCACTTCCTTTATTTCTCTCTGGGATGAACTCACTGAATAGTTGCACTTTTTTGTGCGTGTGCAGTATTTCAATACAAAATACCTGCATATTGTTCAGTACACCCCTACATCCATTTATTGAAAGGCATAGTTCATCCAAAAATAAAAAAAACTGTCTTCATTTCCTCACCCTAATGTCATTGCAAACCCGTATGACTTACGAAACAAAAGAGAGTACAGTATTTTAAAATGTCTATAAGTCCAATCTATCTTGATTTGGATAGAGAAACTTAGCGAAAACTTTAAAATATCTTCTTTTATGATTTGCAAAACAAAGTCATACAGGTTTGAAACCTAATGAGGGTGAAATAATAATATGTTTTGCTCATTAACTAAAACTAAAATATTATACTGAATAAACCCATAAAAGTATTATTATTATTAAGATCAAAAGTTTAACTTTCTGTTAACAACATTATTGAATGCACGTGTCTGGGATTTTGTCTGTATGGGATGTAAATCATGTCGAATGAGAGGAAAGAGAGAGAGCGACAGCACAACATTCAGCGATGAGCCTAATGCTGCTTGTGTAGCTAATAGTCCAGAAAAGGCAGCGTCGCATGCCCGAGCTGGCACTTTAAATTATTCATTCTGTGCTGTTTGTGGCACAGGCGCAGGCGAAAGCAGCGGCGTTCAGCTGATACACTGACGCTCATAATCTCTTGCTGTCCACGGGAGCAGAGACGAGAACTGGATTTGAGCAGCCACAGTGACTCCCAGCAGGATGGTGGACTGAAGGCTGGAGCGCAGGAGGAATCTTGAATTCAATAACTCAATTTGTGAGAGGATGGGAAGGCCGTTTCATGAAATCTTTGGCCGTTTGCAGGGTGTAGCCTACTTGAGTGAAATGCTTTATGGGTAGGCAGGTGAGTTAAAGGTAAGGTAGATCAAGGAGGTTATGAAGAAGGTTAAATCAAGGGTCAAGTCTTGGCTGCTTAAAGTTACCCATTAGCCAACACTAGTTGATGCCATAACTATCTACAAAAGAAAACAGCATATTTCAGTAGCACTTTATTTTACAGTCCTGTTCCCCATGTACATTCTATTGTAGTTATTACAATAACTGGGTAATAACTACTAACCCAGAACCTACCCCAAAACCTAACCTTAACCCATGTGGTTACCTTATATTACCAGTTCATTCTTAGGTAAGTACACGTACTGTACACGGGGAAGTACTGTAAAATAAAGTGCAACCCATCTTTCTCCATTGACAGACACTTAAAAGTAGCAGTGCATTGAATTCTGACTAATATATGTACAGAAGAGGTTTTGCCAGTTCTTCAATCTTCAACCAGTCAGCATTGTGATTACTTTTTTTCTTATGACTCCAGAATCAGTGGTGGAAAGAGTACTGACAAATTGTACTTAAGTAAAAGTATTGCTACTTAAGTAATAAATTTACTTGAGTACAAGTAGAAGTACTGAAATATAATATGACTCAAGTAAGAGTAAATAAGTAGTTTGCTTAAAAACTACTGAAGTAACTACGTTTACAAAGTACTTTAGTATTTTTTTCTATTTTTACCCAAAATGGGGAGATGATAGCGAAATGGAGTGCTAAAAACTATCAGTGTCATCTGTATCATTCTTACTGAAGGCCCAGTACTGATGCATAGATGTATTAAACTTACACATTTCAGGAAATGCCTTATATGGTATAATAACATGCAAATAGTGATGTTTTGACTGATGAAACATGAAGACAAACACATTATAGCTATAATATATCTGTGTTTATCAAACTATCAGGTATTTTCAAAAGAATGATGTATGTCTTGAAAGGGATAGTTCACCCAAAAATGAAAATTAGCCCACGATTACGGCTCCCTCAAGTCATTTTAGAAGATATGACTTTTCTTCTTTCAGTTGAAAACAATCAGAGTTAGGCTATATTAAAAATGGCCTGGCTCTTCCAAATTTATAATGGCAGTGAATGACTGGAGAAAATTTGAAGCCCAAAAAGTGCATCCATCAATGATAAAAGTGCTCCACATATGAGACTACTAGCTTTCTCTGTTGTCAAGAACAATTTTTTATTACTAATTTTGAAAGTAAGTCCAGGTAAGATCATATGAATGTTTGGATTTGAATCATTCATAATTGAAAGCGAAGAGAAGGTTGATGGAGAGGTCCGATGAAAAAGGTATGAAAAACAATAAAACAGTATGAATAAAAAATTTCCAGTAAAAAAGTGGGGTATGGTTAACATGTTAAATTAAATTATCTTTTTTCGCTGTAGCCTACCGAAAATGTGCTGGGAGCCCACTGTTGCTATGGGAACGAACTACTTTTATATGCATCTGACTGACAGCTAAATCATGCGATATTATTTCACTTTTTTTCAGCTTTGTACAAAGTTTGCTTCGTATATTTAGTTTAACTGTATTGTTAAACAGGGCGAGCTTTACAATTAATTTGAACTGTGTGCATGTATTTTAGACACTTACATTGTTTTTGCTCTGTCCATGCAAACCACCTCCGTCCATGTTATGAGCCGAGCTTTTTTATTTACTGCAACTGCTCAGTGCTCTGGTATTATCAATGGTATGACCCATTTCAGTAGTTGCCATAATTAAAAAATGGGCAGAATACTCACTTACATTCACTGAAATACTGAAACGTTAGCGCTACTGATTCAAAACACCAGCGTCAGTGATTGAATGTAACGAACGGTTTGAACGCCCCGCCCCCAGCCGAACTAGAGATTTTGATTGGTTTTGCATCCCGAGTCAGACCTGTCTGTCATTGGCTGAAGGGCTTCAGATCTGTCTGTTATTGGCTGAAGCGCAGTGCTCCACCGCAGTAGTTTGAAAATTGTCTGTCAAATGTCAGCATGCCCTGTTGCTCCGTCGGCACCTTTGTCAAAGTACTTTTTCAAAGTTCTCCGTTGGCACCTTTGTCAAAGTTCTTTTTATGAAATATAAATGTAGAGAAGTTGAATTTTTTTTTTTTTTACTCAAGTAAGAGTAAAAGTACCATAATTTATTTATACTCAAAGAAAGTAGAAAAAATGAAAAAATCTACTCAAGTACTGTAACTGAAAGTATTTGTAATTAGTTACTTTCCACCACTCTCCAGAATGATGAGTCACATGGTATTTGCATGGTTCTGAAAATATCAAATTAAATGTAATTAAAACATACTGTACTGTTGATGAAAATAGGATGAGAAAAAGAAAAAAGTACCAATGCACCAATGTTTTATTACTGTTGTTTATGTTTTAAACCAATTTAAAAAATTTCAAATTTCAAAAATTTAAACCAACACTAATTTCAAACCCCTAATTTATAGGCAATAAGATTCCCCTTGCTAATGAACTAATCTTAATGCTGTTTAAGTGTAATCTATTTTTTCTTGCTTTCCAGGATTTTAAAGTATGTGTATGTCCCAACACACAAAAAAATCATCAAAACAAAAAACAATATTTCTACGATTTTTTTGCAGTGACTAAAATGAATGAATAAGACATATAAAAATATATTTTACTGTAAATGTAGTCAGTATATTGTCATTAAAGGACAAATACTATAACTAAAACAAAAAACTTTGTAAAAACAAAAGCTACCCATGAAGATGTCGATTTCAAATACTCACATACAATAAATGGGTATAAATGGAATATAAACGGAAATACTAACAATCTCCAGGTATTTTAGACCACCTGATGTGAAACAACCACTTTATGTTCACATCAAAAATTGGAAAGATCCAAAATGGAAATATTCTTTGCCCCATTGGGTGACATATCTTGCTAAGACTTTGAAGGTCTTTGCAAGGCCAGGTTGATTGGCAGTGGACAAAAAAGAGGGTCAAGAATGGCCAATATTTTAAGAGAGAAACTAATGAATAAAAAAAGAAAATATACTGTAGCATTTTAATGTTGCTAAACCCGGCAACCCCCAAGCCTTTCTTTCTGGAATGGAAGAAACAGCAGAAGTGTTATGTGTGCTTCTTCTGTTTTTCCTCACCTCCTGCGCTCAGTATTTCAGTTTATCACTCCTGCTCAGACACAGTAAACAACACCATAAAGCAAACGACAAAAAAAAAAACAAAGAGCTTTCATGCGGTCCAGCTACCACCTCCGCTCCCTGGTACACTTATGGGTAACTTTCTTCTCAGACTTACAAAACTTAACAAGAATTGTATGGATTCAAGTGTGATGATCATCTACAGTACCACCCACACAGACACTTCTGTACATACACGGACATATTCGGGCTGACAGGAGTTCTAAGGAGGGGGTGGGGGAGACAGGTGTCTGGGTCTCTGGGAGTCAGACACACACAGGTGTTAATTAGACAGACAAAAGTGTTTGCAGAGTCTGACGCAGCAACCTCAGGTCCACTGTTGCCAAGATATAGCAGGGTGTCAAGGCCTGCCAGAACTTTCCATCTCTCCATCAGTCAAAGGCAGACTGAGGACTTGCAGACAAGACAAAAAGTTGATTGAGTGAATGCTAATAAGCTATCAGTTGCTGTTCTACTTCATTTTAAGCAAGTCAATCTATTTGATGGGCATTTTGGTGTTGCACCAAGGCAACTCCTTTCTACTTGATTGGGGAAAGACACATTTCGGGTCCTTCCCCAATCAAATAGAAAGGAGCTGCCCCAGAGCTGCCAAGCATTTATATAACATAATAAATGTAAAAAACACTATCTCTCAGGCTGGTCCAGATAATTCACTGCAGTGTGAGATGTACAAATAAACCTCTATCAAAAGCATGATGTATCATATTTGATACTCACATTTTAATGTTTTTTTTTTCATAAAAAATGGTACATAACTAATTAATGCCTGGTTCAGATTACACGATTTTGGCCTGATTTTGGCACAATCTGTTTGACGTAGGGTGTCATGGGGATTCGATGAACAACAACGGCGATCATATCATCTCGTATAGTGTGTCATAGTGGGTGACAAACTACGTTCGCGTCTGCAATGCTTCACTACATCACGACAAAAACTAGTTTTAAAAACTAGCACTTTTTTTAACGGTCGTCCACAACGGTTCCGTCACATATATGAGGTTGACCAATAGGAGCACAAAAGCTGTTCGTACACAACTTTCAAAAATGGCGAAACGAAGAGAGATGATGGTGCTCACGTTAAAACTAAAAGTAAAAATATATAAGAAAACAATATTTTACCTCAAGTTCTCTTTGGAGGATTGACAGCCCATACTGTTCTCTTCGAGCAATCCAGGAACGTGTCCATTGTCGAGATTTCTTTCGTTTTTTACTTTCTCTGAACACAGGACAGCCAATACAACACTCACCGCTTCATCCATTGTTTGTTTACGTTCGTTTCTGGAAGTCACACACTACTAGTTTCGCCTTTTTGATGACATCACGTACGCCATTAAAGACTGAATGCGATGACTGGTTCAGGAAGCAACGTGTAGTCTGACGTGTGTTGTCCACGACACGACAAGATTTTCAGTAGTCAAAATCTGACTCAGTGACTATCGTGAAAAAAAATCATGTAATCTGAACCAGGCATAAAGGGTTATTGTTCACCCAAAAATTAAAATTAAGTAATTAATTACTCACCCCCATGCTGTACCAACCCCTGTAAGACCTTCGTTCATCTTCGGAACACAAATTAAGATATTTTTGATTCAATTTCAGAGGTGGATCACTACCACATAGGCACCCTAAGGGATTGAAACTTGATGGCCCAGAAAGTCATAGAAGAAAATGTTTAAATATTCCATGTGACTACAGTGGCTCAACAAGTTTATCCAGCGACGAGAATAATTTTTGTGCAGAAAAAAACAACAAAAATAAAGACTTTATTCGACTAATTTCTTTTCTTCCTTGTAGGCCTGAGACAAGAGTTCAAGAGATTTCCACGACGCATGCGCGAGAACTGCAATCTTGTTCAGTTTACTTAATAAAAAAGAAAGAATAAATATCAATAGTAGATCGTGTAAAACAGGCTTTTAAATTTTGATCATGTTGATAATTTAGAAGCCTTTGAAATGTGCGTGTCAAATATGATACACCAGGCTTTATAAGTCTCGTATAGAAAACAACCAGGGTTCAGACTGCTGGCCGGCTGTTTCTCCCAACCTAGCTGAAAAGATAAGAATCCCTTAAAACTAGCCAACAGACTAACCTGACCAGGCTTTGAGACCAGCAATTATAATTTTAAGATGATTTTAGCATCGGGGCTGTTTGCCACTGACCTTTCAAAGCACACTTACACAATAGATTTTGCTAAAACCGCAGGCTTAAACAAGCCTAGCTGATTCATTTCAGATGTGCATAACCAGACTGGCCAAGCTGGAAGACTTTATAACCATCTTAGGCTGTTTTTTTTTTCTGCATGACTTTAGCTCACTAATGATGTTTTTTTTTCTTTTTACAAAGCAACAAGAAACAAGTTAGAAACAAGAGAGGCAAAAGTTGTTCAAACCTAAAAAATCTCCGAAACCTGGTGGCTCAGTTCTTATTTACAGAACTAATTTACATTTAACAGAAAAGCTTGCTGAGGCAGAAAAGTGTAGTACACCCACGTTCAACAAGTCCATTTTTCTTTATCTGATGTATCTAAGCCATTGCTGGGACTTTTTAAAAATGTTTGTATGGGTTTTTTAATGGCTCCCTTTCAATTTATGAGCTGAATTGGCCAAGTTGGCAGTTGGAATCTGAAATAGATTGAACTGAATTACAATTCAAAGGAAAAAAATGTAAAAAATCCATACAGTGAAAATGAATTCATTATTAAATATAAAGAAGTGCATGTAAATTAAGTACACAATTCTAACATTTCAATAGATAGGAATCTGAAATTTGAATTTAAAAGCATTTGCAATTAAAAACAAAAATCTAATTTGAATGTCACGAGTCACATAGAAAGGCCTACATTTGGACATAATTTCCTTCACTGGCATGTTGAGCCTAGCATTTTTTCAGAGCCCGATCTCATGAGAGTTCGTATCTATAGCACGAATGTCATTTCTCGTGGCATTTTATATGGCAAAAACAGTTTTTGCGTGTATATGGTACGCGTTTTTTCGCGTGCATATGACACGCACTATTTGCCGTTCAATACGCACAAACTCCCCGCCCCCTCCCCCTAAACCTACCCCAGGTTTTTTTCAGTGAGTAGCATTTGCATGCAAAAAACATTTTTGGCGTATAAATGCCACGAGAAATGACATTCGTGGTACATTCGCATTTTCATGAGACTGTGTTGTTTTTTTCCCATTCATTTTTCAACAGGTTGCATTTTTCAGCAAACCAGAAATAGCCAATTGTCTGTAACCTTGTCCTCTCAAAAGTTTAGTTCAGACTTGAAACATAGAAAGGGCCAAGAACTCTCCACGGGAATTCATTTACAAGCAGGTAATACAGATTCCCTAATTACAGATAATGGTAAATAAGTGTTCTGAAACTTACGGCGGCAGCTGTGGCGAATCGGTTCCTCCTTGTAGAGCGGCTCAAGAGACGAAATTCACCAGAGAGTAATTGGAGCATGAATTCGCTCATTTACTTTGACTTAACGAAGCAGGGCCATGTACAGCAGCACAGCGCCGGTCCTCTGATAATAAATAATGACCTGTCAATTATTCACAAGACTGTCACAGGGATCTGCGATGCATTACAAAGACTCTGTGTCCTGCAGAGATACACACAAACACACACTTTATTCTACCTCTCACTCGCAAGTACATGTACTAGACACGGGTGCACACACTCTTCGGTCTTGCTGCTTCTTTCCCGCTAACCCAAGCACAGATACACAAACTAAAAATAGTTCCCCTTTCTCTGTCAATGCCACATCTGAAAAATCCACATCCTCTCTCACATCAGTGTGTACAGATGGAGCTGTGCTTCCTAATTGAAGGTGTTAAGTGGACAGCTTCTTGCCGGAGGAGCACGTTTAATTAGACAGTGGATGCCAGGGGAGACATGGAGGCAGAGAGAGACAGTAAAACGCGGATGCAGAAGGACACTTAAACGTTGCTCGTGTCTCACTCCCTGACCAGACACAGGCTGTTCACTCTCATGTACACAATTATCTCTGCACTCTGTTGACGGGACTTTCATTCCACAGTCCGGACCTCCATGATTGAGCACTAAATCCGGTTGTTTACGTTCTTGCGCACCAAGGAGACCTAAAATACCTGGAGGTACCTGTTTCTTAGAGTCATCTATGAGTCATCTTTGTTATGCCTGGTTCAGATTACACGATTTTAGCCCGATTTTGACACGAATCCGTTGCAACGTAGGGTGTCATGGGGATTCGTAAACGACAACGGGCGTTGGGGCGCAAGATTCGATGTTATCATCTCGTATAGTGTGTCATAGTGGGCGGCAACCTACGTCACGTCTGCTTAACGACATCATGACAAAAAGACTAGCATGTTTAATTTTTTTAACGGTCGTCATGACGGTTCCGTCACATTTATGAGGTTGACCAATAGGAGCACAGAAGCTTTTCCGTACACAATTTTCAAAAATGGCAAAACGAAAGAGAGATGGTGCTAATGTTAAAACTAAAAGTAAAAATATATAAGAAAACAATATTTTACCTCAAGTTCTCTTTGGAGGATTGACAGCCCATACTGTCCTCTTTTAGCAGGGTTCTCAAGTCTCACGCAATGGCCGTGAGACACACACAATTCAACCAGTTCACACGCTCACACGCCACACTATTAGTGACAGACAAAAAAAATCGTGTAATCTGAACCAGGCATTAATGGGACTACATGACGTTTTAATGTCACAATACATGGCTAAATTACATTGGTCATATATGGGGACTGTTTTATTTTAGTTAACAAAAAGTACTTGAAAACATTTTTGATAACTGAAATAAAAATAAAAAGTATAAATAATTAAAAAGTAACCGAGGCTAACTCAAAAAAGTTGGATAAAATAATTAAATTAAAACCTATAATAATGAGACAAGATACATGGTGTACAGTAAGATACTTTTACTTTAAAACCATGTAATGTGATTATACAGTAGCACTGACCCGCAGACGGGCCATTCTATTCAGCCAAACCTTGACCATTTGCCAGGAACGCTCAGACTGATGCCCCCCTGCATGACTGACTTTATTAGAAGATGGCAAGCGAGATTGTGAGATGCTCCAGCCAGGCAAATGTCTCTAGAGTCTGTGCTTTAATCAGGACGGGTCACGTTTGTCTCTGTCTGCTTGGGGTGCCTAAAGGGACATAAAAGTTTTGTACTTAATCTTATTGTCTGACAGATTAAAACCTAGAGGGAAATGCAAAGACAATAGAAAAGGGGCAAGCAGGTTCTTCTGTGACAAATTCTTTGACTTGTGCTCCTGATGATAATCCTCTATCGCGGAGCTAATGTGTGAAATTCACTGCCGTGAAAGCTATTATTTTTACCAAGCGTTATCTACCTTTCAGTGCAACGGTGGTCTCAGCAAGTCAATGGACAATTGAAATCAGAGATGGGGAGACAGCTGTTTGCTCCGAATATGTCGGCCAATGGGAAAATTTTCACTTTCCTCTTAACCATAAAATTGAAGCTATCAAGGCCTCATTGGCCTCCCATTACACTTCAACCTGGAGTTTTATCATATGTCAGCATCGCTCCTTCCCATCACTGTCTTCACCTCTCCTTTCTTCTCTCATCTTCTCTCCTCACATCTGCATATGTCTTGATTTTAACTGGAT
This sequence comes from Hybognathus amarus, assembly GCA_030378365.1. Taxonomy (NCBI): domain Eukaryota; kingdom Metazoa; phylum Chordata; class Actinopteri; order Cypriniformes; family Leuciscidae; genus Hybognathus; species Hybognathus amarus. Next base: position 225,242 of record JAQIUQ010000381.1, on the reverse strand, counting down.
GGGATATTATCTTTGACAGGATTCCAACTAGTCGGACTCAAATCAAGGCTTCAAATATTTGAACTCAAAATAAACCTGTCAACTGTGAATTTCTCGGGCCCTGATAAGTTCCAATTCATATAAAAGACAATGACTATAAATGGGATCTAATCATGTCATTCCACTCAAACTTTGGAGTGAAGAGCAGAGAAGATTTGAACTTTGATGCAATTTAAAAGACTGTGATCTATTAATTGATCAGATAAAAATAAAATAAAAAACTCATAATTCAATATTTGAGAAAGATCAACTGCTTAATTTAGCTTTTGCCACCAAGCTTTACAGACAAAGAGAAAGGCAAATAGCCAGATAGATAGAACGACAGACAGACTGATTGAAAGACAGGTTGGATGGATGGATAGATTAGTTTTATGATCTCTTTATGAACTTTTTGAAGTGTCAAAGTGGTTATTGCATTGCTGTCAATACAGAAGTTTTTTTGTTTTTGGGGGGTGAACTAAGAGCCCGGAACACACCAAGCCGGCGATCGGACGTCTGGCAGATTTTGTACGTCGGCCAACTAAGTTTCCTCGGTGTGATAGGCACGGTTCCTTGCCATCGGCTGAAGATAGTCCTTGTCGGCTTTGTTTCGCCTGATTCGTTGAATCGGCGTCGTGCCATTGGGGAAAGAGATAACTCTGATTGGCTGTTCAGCTTAGTGAAAGAGTCAGTGCACGAGAATAAAGGCAAAACAGCAAGCAAAGAAGTCAAAACGGTAAAGATAGAAGGCTGTTCTTATGTTACGTCTTTTTAACTGAGTGTTCCTTGGCGAATATTTCAATATTAACATGAGTGGAGTGGAATAAAGAAAGTGTTTAGCAGGATTGATATTCAAAACGGTAAGCACGCACTGCTTTGTTTAAGGCTTGTGTATCTGCAGCCGGCAGCGTCGGTTTTCCTTTTTGAATGACGAATATAGACTAATATATCTGCAGAAATAGACAGTTGGCTCATTACACGCAGGCGCAGAACGCACATTCTAGCTGACAGTCGGCTGCAGTTCTCTCGGTGTGTTCAAGTGCAGCTTTTTACCTCGACAAGAGCGGACAAGAGGCGACAACACAGTCGGCTTTCATCAGCGCTGGTTCGTTGGCGTCGGCTTGGTTCCGGGTTTAACAGTAAGTATTGTCACATGATTGAGACCACAATGACGAGAACACCAAATGTCCTCTCTGCCATCAAAAGCGCTACAGAGGACATGTTGGTTGATGGTTCACGCTAACCCTCAAAGATACAAGGATCAAGGAAAGCCACTGCCATGTTTCATCATCTCACTCCCCGTCTCTTCATAAAAAAAAATATCTTGGATCCATTCCTCAGGAACAGGAATTTTTTAATGACATCTGTTTCTGGAGCAAAATGCCAGGGGTAAAGACGAATCAAACAAAGGCAGCAAATAAATCTAATTAGAGAAAAATCTGCTTGTGTGCCTGTAGGTCGAGGATTAGCCAGATGTTGTTATGTAATCTGTACTCATCAGAAACTACATTTTGACTTCTGTTGCTAAGAATCGCAGATCGCACGGTAAACCTGGGGGTTTATCTTGTGACGGATGGCAATATGTCCCCGTTATCCGTTCCCCCTCTCTTTCTCTCTCTACTTCTTTTGCATACTTTTGGTTACAGGCACTCGTTTGAGAAGGTCAACCAAAGAGGAGCGCTGGTTGGAACGCTGTCACTCAAAAAATAGACGAGAAACCTTTTCATTTCCTTGAGGAACTGTGTTACAACTTCTCATTTTCATATGGCCCTTAGTTCTCGATGTCATTTACAAGTATATTTAATCACAACCATGGAAACTACGCCACAAAAAAGTCAAGTCACTCTACTGTGGGTGTCAGGGCATTGCTTGTCTCTAAATATGGCTTTCAATGAAAGTTTATTAGATTATTTCATCTGTTTTATTGTCTGACATGCTAAATATAGTAAGTCATTTGGAAAAGTCTACAACATGTTATCAAGGATCAATCCTTAGCACAAATGCTGTGGGACAATTTATTTACCATTTAATACTTAGGGTTTTGTTAAAATACCCTAAGTATGAGTAATGGTGACATAAAGGAGTAATCCATTCATAAAAACTTTACTCTAGATTCTAGAATACTAAATATCTCTACAGCCACTGAGGGAAAATAGTAATAATCTAAAATAAAGTCCAGTTAATTCCAGATATAAAAAAATTCTGAATATTATTTCATCCTTTGTATTCACACTAGAAAATCAAATCTCAAGGTAGAAATAATAATACATTCTTCACCCTTTTTCTCTCTCATTTACACTCTGTTTTATGTTTGAGCTGCTGCTAATGAGCGATAGAGACTTTGAAGAGATCCATTAACATTTGAAAGGCATGAAAACAGAAATCCCTAAATAGAGTTTGAGTTTAAATGAAAATAGTGAAGCTTTTTAATAACTGTGTCATGGGTGGTATATGCAGAAGAAGATGAGAAGTCAAATTTCCAAATTCAATAAACTAACAATTCCAAACTCAGGTACAAGGATGACAGGCAGAAGGTTTACACACACTGAATACAAGGTGTCATAAAAACCATACATAAGCGAGAACTGACCATAAGGAAACTAAATACAAATTAACAGAAACAGGTGGCACAGATGATGTAAAATGACTAAACACAGGTAACGATGAGTGACAAGCAGGTGTGTAGACAAGAGGGATGCTGGGAAGTGTAGTGAAGAACCGGAGACAAGACAGACTGTGACATCATGTGCAAAGATGTCCACCTGACAAGTTGAAGACTTGGTGTGATTTTAGATTTAGAAGTTTAAAACATACCTTTGAGTTTTGGTCTTTAAATTTTGCATGCTTTAATCTTCCATTATTTAAACATTAATAAAATATTCGCCCTGCTTAGAAGATTAACATCATCAGCAATCACTATGTACATTTAATGAGATGTCACCTAAATCGACTTTCTCTTTTGAGTAATTGTCTTTTAATCATTGAACAAAAGGTTGGAAATACCTTTTTTTGTGCTTTCAAAGGATTAATGAAAAATCATTTATTCAACCTTATGTTGTTCCAAACCTGTATGGCTTTCTAATTCTGTGGAATACAAAAGGATACATTATCAAAAATATTACTGAAATTAATGGGAAATGGAAAATTTAAGCTTCAAAAAAAATTCAAAAGAACCGTAAAAAGTCAAAACATCTGATTTTGTCTGAGGGATAAAAAACTAATAATTAAGTTAATAACTGAAAACTTTGCATTTCAGTGAGAAATAAGCCTGTTTACAGTGAGTTGAACTGAACTTGATTTATTCAAACTGGATTTGGAGTCTGGATAAACTGATTCGTTGAAAAGATTAGACTCAAGAATCGGACAATGGCTGCATCCAAAATGGCATGCTCTCTTGACTAGGTATTTATTTTGAAAAAGTACTTACTTTGCGAGTAGGGTTGGGTATCGAGAATCGAGTATCGATTGGAACCGGGACTAACTTTTCATTTTTCCCGGAATCGTTCAAAAGTAAAAATTTCGATTCCTAGTTTCGATATTCACAGTCCGCGACCGGAAGAAGAAACCGCTGAACAACACCTACGAAGAAGCGTCTACCGGAAGTGTTGGCATAACCGAGCGAGTTGAACATGAGTAGCTGACGTCGGCGGTCTAAAGTGTGGCTTCACTTGTCTAAAAATAACGAAATCTCGGCAAAATGCTACATTTGTGACAAAAGGAGTATTTGTGACAGAAGGAGTATTTCCTTCAGAAAGGAGTATTTCCTTCAGAAAGACCGTTGGTTAGCAAGGTTAGCTAAACTTTTTTGACCCTGCCTCTTAAAAGAATCTGAATTGAGAATTGTAGAAACCGGAATCGAAAAATTCGAAATCAGGAATCGTTCAAATTCAAACGATACCCAACCCTATTTGCGAGTGCTAAAAAGGTATGTTCCCTTTCATCCTGGGAACTCCAACGTGTCTTCGGGGAGTTCCCTGATGAATTGGGATCACGCTAGTGAGTCTATTGCCTTTGAGAGAATTAAAAACGATTGGTTAGGTACTTCTGATCCCAATTCTTCAGGGAACTCCCCGACGACACGTCTCCATTCCCAGTACTCAGGGAACGAGGGTTACATACGTAACCGAGACGTTCTATCGACCATGTAGCCCCGCCCCTTTTCAGCACTGGGCTCCTTGTCTTTTGTCTTCCGATGTATTTTCACAGCGATCTTGCGTATTTATGAATGAATGGCTCGTTTTAAAATCTTCCCAGTCGACTGCTTTAAACATCACAATCCTCATGATAAGATTCATTAACTTTACATGAAGTAAATCCACTTCAAAAGCTAATTACTAATAGAATAGAAATATACAGAGCGACCACAAAAACAGAAGTTCAAAGACAATATTCTAAAGATGGCTGTGCCCTTGTTTCTCTGGTGCATAGAATGAATGTGTGTGGTGAGATACTGAAGTGTCCATCGTATGCACACTTCAGTATCTCACCAAAGTAGTAAGTCAGTCGGGTACATTTTACCAACACTTTTATGAGTACTGTAAATTCAAACATACTTCTTTTGCCACATACTATTTTTCACCTATTGTACGGAAGTATGCGATTTTGGACGCAGCCATTGTACAAAGATAATCTAAGGTGAATGTCAATAACAGTGACAAAGATTATGATGTATTAGTCCCCCAAAAAGTATCATATGGCACACAATTGCTTTTTTTATTTAAAAAATTGACCAAATTCAAGGAGTGTAATGGCATGAGGGACTTTTCAATTTTGGATGACCTATCTCTTTAAGACAATTCCAGAAGCTGATCCCTTTCCCCTCATGAATTACAATGTGCCTGGCCATCAGCGGAAAGGTGGGCGTTCTTTACTCTGATCTGACTCTATAAACCGAGAAGTCTCTGAGATTACGGACCCCAGAGATTTCAAGAATAAGAGGAGAACAAAAGCTATGTATTTTAAACAGACGGTGTAAACAGGAGGCGTATAAATTATATATAATTGTAGGAAGAGGCACTTCATATAGATGAATGCATTTCCTCTCTGATGGATCTAGCTGGAGTGTCAGACAGCGCCAGTGGTCATCAGCTGTGCTGGGCCGACAACACTCAATAAAAGCAGCCGGTCTTATATTTACATTCAAATATGCTTAGATCAAAATGAACCCCAGGAGACACGCGCCGTCAGATTGAAGAAGTTTCAATTCTCACTTTGCCTCTGTCTCTCTCCTCAGGCTGTCTTCCTCCATCACTCCTTTTCTCCCTCCCCCTTCCAATCTTTTTATTTCCTCCCTCTCTGTCTGTGCATTCCCTCTTTCATATTCACTCTTTCTGAAACATCCTTTTTATACTCCTCACATTATTCATTGTTCTTAAAGGGTTAGTTCACCCAAAAATGAAAATTAAGTCATTAATTACTCACACCCATGCTGTACCAACCCCGTAAGACCTTCGTTCGTCTTCGGAACACAAATAAAGATATTTTTGATTCAATTTGAGAGGTGGATCACTGCTACATAGGCTGCCTAAAGCCCTATTCGCACGGGATTAGTATCTACCTGGGGACCACGTGTGCATTTACACGGATCACGAAGCCTGTGATTTTACTCGAATTTACTGACTTATCTGCCGGATATGATATCATTAGGCTATAGCTTTGAAATGTCTTGTCGTTTTTATGTCTAGCTGTATACAGTGTTGGGGAAGCTACTCTGAAACTGTAGTTTGACAAGCTACAAGCTACTCGTAAGTTAAAGTAGTTTAACTACAGTCAAGCTACCCGTTTAGAAAAGTAGTTAGCTACACTACAAGTTACTATCAAAAAGTAGCTAGCTACATTGAAACTACTTTTGCTTTTTTGAACAACGTATATTATAAATAACTGAATAAGTTTGAGGAATGTTTTAAGTAAAATATTTAGTGTTTAAAACAAGGCAATGCAATTACGATTTCAGAGAGTATTGTTTTATTACACACAACACTTAAATATTTCTGACTGTTTGTCAAAAGTGCAAATTTGCAACAAAAAGCCTAGAACATTGCAAGAACGAAATATACATCCATCATAAATTGCATGTAGAGCATTTTCTCAAAAATACTGATTGAACTTGGACAAATAAGGCCGTGGGTAACAATTATCGTTAGTTGTTTCTCCATCCTCCAAATCTGCCGTCACGTCTTGCTATATAATCATAATATGGGTGTGTCAACCCACTTCTGTACATCAGTCAACCGTTGTCCGCATGATGCGTGATTAAACAACAGGTGGCGAGTAATGGCAAAAAATGAGTTTGTAATCTAACAAGAAGAATATCCTTGCATCGTGCTGATCTATGGTGCTGATTAGCGCAGGCTCGACAATGTAGCAATGTAGCTTTTGCTCGCGCTACACCACTACTTGCTGCAAAAAGTAGTTAGCTACTGGAAAAGCTACACTGTTTAAAAAGCAACTGAGCTACTGCCAAGCTACTGAAAAATGTAGTTAAGTTAGTAGCTACGCTACTTGTAGTTAACTACTCCCCAACACTGGCTGTATACAATAAACAGAAGAATTGTCCTTACCGTATCCTGCTAAACATGTCATTCATCTCCATCTAATCGTTCTTTTTGTTTTTGCTCTTCTGATGGTATAGCTTTCTCTTTCTGCAAATTGTATAGTTGTACTAGCGATATGACCCCACACCCAAAATACTATCAAAACACTCCAACTCAGCCTCTATTCTCCGCGAACGATGGATAAAAAGGCGCAGATGAAACAAAAACCTTGAAAAAATGATATACGAGCCGGCCAAATCACAGATATGTCGATTCGCACGGGATTAATATTATTACAGAACCTTAGATGTTCAGCGAAATATAGTAGGTAATTTGCGGGGAATTTTTACTTTACAAATTACAGACATGGCCGATTCGCACGGGATTAAGATCACAGACAAACTCTGCAATTATTACAAATTACTACAGGTCACCAGATAATACTAATCCCGATGCGGAATGGGCTTAAGTCGTTATTGTTTTGTTTTTTCGTACAAAAAAGTAGTCTTGTTGCTTGATAAACTTATACTTCAGCCACTGTAGTCACATGGAATATTTAAACATTTTCTTCATTGACTTTCTGGGCCGTCAAGTTTCGATCCCACAGGCAGCCTATGTAGCAGTGATCCACCTCTCAAATTTAATAAAAAATATCTTCATTTGTCTTCCGAAGATGATTTTGGGTGAACTAACCCTTTTAATAAAAAAGAAGACTTTTCCCCTTTCTGTCATTGCTCTGATTAGAGTGACCAGATGATCAAGATACACACCAGGACAAGTTGAAATTGTTGCCTGGTTTGTAGGTAGCCCAAGTTTCAGCGAGTCAATATGTTTTTTTGCGGTTTTCACTTTAAAAAAGAACCAAACTATAAGTTAACATGATTGTATTTAGAGCTCCAAACAGGACCATATGCAACTTGGCCTCTCCCTCACCACCTTTTCTTCTTCAAGCACCTCTTTCTTTTCTTCTCTCTGAATATTGAACACTCTTGTTCAACATCCTCCAAGAAAAAAACTCTTTGCGGTTATAGGACAGCAATAGCAGAATATTTCCCTCCTTTTCTTCAGCTCTGCATTCAGGCACCATCTCCAATAGCTGTCATGTTAAAATCAATAATTTACACCATTGAGGATATGGTGAGAAGGGTGTTCCTGTCAGAGGTGTGTGTGCGTGGTCGGCGCCGGGTTTGACAGATGGACATGTGGGTTTATCAGGCGGACCGGCCTCAGCACCGTTATCAATTCCTTAGGCAATTAACGGCTGAACCTCTGGAATGCTGGATTTGCACAGATAAGGAGTGATACGAGCCCTGTCTCCCTTAAACAGGAAATTGTCAAAACACTGGCACTGTCTTGGCATGCTCATGTTTGCATGCTTGATTGAAAAAGACAGTTTAAAGTTTACTCAGGAATGACTGGCCAAGATACTCATACCAGTATTTTATTATATTAGAGTTCTTGAAATTGGTATTATTCTTATTTGTGTTATTAGTCTTTATGATACTCTTAAGGTTATACTGAGATTTATATTAATTATTAGATTTAGAGTGACAAATACTTGTAGGAGGACTAATAATACTACTAAGATTTGTGTGACAAGATCTCGTGCCACTAAAATATGACGAGATTTCCCGTTGAGTGAAAAGCTGTCTTGCGATATCGCCATGACTAAGCGTGAGGGTGAGATTACGATAGAATATTCCACCGCTACACTCATATTCGCCTAACTATTGTTTTGCTGTTTATATAAAAAATAAAAAACATTATAAACTAATGTAAAAGTCTGCTCTGCTCATCTAGTACGCGTTGCCGTACACGAATCACAATTCACTGATTGCGTGACGATGGCGGAGGATTCATTGCGCAACATAGACTAAACATCTGATAAATGTCTTATCTTGTAGAATGCACGGTGAGCACCACTACTCCCTATACGCAGATCAGCCTAAAGTAAAACACAAGCTCCCTGATGTCCACTCATGAATTTTGTCATTGAGGATTTCTGAAAAATTTTGCAAAAATCTCGTCTCAGTCTCGTTCTTGTGAACCCAATCTCGTTTCATTAGATACAGAGTTTCGTCAGCACCCCTACTAATCAGTGCCGAGATTCAGATTAACTGAAAATGTACAATAAGTTATACAAGATTCAAATTTAAGTTGAAATGACAAACATCCTAGTTGATTGTACTTAAAAATTAAGGCAACAATTTTTTACTTTTATTGTGTAAGGATTATTGGAATTTTCAGTTTTCCATGCAGACCTAGGTCTATTTAGTCCACAGCATCCGCAGAGGGACGTCCTTGTGAGATCTTTACATGCAAGACCTTCTATAACCCCTATATCCAATACAACTTGGTCACCCTGCACTGCACTTTATGATGAACATAATGATCGTGCACGCTATAGCTGAGTTGTATGTATTTTGCTAGACAATCCCCTTAGAGTCACAATGTGAAAATGCGCAATGTAATTGGACAGTTGCAAAGCAGATTAAATATTCCAGCCACAAAGTGGATCGCATTTCCAACATTACCATTAGTAAAGGGAGGGGGTCATGGGAGACCATCGCCACCCATTTCCAAAATGGCCCTTGCACATGGCTCGAGATGATCAGTTATAATTTGCAGACTTAATTGGAAATATAAATCCCAATGCACACAACATTAGAGAGTGCTTTAATCCACACCTCTGCGCTTGATGCATGATGACACATCGCAAATGTGCAGGGTCAGACATGTCACTTTTAAATATCACAACGTCCTGAGGGGCCCAATTGGAACCGGGAGACAGCAAAACATTATTAAAACCCTGCTACAGCCCCCTGTCTCCAAACAATTACTCTCTCCCTCTCTCTACCCATCTCTCGCTGTCTTTATATCATTCTCACACTCTCTCTCACCGTTGGTGTTTTTGGTCCAACATGTCCAAGTCACCAGCAGATCATGCAGTCTCACAACATCAGGTGTCGCTTCAGCGTTGTTTAAAAACGGGTACTGCCGTTCATTGTTTGTTCATGTTAGTTCACAGTGCATTGACCCATGCGAATAAATACAACTTTTGATTTTAATAATAACTTTTGAATGTACTAATTTTAATAATTAGTAAATGCTGAAAACTATACAACTAATACATAATAAAAACCAATACTGTAGAAATGCAGTTTATTCTTAATTTAAGGTAACTAAAGTCATTGAAAAATGTTAACAAAAAAAAAACTTGTTGTAAAATGTTACAAAGCTTGAATAAAATCATACGAAAATTATACATGTGTAACGTACGGACAGAGACGGTCGGATCCATATGCAGAACTTTATTCTAACTTGAACATAAACAGGAATCAAACAGGCACACAAATAAACAAGGGCATGTTTGATTAGCAAATTGAAATAAAATAAGCTGAAGTAACTAAAATAACAAAAAACTATTTAAATAAATGACAGCAAAATTGAACGTCTCGGTTACGTTCGGTCTGAATGACAACGAAAATAGGGTTTCGGCTCAAGAAAGCCTATCAGCTTCGAATCAATATAAAATGAGCCAATGGCAAAGACATGCCTGATATTGTCTCGATCAGACTAGTATGTGCTGGTTCTTGAGCATGGTTTAGAAGCGGCGCAAGCGCGAGACGTACAGCCAGCAACTGCAGGCAATTGACGTGCCATAGGCACACATGGCACCCCCAGCCCGTGGCAGAGGCATCTGTTGTTACAACAAGCTCATTGCAGGAGCATTCTGGCCCATAGAAAACTGAGGTTCGCCACGAGGGGAAGGTCTGACGGCAGGTCGAATTAACTGGTACTCGGAGATTAACTGGTACCTCCGGACTCGAGTCACGAAGCCAAAGCTGAAGCGGTCTCATAGGGGCCGTTTACACCTTGGCCACTTCATGCGTTTTCTGTGATCGGATAGCTATCCGATCGTGAAAGACCAGGTGTAAATGCCCCCGAAACGCATTCGAGACGGATTTAAATCCGATCGCTCAAACCACTTCTGAAGGTGGTCTGGGCCGCATTCCAGACGAAACTGGACAAGTGTAAATGCATCTGGTTCTTGAAACCACATATGTAAATGTTACTACTCCCAAAAATACTAAAAAATAAACGCGTGAGAGCGTGTTCTAGGCCATATGTCATGCTATTTTAGTCAGATATGACGACGCTACTGCGAACACGCATCACCTCAGATGAGCAGCTGAGTGCCTATCAAGCCAGCGCTGCGCAATCTATCACAAATCAAAGTGAAAGTAAGTCGCAGACGATTAGCACTACCATCTTCATTAAAATTAAAGAAACGAAATGATCTTACCAGTTCTGTTGCCGCTCTCTCTTATCGCCGTCTTTGCTGATTTTGATATATATATTTTTTTTATATATATATATATATATATTTTATATCACAAAAGTTATACTGGAATGTATACATTATGCACATGAAAGTCAGGAAATATTTCAATATTTAATTTTATTATTTAAAGTGAAAATGCTGCTTTAAAAGAGTAAGCAGATCTATAGAAAGAAGTAACACGTTCACTTTTTGACTTTATACAGTGCAGGCAGGAAAACCGTAACATTGCTGTAAAATGTTAAAGACTGTTTATTTATTAAAAATTAAACAAATGATGTATGTGTAAATGTAAAAACACATTTATGTTCGACCGAGAGGTTTTGTTGGTGCACAAGAAACGCTTCATTGACATTTCACTGTAGCCACTAGCTACTGCACACACTCTCTTACTGAACAGCTGTCCTGACGTCCCCTTTTACATTAATATGTTTTTGCTTCCTTGTCATCAAAGCTGGCGAATTACAATGTTGGACCATAATGGCATTTAATCTGGATAAAAGCCTCTTTTTTAAGGTGCAGTAGAATCTATCTGATGTGCCACCAGCCCTGTGTACATTTCCACACCTCCACACACGTAATGCCTTATCAATAAACCACCCAGGCGTTGGCTGTTTTTATAATGGACTTGGATTGCACGCTTTGGGTCCTAATTATCAAGGCAAACAGAGCTTGGCAGTCTTTCAAATGGAGGGGAGAAAAAGAGAAGCAGGGAGGGTAGGGAATAAAGAGAGAATGGAGAGTGAAAAAAACAAGCCTTTTAATACTCCCCTTTTATTAATAACACATGAGGATTCTTTGTTTGGACACCAGCTATTTTTTTTTATTTGGGGGAAGAAATTCCTGTTTAAAGCAAGGGGGGTAAAACACTGGGTCTTAGGATATGCAAATGTGACATTGTCGTCACTTTTACAGGCTTCAAAATGTTACGAGTGAAACGTTATAGGATTTTATGTGTCCTATTATCTGTGGAGATATGATTGCATGTTAGATGTATGTGGATTAACATTTAAGCCTCTAAAAATAGAGAACATTTCCCATTTGTCTCATGATATTTCCTACAACAGAAAACAAAAGCAGGTTAATACGATATATAGGGGAGGGCGGGGCACAAGCCGCATTTTGGGAGAGGCTTTTGGTTTTAGCTCAATAAATAAAAAAATAATTAGGTTAGATAAATACTTTTTTTACACAAGCAACATACACATATATGCTACAAATGACCACTTAAAGTTTTTTTCTAGGACCTACCATTTTCGTACAGTTGCACTGAAAGTGACAGAAGTGCAAATGTTACAACTTACCCCATATACGGGGTTAATTGTAACAGACAGAGGGGTTAGTTGTAACACTTGTGTGTAACACACATAATTCAGTACTATTTTATTTGTATAGTTTGATATTTTTTGTGCATCTGTATAGACAGATATCCATACATCCATCCCTCATCCAATCATCCTTCTATTATGGATCAATATCATGGATAGAGACAGAAAAGGGCTGCACAGTTTTGCAATAAATAATAATAAATACAATTATAAATATTGTAATTGCAATTAAATTAGATTTGTGTGTGGCAGCTGCATGTACAATTATTATTATTAATAATAATACCAGTAATAATAATACAAATTAGCTTAAAAAGGGTTTATTGCATTAATAACAGGCCATATTTTTAATAAATAAACAAGTTATCATTCATAGTACACAAAATTTTAAACATTTTAAATTCCAACATTGTTTGTGAAAGTCTAACAAAGTTAAATGTATACTCAAACCTGAAAAGTTGTGTGGCTCCGTTTTCATTTGATTATCATTGTACACTTGGTGGCTTAGTTGTAACACTCTGTTAGAACCAACCCCGCTGTGTATTACATATTTTAACCCTAGCTAACAGTCGCTAGGAATTGCTGACATGTTTCAAAACGGTGCTATGTTTGAGCCAACAAGACAGTGATTAAGGCAAAGTTATATTTGGAAACGTATACACCCAACTCAGAAACCGAAAAAAAACCTATGACGAAAAAAATTACTTTCATGGTGCCAAAACACTCTTTGTCCAGTATCTTCACGAAATATAATCAAAACTTTCCGCAAAATCGCAGGAGACCGTCTTTTGGCAGCAAGAGAAAAATAGCGGAAAGACAACCTGCTTGATCCTGACGAACTATGTAAACGGTCCGTGTTACATTTAACCCCGCATTAGGTTGTGCCCCGCGCTCCCTTATTTCATTGCCAGTTATTTTCAATCATGTGAGCAGAGTCCCAGTGTGGTTTTACTTTAAAATAAAGCGGCCCATAGCATTATGCTAGGAGACGATTGGACCATTTAATAACATGAATCAGTGTTAACCCTGAGCTTTCGACCAAAACTAGAGACCCCCTGACATGCTTGCTCTTGCGGCTTTCAAATAATTCACTCTCAAAGGAAGCGTTGGCATTGCTTCAGCTTAGTGCTGCTATCTGCAAATGCCCTTAAAGACCATCGGAGCGCGTTTACCTTTGAAGATACCTTCACACTTAAACCTGGGGGGGCTTGGTGTCAGAACATGTTACTTTGTGTTTATCTCTCACCTGATGAGTCGACCTTATTTACCCTCCGTTCAGAGATGATGTACACACATTTGTGGGAGCACATTTCTGGCTCAGGGCGAGAAGGCACTGGATGCTGTTTACGAAAAGAAAACAAAAAAAGATGAAACCACCAGTTCAAGGAAACTTGAAACATTTTTAAAAAGAAAATAGTGGAAAAAAAATTGTATTTGCAGTGTTAGTGAATAGTATGTTAGTGACATTATTCTATTACTAGTGCAAAATAAAGTGTTTTTAGCAATTGTTGGTTTGGTGTGTTTGAGTGCTCAAATGAATAAGCTGATTCAGGGAAATCTGCTTTCGTCATCCCTCTGTCTCTGGTCCTGCGCTGTGCTCACTCAGTTTGCAGTGTGAGAGGGGGAGTGGCCAGCGGCTAGAGCGGCAAAAGCCAATGTGTGCTACTTTTAGTGATATATTTAGCGATATCTTTAGCATTTCTAATTCAAACAACGTCAAACTCTGCTCTGCACTTACTCATGCCCGTAGCAAGACACTTGTCAAGTTTGAGATCCATCGGACTAACGGTTCGAGAGATATGCGATTAACAGACAGACACACACACACAGACCATAGACTGTAAAAAAGATGGACGACGCCCCTTCGCTCTTTTCCATCAGAGAGAACTGAAGCCGCCAGTGTCTCGATATGACGCTGACATCTTGGGACCTGAGTCTGCGCACTTGCGTGTTTCGGGACCAGTCATGCGCAGTCGTGAGCAGGAAGTAAAGCCGCGAAATCAAGGCCGCGCCCTCATTCGCGCTGAATCAAACGCAAGCACACGCCCCGCACTTTCATTAAGTGGCCTCTGTCTGCTTCGTTCTTCTCCAATGATGTCTGCTGATTGCAGAACCTCGTTAAAATAAGGTAAATACAACTACTAACCACATAGTCAACATTATGAAAAAAGTCCGCTGGTGCTTCAGTGACTACCTCGCACAGAGAACCTGTCAATCACAGCTCTCAATCATGACGTCAGAGCACCGTTTTTATCATCACATAACTAACTAAAAACAAACTTATTTTAAAAACGAACACTTGAAATTACATCAATGTGATAGAAACTACAGTAAATGACAGAAACTATCTGTGGAAAATGGATATGTGAAGTGTAATTTAATTTGTTTAGTTGGTCTCATGTCCCATTGAATGACATAGGGAGGCGGGGGTTATAGGACCGGTCACAGGGGGCGAATTGAGACGTTTTGGCTTCACTTTTTGAGGGCTTGTGCGCCACGCTTGACACAGACACACAGACAGACAGACGTTCCTGTAATTTATAGATAGATTATTGTTTTTCTCTAACAGGGCTCACATTTTCAAAAAGTTAAACACCCTATGAAATCAAAGATTAAACTATTGTGCTAGTTAGCTTTAATGTATAGCCAACGACATATGCTAAAACATATGCATATGCTTAAACTGATTCTAAAGGAAACGACTTGAACTGGTTTATTTTATTTATTTATTTATTTTTGCATGATGGGGTTTTACCATGCTGAAAACACAAGATCAAGCTAAAAAACATTTTGTTAATATATAAACAGTAATTTACTACTGCCCTTTTATTAATAACACAGAGAGGATATTTTGTTTGGTCACCATGCAAAGTTACATTCTTTGAAAGAAATTCCTGTTTAAAACAAGAAAAAAGCTGAATAAAACAAAACAAAAACGCTACATCCAAAATTAGAATAGGTGAATTGGAATTTCACATCCATTAAAAAAAGTATATTCTAGGAATGTTTGTACTGTAGTATGAATCTAATTTGGATGTACTACATCCTCCATGTTGTCATTATCATGTGACCTCAATGTCAGTTCCGTCACTTCACCTCCATTGATAAATCCTCTCCTGTGGCCTCATGGGATAGTAAAGTGTCCATGATATGCACACTTCAGAATCTCGGTGGAAGTACTAAAGTCATCCGGCTGCCTATACTGTTTTTTGAATACTATGAATTCGTACATACTGCACTGTACTGTATATCGCATACCAAAAAAGAAGCATTCGATTTCAGATGAGTCTTAGCATATGCAAGAGCATATGGCATATTGCTGCCACCATGAAAATCGCCTTGGACTATGGCTTTTAGAACATATCAGTTAGCTTTAATGCTACGCCATACTAAAACTATGAACTGATTTTGAAAAAAAAATGACTGGAAATGAAAGCTTTTGCATAAGTTCTGCCAGGAAGACTTAATACGTCACTTAATACCTTCACATCCAATCATGCTGTATAGAAGATCGGCACTTCATAACGCAGATGCTGTTGCAACAATTACCTCAACCGTCCACACCACCACCAGGATGTTTGTAAGTCATTTTGGGGCGCTCCGATTTCACAGACAAGGCTAAAGCTTGATCCCCTGCAGACTAAAATGCATGTTTGAGCTGTTTTAACTGAAAGCAACTAGCACTGACATATCTTAAAATATGAACAATATTTTAATAAGGCATGTTTATAAAAACTACTTAAATGTCCTAACTGAACTAAGGCCCGAAACCAGGCCATTGTTTCATAGACAGGGCTTATTATACCAGGATTAGGTTTAGTGAAATTAGAACATTTACGTAGCCTTTATAAACATACAGCATCACTGGTGTGCATCCTCAAAATAATGCCACTGACATACTTTAAGAGACAGTATGTCAGTGCAAGTTGCTTTCAGCTAAGACCACTCAAACATGCATTTTAGTCTGTGAAACCAGGCATTTCAGTCTTCAATGTTTTCTTGAAGGGTGTGGTTTTGCCATGTTGAGGACACATATATATATATATATAAAAAAACTAAAGCAAAGCAAAACTAAAATGCAGTTCTGTTATTCTCACTTCTTTTCAAGCTTGCTTCCAGTAGATGGTTTTAGCAACCTCTAAAGTGTCTGCATGTAACTCAAGACCCCTGTGTTCAATAGGGGTCTCCAGCAGTCTCTAGTGGTGGATTGTGGGATACATTAGAGTTCGGGGCGTCATAATGTTGTTTAAAAAAAGAAAAGACTACAGCTAATGGCTCCATTTACACGTTTGTCTTCTCTTCCAGTTAGAATATTGAGTAATTCACACAAACAGAGAGTGAGAGAGCCCGGAGGAACCACCCAGAGGACAAACCGTTATATTCTACAGTTTGGCAGAAGGAAGGAAAGATGGATTTGAAAGCAGGCGTCGCTACAAAGCCAGAAGCTAAGAGAGGAATGAAAGACACAGCTTCTTCTAATAAAGTTTGCCTGACAGGATTGGGAAAAGGAGTGAGCTAATTTTGAAAAGGAACATGAGAGTTGTTAGAATGAGATTGGTTTGAAATGTGTGCATGTGAGAACATGTCTTTTTTTTTTTTTACTTACAGAAACTACTTCTAAGATGCTAATAAGAAACCTTGCACTGATAGCACATGAACAGTGTCACCATGAATATTCAGTGGGTGCATTTATTTATTTATTGTACTGATACCAATTAGTTTTCTCATTTGCATCATATTGATAAAACATTTTTTTCAGCTCACAGTTGATCAGATTTGTGATTTAAAACATATTTCTCCATTTGTAAGATTACTTAAAGATATTCTATAATGTTATAGTATATAAATAAAATAATATAACTGTTAATAAATCATTATAAATCAGTTAATAAATAATAAAAAATCAGTTAATAAACTGTCATAAATGCAGATTTGTATGCAGATTGGTGTAGATTTAGGGTTGGTGAGATTTGTTTTAATGTTTTTGTCTCTTTATGCTCACCTAGGCTGAAAAACAGTAATATTGCACTAGAAAATGAAATACAAATCAATAAAATAACTGTATTTCAATTTATTTTAAAATGTAATTTATTCCTGTGATGGCAAAGCTGAATTTTCAGCAGGCTTCGGTGTCACATGATCCAGACATCATTCTAATATGCTAATTTGCAGCTCAAGAAACATTTCTTATCAATATTGATGTTGTGCTGCTTATTATTTTTATTAAAACCGTGATGCATGATTTTTCAGGATTGTCTGATGAACATAAAGTTTACAAGAACTATCTATACGAAATATAATTTTTTGTATCAATGTAAAATTCTTTATCAATGTCACGTTTCCTTGCTGAATAAAAGTATCTGAGTGGTAGTGCATACACACATGGCGGTCATGTGGTGCATCATGGGTGTGAAAACACACACACAATCCATGCATTTAGGTCCCAATTCAGTAAGCGTTTATGCTAAAAGCCAGCGGGATGTGTTTTCGGGCTTAGCTGGTCGCTGGGAGGCGTGGGCGAACAGGTCCCCTTAATGGAAACTTAATGGGAGCCGTGTGAACGTACAGCCTGTGTGGCATCCTCGGCTCTATAGCCATGTGACAGAAGGCGCAGAGAAGTGACACATAGCAGCGGGGAAGGATGGGGAGACAGGGAATGAGGCGCTGAAAAAAAAGGAAGGAAAAAAAATCGACATGACACCTTTGACAGTGACCATGGAGCCCGGCCTGATCGTGACGCACTTCGTTTGTTCTTGTGTAAGCCATGGCAGGAGGAACAGACTGCAACCCTCCGCCTCACCACTGAGATCTGAGGCCATGCGTCACTGTGTGTGTGTGTGTGTGTCTCCACAGCTTTCAAACGAGGTGGAGGTAGATAAAGGGAGAGCGAAGGGAGCATAAACACTAGAAACTCTGGGGGAAAAAAACAGCTCACACCTCTGTTAATTAAGAGAACAGAGAGACTCAGACCAATGAGAAGATCCAAGACAACAACCTGCCAGCCATTGGGTGACAAACATCTGAGGAGCTATTTTAAGGACAGATCAGAGTAGTGTTTCCTCCGAGTCGAGCGAGTAAGGGCCCACGACACACGCAATTAAAGTTTCCTCTGAAGAGAGAAAACTTTTGTCTCCTTTGTAAGAGGCTCTCTTAAGTTTGTAGAAAAGGGCTTTTTTATTTTATTTGCCTTTCATCTTCATATCTCCCAATGGCTAATGGGCGACCAAAAGAGCACCAAAATGTTTCAAAATGCATCTTGATATAGCTCAATTATAATGATGGAAGTTTGTGCAGTGCAGATAGCTGAGCCTAATTATTGATTCTCTCTCTCTCTCTCTCTCTCTCTCTCTCTCCTCTCGCCATGTTCCTTTTAATTCATTCTGAATGTGGGTATATAACTACAATTTTACATTTCTAGAAGAATTTTTCCCACACAAAACTCATCAAATCAGTGCTGGTTGTGGGTGGTTCATAGGGTGTTACATTACAGTTAAGGGGTTTTGGCATGTTGCTATGTGGTTGCTATGGCATTCTAGGTGGTTGCTAATGTGTGGCTGGGTGGTTGCTTCTCTAGATACAACTTGTGTCCTATGCACTGTCAATGTAACACTGCTGAAAAAAACTTGCTTAAGGGCCCGTTCACATATTCGCGTCTTTTCCACGCTCAAGTTCATTTTTCAAATTCCCCCTTTTTTTTGCGCCTCATTTTAAATGGAGGCGAGCGGTTTGCGCACTCATAATGGACGCGGTGCGACACGCCTCATTTTTTCCAGGCGTGTCCGCGCCGCATTGAGATAAAAACATCTCAACTTTTCAGAATGCCGCAAGCGCACCATAAGCGTACAGTAGGTCACATGACAAGAATCAACCGGAGCACAACCGCCCTAGTGCTTTGGAAAAAGGAGAATGCGGCGCGGTCAGCGGTTTTCAAGCGTGATATGTGGAATCGGGCCTAAGAAAGCATAAGTTGTTAAGTTGGTCTTCCACCCTGACCAAGCTTGGGTTTAAGTTAATTAAAGCTAGAGAAAAGTGTCCACAACAACTAAACCTAATTTCCGTCATTGAAATAAAGCTGAAATAAAACAAAACATATTAGATGAAAAACTGAAATGTTGAAATGTTACCATGGCTGAAAGTAAAAAAAAAAAAAAACCCTAAAAAATAATAATATTAAAAAATACATTTAAAAATCCCTGGCAAAAGCTGAAGTACTAAAATTAATAAACTGAAATGAAAAAAGAAAAAAAAAGTTTAGGTTCAAGTAGGCCTACTCTAAAATTAAACTAAAAAACTAAAAATAAAATGTTGAAATAAAAATTCCCTGGCAAAGACTGAAAAAAGAGTTCAGGTTAAATGTTTTAAAATTAAATAAAACTAAACTAAAAAACTAAGAGTAATTGAAATTTAAAAAAATCCCTGGCAAAAAAAATAAAGAAATAAATAAAAATAAATAAACTTAAATTAATACTAAATACTAAAAACTAAATATTAAAAAAATCAAGTAGGCCTAATATTCCGTAGGCCTAAAATTAATAAACTAAAACTAAACACACACACACACACACACACATATACATATATATATATATATATATATATATATATATATATATATATATATATATATATACATATATATAGTTGAAATTTAAAACTGACTTTGCAAAACCTGAAGAAAAAAAAAGTTTAGGTTCAAGTAGGCCTAAAATTACAATAAAACGAAAATAAAAATAAGTTTAGTTTTAATATTACCAGGCGCAAACTGAAGAAAAAAAAGTTTCATTAAGTTTTAATACATTCAAACAATACAACTAAAACAGAAAAATATGAATTAAAGTTATGCAGAAATGTTTAAAAATGACAAATGCACTAATAAAACTAAAATGTATAGATCAAAATAAATATTAATACTAGTAAAACAACACTGGCTGGGAGACCAAGAAACCAACTCAGGCTGATTTAAGATGCTCATTTGAGACATTCACACACACGCGCACACACACACACACACACACACACACACACACACACACACACACACACAAACCGTCCTTAAAAACAGCCTGAATTTGGCTGATTTGAGCGTATCTTCCAGTCTGACAAACTGCAAAGCACCCCAAACCACTCTAAAACCATCTAAATCAGATCCTGCTGACCAGGTTGGGAGACCAGCAAGCTTCTTCTATTAAGCCGGGAAACAAACACAAAGACTACAATGGATGTAACAAATTTAGGGCAATGAATCTGCGGGTAATTAATGATGATAACTCTGATGAGTTATAATGATGCGTTTTCTGAAAGATAAACCTTCTTCAAATTAGCAACAAAGCATTTAGCGCTTGTGCGTGTGTGCGCTCATTTGGTACAGAAGAAATGGAGAAAGAAGTGAAGATAGCAGGCTAAAAATGATATCAGTGAACGTCTTGGGGGCCAGCACAATGCCACCGTGATCCGAGGATGACAGCTTCCTGTTTTTAATTGCCAAGGATGTGGTTGCTTAGCACCTGAGGGGACAGGAATGAGGCTGATACAGATAGTCTCTAATGAGTATTAATCTAATCATGCACAGACACAAATAGAGCCAACACTCATAATCACGTAACCTCCCCCAAACTGACATTTAGGTAGGGGGTTATTATTACCGGATTTTAAAAGTCACGCAAAAAAAAATGGGGAAGAGTTGAAAAATACGATATTTGCCTAACACAGTTCAAAATCATCAAGTAGTTGTGGTTTCATCAAACCGAGATGACTAAATGTTAGCAGGGTCAGCGAGTGAAACTGTCGTCAGGTATCGTGTAGGGGAGAAAATGCAACCATAATCCAAAATACCACCTCTAAAATTACCAGTATCTAATCAAAGAGGGAGACATTTAACATCCCATATTAAAAATAAACAGCCATACATATGAGGTATTTCAGTGTCTGAGGCGACCTTGCAGGTCTTTTCACATTTTCCGCTTACTCTAGGAGTCTGGCAGACTGTAAATATCCTTTCACGGCCACAAACATCTCCAGCTTTCAGAGCAGTAGTGCATGCTGGGGGTTTTATATCTTTAAAACTCTCATTTATCCGCATTGGTTTATTCATAGCTTACACTCTCTTGATTTTTATGAGGACAAAAAGACAAATAACCAGGAGGAATAGCGCCTCAAATACCTGCTATGTGTTAATTGTAATTTAGGCGGGAAAAGCTATTCTGAAAAAAGGGTGAGGAGAGCTCTTGCTTCTGAAACCGGCAGAATGTGAGCTCTAATATAGACCTGTCAGGATTGTTTGGTGTGTTTTTTCACACTGTTAATTCATTTACAATGCAGATTGAGAGTCTGGTCATTAAGGTGCTGACTATACATGAGTAATGCACCGCATCTGTACCTGTTCCCGTGTCACAGAACTTTGGAAGCGAGCTGCCTAATTAAAGCGATTAGTATTTTGGAAGCAGTTCCGAGCCCACGGTCCGGCCTTAACAAATGAAGGCTGGGATTATCCAAACAAATAGGATGTCTGCCATCTTGTTTTACATGCCAACGCTGTTAGAATCACAACAAAAAAGAGCTGGTATCTGTGTGTGATGTGTTTTAAATTCGAATATCTACAACAATGGAGATATTCGACCCCCAAAAAATTGCTAGATATATGGATTCTTAGGGTCAAAGGACAATTAGTGCAAGCAAAACATTGATATAGTTAAATACAGATCAACACTAAAATAAGACAACACAAAAACAAGTATATTTGCTATGTTTCTACTATATAATGGGAACAAAGACAGTCTTTATTTTTGAACAGCCAGCAACCTCAATCTATGGATGCTTCTATTAGCATAACTGTTTGGCAGTTAGCAACTGCGTCGTCTCTTGTTTATTGCCTCTCATTTTGCTTCATTTCCGAATGTGCCATTTACCTCATATTAAAAAGATGCCTACCTCCCTTCCCCTGGCATGAAAGCGCACTTTTCATCCTTAACGCCCCACCATCATGAGTGAATAGCTAATTGGTAAAAACCAGCACTAAAGAGGCTAATCTTAGCAGTGTTTAGCGCTGAAACAAAGGGCCTCGTCAGGGAATGATTGGTTAAAATAATAGTCACGCAAAGTGCCCAGCTTGCTTAACAGATGTATTTATATTGATTGTGCGTCCCTCAATTTCCTGCAGTGAAAAGAAAGAAATAAACAATAATTGCTAGTGCTTTTTTTAGCGTTTGTCGCACAGACGATTATTAAATAGCACTTTAGCCGTTCGGTTAGAAGGAAAATAGCACTTAAGACATCTGCTTGGTCACCGCAATGGCCCCTACAAGGTTGGGATTATCTCTCCGATGAGTCTTGTCTATGCGTGTAGTTTTCATTCCGTGGTCATTTCAGTGATGTGGACCATCCATTTGCCTCTTTTCATTTCCATAATTGTTTTCAGAAGCGCGAGGCTGTCCCCGCTCTTTGCCGAGGACTAGGTGAGGACTAATGGACGCTAGATTGGATTCTGCCTTTATACATGGTGAAATGATTTCTTCTTCATTCTCTGTGCTGGATCAACGCTCTCTTTCGGACTCATGAATGATGGATGGGTTTAAAAGCGTTGCCCTGCCCAGGCTCCTCTTATTGAAATCTGTGCTCAGAAGAGGTGCTTATTTACTGAGACTGATCCCACATCATTTGTGTCAGTTTCTATGCTCCTCTGCTCTGGCTTTCTCACGGTCGGCTCTGCGCTCTCCCCATGCTGCCCTCCATCTCTTTCCTGTGAGTCTCTTTCTGTTTATGACCCTATTCATTCCCTTACAGTCTCCTTATAGGCCTCTCTTGCTCATCTCTCTCTTATTAAAGAGCTTTTGAAATGTGTCCTATCTTTGGTAGCACTATTAAAACCGCATGAAATCAAAAGAGATTTGTGGCTCTTAGTCCATTGCTGACTTCGGAACTGCAGTACTAGCGTACTACTCTTAGAATGAAAAAGGTAGAGCGAAGTAGTATACTATGCGGTTCTGAATTCAAGCACGTCAATAGCTTTAAAGCCTCTTTACATGTATATTTTTTATGACTTCAACCTCTAATGTTGTTTGACTTTACTCTCTTTATGTTCAAAGTCTGAACAATGTACATGTACAATAATAACACAGTCTCATCCCAATTCGTCATATAACTGACGTCTTGGGTACGTCTTTTGACCATACGTCAATATATGCCTTTTAGGGCCCCCTTAAACGTCGGTAGATGGCGATCCCGGGCCGTCAACTGACCGCTTTACCTTTAACGTCAGATATCGTCATCTACCGACGTTTAAGGGGGCCCTAAAAAGGCATATATTGACGTATGGTCAAAAGACGTACCAAGACGTCAGTTATATGAACGAATTGGGATGAGACTGCGCTGAAAATAACAATAGTAGGCTAATTTCAAAGTGAAACACTATAACATTTTATATATATATGTGTATATATATATATATATATATATATATAATTGATTTATTTATTTGTAAGAGTTATTAAAAAATGGTGCTCAATACAAATGGTGCTTCTTAAAGGGTTAGTTCACCCAAAAATGAAAATGAAATCATTAATTACTTACTCCCATGCTGTACTCAATCCTGTAAGACCTTCATCTTCGGAACACAAATGAAGATATTTTTTATTAAATTTGAGAAGTGGATCACTACCACATAGGCTTCTAAAGGATTGAAACTTGACGGCCCAGAAAGTTCCCCAAAAATGTTTAAATATTCCATGTGACTACAGTGGCTCAAATATAAGTTTATCAAGCGACGAGAGAGTACTTTTTGTGCGGAAATAAAACAAAAATAACAAATTTATTCGACTATTCCTTTTCTTCCTTCTGGGCCTGAGAAGAGACTTCAAGAGATTTCCATGACGGCATGCGTCAGAATTGCGCAATAAGTAGTGGAATAACAAATTGCAAACTCTCATCTGAGTAATTTAAGACTTAATTTTCATTAACCACATTTTCCGCATTTTTTTTGTGGAAACTGTGATACATTTTTTAAGAAATTCTATAGGTTTATTTTAATGTAAAATTTATGAAAAGACAAGCTTTTTTGAAATAGAAATCTTTTGTAACATTAATAATGCATTTACTGTCGGTTTTAATCAATTGAATGTGTCCTTTCTGAAGAAAAAAACAATCTGACCTCTAAACGCTTAAACCTGCACTTACTGTCCTACTCCAAAATGTACCTCAATAGCAACAGCACATAGTAAATCATGACTCATGGCTGTAATGTTTAGCTATTTTAAACCATTTGTATATATATGTATATCCCGCCACAGCTTCCTGTTTTTAATACATAAAAAGAAAAAAACAAAATGCAATAGTAAAGCAATTTATTTATTGCTGTCTTAAGCTGTTGCAATTAATAAGCTTTGTAAGCATTGCATTTGGATTTCTTCTAAGCAAAATAAGTCAACACAAGTCGTCCCTTTTTACAGCGGCACTACGCACAATGAAAGCTACAATTACCCATTGCTCATTGTTGCTTTTTACATAACCACATCCAGCGTTTTATGTGACAGTCCCTGCATCGTCTTCACTGAAGAGCCTCTGCATCGAAGCCTTACATGTCATTTCTAATCATGCGACTGCTTATTTCATGCTCTACAAACATTTACCTCACTGACTGAGCCATAAAAGCAGACCCCATATCAATGAATGCAACTAGACGTGTTCCCCTGAGAAGCCATTGTTATCAAGTCACCTTCCTTGGGCATCTCCCCTTGAATTTTTAGTGTAAATGCACCACGCTAACCTGGGAATTATCTTCAGAAGAAATGTACCACAATACCACATTAGTCCTATCTCTTCGTGGCTGAAGCTTTTACTGCTTTTTTTCTTCCTTTCTTTCATCTTGTGCCCTTCATTTTCCCTGGAAATAACAGCTTCCATTTAGTCTGCCCTGCTCTTATGCAGAGTTCGATCAGACCCAGCCTTAATGAAATGCTGCTACCCAGAATCCCTCTCACTGGTGGAATCAGGACCCAGGGCCATTACTTGGCTGTCTTCGGGAAAAAGGCACATCTACATAAGTTATTTCATTATCTCCCCAGGCTGTGAAAGAGGTAGCGGCGTACTCACTCGCTCCATCTCTCCGCGTAGATTGCACCATGGGGAGGTCATTGGAAAGCCGGTGGAATTATCTGCAAAATAAGGGGAGGCATTCTTTAATGGTGTCCCAGTCCAAATATTTAAAATGATCACCTAAACTTCCATTCGGCTCCTCCATTTCGGCTGATAGAGCTCAAGTGAGTTTGTCTTCATCTTGCCAGCAGCTTATAGAAGAAATTGGTGTGTGTGTGCATGTGTGTGTGTTGCACATCACTGCCAGCAAGAAAATAAAGGAAAACTCTGTATTGCCTTTCTCATGAGACTTGACCATAACAACATAATGGAAATCAGCAGTGAGAGTAGCCTGTTGTGAAATAAAAATAAATTAAATAATCTACAAAATGGGACACATGGCAAAAACAAATATTCGTAATCTTTATGTTTGTCTTGCTTTGGATTAGACTTTGTATGGGAAAAACGGAACACTTACTGCATAAGATTGTCAGTTTGTCTCTCAAATGAAATACATTTCAAATGTTTTTATTCGAAAACTAGACATATTAAATACGACATGATTAACTGAACAGAAGTTAACTTTAGGCAAATGCAAAGCTAATACGAGGCGATACAAAAAACACTAAGATTCCAAACAATTCTTGGTAGCGCTTCCTTTTACAGTACAGTACTTACAGTGTACTTACCTAGAAAGTACTGGCTAATATAAGGTAAGAAGCACGGAACAGGGGTAGGTTTAGGGGTAGGTTCAGGGTTAGTACTAGTTATTACCCAGTAATTGTAGTTAATACAATAAGTACATAGTATTTACATGGGTAACTGGACTGTAAAAGGAAGCGCTTACCCAATTCTTTTTGCAAAGGCAATTTGAAGTTTAAAATAAATGATCTTGAAATGTATTACAAGAGAATGAGGGTTAAAATGCACTATTCACACTTAAATGGTTGTAATTCAAGAATGCTTTGGAATATATACCTAAATTTGGTCTTGTTTAAAAGAAAACACCCAGCAGATTATTGCTGAAGTGAAAACACTTCAAAAAAATGAAAGTATGAAAAAGTTATGGAAGTTTAAATTCACAGTAAATCAAATATACTGTACTATATATTTTTTATTTTATATAAAATATATATTTTACAAAATATTTTTTACTCTAAAATTACTATAAAATCAAAGCCATACATCTAACCAAGTTATGTTTCAAATGTGAAGTTGATAACACAAAAATTAAAGTTCCCATGAGATTTTGTGTAGGCGTAGTACCAAAAATAGCCACCGGGTGCCAATGAATTCCAATGAATTTAGTTGTATACATTCTGCCATAACAAATTTATTTGTTATTTGTTCACAAAATTTGGAACCTTGAGACTCAGACCTTTCTGACGATATGTGTTTTGTCAGAGATTAGAAAAGGTTTTGATAATAAATTATGAAATATAATGATGTCCAAAAGGGGAGGAGCCTGATAAAATAAGTACCGTTTCTATGGTAATGCAATGTTCAATTATAAAACGGTTTTCACAAGATGAATTCTGAGTTTAGAAGCTTCCAAATGATACCTAATTTGTGATAACTACTAAAATATGTGATATAATAAAAAAGGTGATAAAAAAAAACATTTCAGAGGATAATATGTATATATATATATTATAATTTTTAGGGGATAATATTATAGTAGAATTTTTTATTTTTTATTGAAAAATACTAGATTATATGTTTTATTATGAACTTTTAGCATAAAAACTGAAGTTTCAATGATTAAAAGTGGGTGCATCGACTTTTTGTGACAAAGGTCAGGACCTCCTGTTATGATGCAGATTTTTTGAGGTGCATTCCTGTCATAAATTCATCAATTACTCTTCCTACATAATTTGTAACACAAAACAAGGGTAGAATATCTATTTAGAACTTAGACCTTTCCAACAATATATAATTTGTCATAATTAGATTAGGATTTAATAGAAATATAGTGAAGTAAAGTTAGGCGTCCGGTACCGGGACAGTGACAGTTAAGGGGTTAGAAGATTAGAGCACACAACTTCTCTTAGGGTTTACCGCACTGACAGTCTAAAAGCCTGCTATATTTCAACACTATTTGAGAAGCTCTCCAAAATTGTCCTTTTAAAAGCACACCACACACACACACACACACACACACAAAATCAAAGCTTAACCAAAAATTACAAGAAAATCTTGACAAGCTAGCACCCACTAATCAACCAGTCAGCCTCCAGACTAACTACAACATTCAATGGTGATGAAAATACCAGTTCTGAAGCGTTTAGTCATAGCTAAATCTCTTCAGGAAGGACTGAGCCAAGCACAGAGCTAAAAGACAATCCTTCTGGTAGCAGAGAGAAACAGCATGTTTTGCACTACGGAGCGTGGAGGCTGGCTCCGCGCTGCAGTTGGCTTTACAGATAAGTGAGAACAGACCCATCAGATACCAACTGCCAAGAGCAAGTTCTGCCGTGAAGCTGGCACTTTCTACATGTACGCCTGAGGAAAGACATAGAAGGCACAACCTATGCAAATGAGGATTCATTAGTCAGTGTATGGGGAAGTGTTTGTGTATGTAAAACAAGCAAAGAGTTTGCACCGAGGTAAACGCATGCACGAGTGGGTGATCTTTTTTTTGCCTGAGCGAGTCTATTCATCCTCGATTATGCATACGTCTTCCATTTCCTCTGATCTGTGACCATTCCCTTTGATTCGACACGGTGATCCGGCTTAAACGTGAAGCAAACACAGGATTAGGCCTCAGCCGCGCAGATAACGCGCCTGATCAAAGTGCCCTCTGAGCGCCTACAGAGGGAGCGGAAATATGTTAAAGAAAACAGCGTGCTCGCCTCAATCCGCATTTTATCTCCACTCAGACAGGTGGAGATCACCCCCACCCCCCTTCGTTCCAGAACTTTCCGTGGCTGGCGGAGAATGCTTTCGCAATCAATCTCTTTTATGCCAACTCTCTGGCAGCCCGAGATGAAACAAAACCAATGTGATTTCTGATGAGCTTCTATTTTAGCCTTGTTGTCTTTGCTTTTCTGACACTCTCTGAAATGTGGAATCGCATGTTCGACTGTGTTACACGGCCCTGTACAGTACAGACTCAAGTTCCTGCTGGTTGGTTTATTTCAAGCTCTTGTCGTCTTTTATATCTCTGCTCGTGTGGATCTGGAAGGGGTCTTGGCCCAGAATTGCACACTTTACCGTGGACATGTGTCCTGTGGCACTCGTTTGTCTGTACATTTTGTCATTTTATGACTCAGAAGGGACCTGTGTGCCTGCAATGGAAGCCTGCCCTTGTGTGAACTGACAGCTGTTTCGCTAATCGATTCATTTGTCAATTATTCTCTTATGTGTTATTCTGCATCTTGCCAAGTGCTTTACTTTAAATAAAGTGAAAATGAATGTTAAGAGGAATAATTTAAACCTAAATTCAACTTCTGACAAAAAAATATCACATCAAAGTGAATTATTGCTCTCCCTTTCTCAGTGGCATTCTGTAAGATTAATACGAATGCACGCACATGCTCCACAAAGTCTTTGAAATGTAATCGTTGACTCATTTGCCATTAGGACAAGTAGTTTTGTGGAATGATAATACTTGCATGACTTCAAATATATAGCATTTACTGTTATAAATGTATGCACAGTGTTGGGGAAGCTACTCTGAAACTGTAATTTGACAAGCTACAAGCTACTCGTAAGTTAAAGTAGTTTAACTACAGTCAAGCTACCATTTAGAAAAAGTAGTTAGCTACACTACAAGTTACAATCGAAAAGTAGCTAGCTACATTGAAACTACTTTTGCTTTTTGAACAACCAACACAGTCTCATCCCAATTCGTCATATAACTGACGTTTTGGGACGTCTTTTGACCATTCGTCAATATACGACTATTTAGGGCCCCCTTAAACGTCGGTAGATGACGATCCCCGGGTCGTCATACAACTGACGCTTTACCTTTAACGTCAGTTAGGTGACGAGTTGGGTTTAGGGTTAGGTTTAGGTATGGGGTAGAGTTAGGATCCCATAGACGTCATCTACGACGTTTAAGGGGGCCCTAAATAGTCGTATATTGACGAAATGGTCAAAAGACGTCCAAAACGTCAGTTATATGACGAATTGGGATGAAGACTGCGCGTGAAAACAACGTAATATGATAAAATAACTGAATAAGTCTCTGAGGAATGTTTTAAAGTAAAATATTTAGTGTTTAAAACAAGGCAATGCAATTACGATTTCAAAGAGTATTGTTTTATTACACACAACACTCAAATATCTCAGACTGTTTGTCAAAAGTGCAACAAATAGCCTACAACATTGCAAGAACGAAATATAGCCTACATCCAACGTAAATTGCATGTAGAACATTTTCTCAAAAATACTGATTGAACTTGGACAAATAAGGCCATGGGTAATTAACGTTATTTGTTTCTCCATCCTCCAAATCTGCCGTCATGTCTTGCTATATAATCATAATATGGGTGTGTCAACCCACTTCTGTACGTCAGTGAACCGTTAGCCGCAGGATGCGTGATTAAACAACAGGTGGCGGTAATGACAAAAAAAATTAGTTTGTAATCTAACAAGAAGAAGAATATCCTTGCATCACGCTGATTCGTGCAGGTCTCCAGCAATGTAGCAGTGTAGCTTTTGCTCGCGCTACACAGCTACTTGCTGCAAAAAGTAGTTAGCTACTGGAAAAGCTACACTGTTTAAAAAAGCAACTGAGCTACTGCCAAGCTACTGAAAAATGAAGTTAAGTTAGTAGCTACGCTGACTTATAGTTAAATACTCCCCAACACTGTGTATGTATTGTGTAAAACACCTATAAAACATAATAAAAAAGCATAAGTACATCTGTCAAAGCACAAGGTGCATCAACCTGGTCATATAAAACTATATTCTAATCTGAAGTGTTTAATGTAAAAGAGCTCATTGAACATTTTAAATCATCCACTTTTACCTTCTGCAACTTGCTGTGTGGCTATGGACGTTTTTGAAGATTTCTCTTCTACAGAAATGCTGTTTTTCAAAGGCGCACTATATACAAAGACCCAAACTAATTGACAATAAAATTGACAATGCTCTTTATCGACCAATTCCCAACAATCTGTGACATTGCGTCACCAAAGTGAATTCAGAAGTAGACCGCAAGGGGTTTGTGCCCTTCAGGGTCCTTGATGATTCATTCCAGGAGGTAACTGATTGAATGACAAAATTTTAACTGATTTGTTCCCAAGCAGAAGTCCCGATCCCTAAGAGTCCAAATCAAGAGTCGACAGACTGTGCTTACAACTGATTTAAAATGATAGTTCAAACAGAAATGTAACTTGTGTCATGATTTTTTCACTCTAATGTTGCTCCTTTTATTTTTGAGCTTGTCAGAAATCTCTCAAAATCGGAATCTTTTGTCTTCAACAAAAGAAAAAAGTCAAACATGTTTAGAAAGATACTGAGTAGCTGATGACAGAATGTCATTGTTTAGGTGAAATATCATGTTGAAAATACATTTTAACCAACCATACAGTCAGAGTTCCAGGCCATGACATGGGCAGACCTTCTCAACCTTCGCCGATTGATGTGTCCACTGTTGACGTAGACTAGTCCTCATTTACGCCGGTCAAAGTCGAGCCTAATTAAAATATTTCCTTCGCACTGCTCAAACGCGTTTGTCAATGTGGAGAAGAAGAAGTGGTGCGTGACGACATGCTCTGCAAGTGCTTGTGACGTCTTGACAGGGAGCCTTGAATCCATCCATGCAATGCTAACTTCAGCAGAGTTCTTTTCCCAACAACTTTGATTGCAAAGTTTTTTGACTTCTCGGCACAGTGGCAGGAAGCTCAGCCAAAAATCAACTCTGATCTGCATCAACCTAAACTGTTTTAACAAGAGAGAGGTCTGAGATGTAAATCATCCTGGTAATATTACAAATAATCTTTGTTAGCATGCGTTCGCATTACATAATACAAACAATTGCATCATGATTATATAAAGGATCAGTCTGTCTATTGTTTTTCCCTTGGACTTTATATTTGCCTGTATCCCTGTTGATATTGTTAAGAAAAAAAGCTGCCATTTTACTTCAATTCTTTGTTCTGTTACTTTTCTCATATTTTTTTTTAAGTACCATTTATTTCTTCTGTTGTAAAAATATTTATAGACCTTGAAACAGAGATGAAACTTCCAAGTTTTCCGAACTGTATTAGTGAGAGATCATGGGGGTATAGAGATATAAAAACTTGATGTTTTGGAGGGGAAAAACATAACATTTCAACTAGTCTAAATCTCAGACGGCACATGTACAAATGTCTGTCCAATGCATTATCCACACAAAACTAGAATATATATATATATATATATATATATATATATATATATAGGGCTGTGCAAAAATTAATTGCGATTAATCGCATCCAAAATAAAAGTCTGTGTTTACATAATATATTTGTGTGTGCTGTATATAATTATTTTGTATATATAAATACACACACATGCATGTATATATTTAAGATAATGTGTTATTCATATATAAAATATTTATATAATATAGATTACGTATATATATATATATATATATATATATATATATATATATATATATATATATATATATATATATATATATATATATATATAGAATTTAAGCGCAAATACATGCATGCATAGGTATTTATATATACAAAATAATTATATACAGCACACACTATTATGTAAGCACAGACTTTTATTTTGGATGTGATTAATCACAATTAACTTTTGCACAGCCCTAATATATATATCACATTCTCCACAATCAGAATGGTTAGGTATATTAAGTTTAATGGTACAAGTGATTAATCTTTTAATTTAATCACACCCCGTCAATAAATAAAACCTTCACAAAATATCATGTAACAACAAAAGAAACTCTAATTGGTCAATGTGCATGACAGCATGGTTCTTAGACAGAATAAAAGCCAATAAGAAATAGACTTTATGCCAAGTCCAAAAATGGCCAAATGAGACTGCATTGCCACTAAACTTTGGTAAACCACCAGAGAGCAATAATCATTTGAAAGCTTAACGGACCCACAAACATTATTTACCATGTTTGTTAATAATCAGAGGAGCTGTATATTTATAATTACATTCAATGCTGGTCATTGCAATCTTTCCCTATCGGAACAGTTCAATTCTCATTATAAGCAGGAGAGACAAAATCAGGAGACACGGAGAAAGAAATCGGTGAAAGGGAGAGGCCACTGTGTGATATCTTGGGCTGCAGAGCCACTTAGCAGACAGAGAGGGAATAGCAGAGGCTGAGTCAGAAGAAAGATGGAGGTGATCAGAAAATCATCATTTTTGGACCCCAGCGGTTCTCTTAGACGTGATTTCATTGTTTATACAGTACCTGTGATTAAACAGTTTGTTGCATGGTAAAAAAGTGCTCCCAAGTACATTTCATCTGTTAGGATGCCAAAAGAGAATCATTGTTTGATTATCGCTATGATATCAGATACATCAAACAATCTGTCAGCCCCAAAGAAAGTGTATTAAGAAAGGCTAGCAGTCATTATAACCTTCCCTTCTGAACTTTTAGGAATGTCTATATTCATTTACCTAATTTTTTTTATCAGTCCTGCAATGCTGCTGTAGCAATGTGTATAGTTCAGAGAAGGAAGTGGGAACAGGCGACGTTTTTCAAAAAACCAAACGAAAGAAAGCGGCAGCCCCTCATGGACGACTGACACAAAAATGTAAAAAAAAAAACACAATGTAAAGTCCAGGCCTGGTCCCCTCTCCTTGAACTATCATCACTTCTTTTATCCTTCAAGAGCTCCTCTATGAGACTTGAGGCTGGTGTGGCAGTAACTTTTACTATGGATTCCACGTGTACCAGATGTGGGCCAGATCAGGACCCACACTCTGTTGCTGTCTGGGATCATTCTGCACAAAACCTTGGTGCTGTTTTGTGCTGACAGACATGAATGATGCCTAAAATCATGTCTGCTATTAAGAAAAGGTTTGCTATAACTTTTCGAAGTGATGGTTCTAATGAAATGGGAAAATATCCCATGGACTTACACTGAAAAGATGCCACTCAGACATCTAGGGATGAGAACAGAGCAGGGGTCTTCAACAAGTGGTCTCTAGTGATGCTGCAGGAAATCCACCATTCATTTTTGTATCTTACATTTTGGGAGAAAATGAAAAAAAGTAATAAGTTCAAAAGGAGTCAACCCTTCGACCCCCTAAACATTTGAATGGTTGTGTACATATTCTAAACTCTTTATACAGTATGGGCAATATTTCTGGCTTGGTGTGTCAATACATGACTTATCTTTATCTACTCTTTATGTGTAGTGGTAGTCTTGATCACTGGGCCTGACACTGAAAATCATTTTAGTGATCAAGGCCCAACCACCACTAGGCATTTACTGATCTCAGGACCTCACCTCGAGGACACCTCAACTACGTTTCTGACCTGGTTTGTTTACAAATCAAGCGCTGACTCAACCAGATGAGTCAGACTGTGCAACAGCAGAGTGTATTTATTTGTGACTGCTGCTGCGCTGCAGGGGCAATGCAGAGAGGTTGAGAACGTGGGCGTTGTTTGTGCGTATTTGTTCATTATTCGGATCACTCTGCTCTCACGGAGTCGTTCATGGGCACGTACTCCACGAGGGCCTGCACTACTGGTCAGGAGAGGACGTGACCCTGACAGCACTCTCTAAATTAGGAATCAATACGATGGAGTTAACGATTCAGCCGGACAATGGAAAATGAAGTCTTGCAGTGTAGATTCGTTTTACTGCCTACATGATCAGTCGCAAAGGAAAAGAGATTACTGGAATAGTAAAATTCCGTTATTCACTCACTCTCGTGTCATGCCAAACCCATGTGACTTTTCTTTTCTTCTGTGAAATACAAATGAGAAAGTTTAGGTAAATGTATTTTAAATATAATGAAAGTGAACGAGGACTTAGATGTTTAAGCTCAGAATTGACCAAAACAAATGATAAAAGTAGCGTTAAAGCAGAGCGACTCGTTAGGTAAAATCATCTGAAGCCATATATGATAGATTTATCTAAGAGAACAGCCAGAAATTTAAGTTACTATTTACTGAAAATCTAGGCTGGTGAAAAAATGTGTATTATCAAGAATAGCACGTCGAATTCTGCACCTGACGCGTCTAGTTTGACGCTTGACCACTTTGTGTTAATTCGCGTCAAGAGTGAAACTAACGCGCGTAAAAACAAAGGTTTGAAGCGAAATTTACGCTGTGTGATGCGCGCCAGAATCGAAATCTGTTGGCGGCCATTGTTTTTATGTCGACCGAGACATTTCATCGAGAGAGTCACCACTCTGTATTTACTCTGGAGAGCAGAACAGTGGGGTGGGGTTCATCGTCGCGTATATTTGTGTCCTCCGGTACCCTTCTGAGGTGAACCGTTTGGTGAGTTTCACCATTTGCTCGCTCCAGGAGCTGCGCTGAATGACGGCCGCTTTCAGCGTTACTTCCGCCTGTCCCGCGTCCAGTTTGATGACCTGTTGTCCCGCATCAGAGCGAGGTTCACCCTCGCCCTCATCCACCTAATCTAGCTGTCATTTATTTTTGTTTTGATGATAAATAGAGCCAGCTTCCAAAAGTTATTAACCTGTCCTGTGATTTTTTTTTATCTCTCACGTCCAGACACGAACTTATGCACATATGTTGATTGTCTTTACATCATAATACTATTTCATATAATCTAGATATGGAATGAATAACATTCAATACAAAATGAACATGTCTCGTATATAGAAATAATGTTTTAAGTGATAAAATATTTGCTTTGTTGTGCATAATCCCACCAATGCATTTAGTCAATACATTTACTTCACCACGTGAGCAAGCAGCTAGGCTCCTGATTGGTTAACGCGGCTCGAATTCACGGCAAAGTTCAGATTTTTTAACTCGGGCTGCAGACGTCGAATTCGCGTCAATGCGTGAATGAACAAATGGCAATAACTAAATAATTCGCGCTTAACGCGCCAGACGCTCAATTCGCGCCAAAGAAATTTTTTACGCGCATAACGCGTTTTTGCATTGACTTAACATTGAAATCATTCGCGCCTTATGGTGTGAACGCACCATTAAAAGTAAAATGACTGTAAAACTATTATTTAACAACATGTTGAAAAGTTAGTCAGTATTTTTTGTTAAATACAGTCGTTTTCCCTTTAAAACATTATTAGTATCCGATTGCACAGTACTCAACAAAACTTGGAGATGGATCTGCAGTAACCGAAAAGCCATGAGAACAATCTCGGTAACACTTAATTTTGATGGTCCCCTTTGAACATGCTGTTGACTATAAGTAACTTTGCAAATACATGTCAACTAACTCTCATTAGAGTATTAGTAGACTGTCTGCTTAATATCTTCCAACTCTTTATTGTGATGCTCCTCCAACTGACATTCTACTGACTATGAGTAACTTTGCAACTACATGTCAACTTATTCTATCCCTAACCCTACCAGTCTACTAATACTCTACTAACAGTCAAGTGAGAGTTACTAGAGATGTAGGTGCAACGTTACTAATAGTCAACTGAATTAGTTAAAGGGACCATCCAAATAAAATGAAACCGCAATCTCTACTGATGGCTTTGCCTTTTCATCCAGAGAGGAAGTTAAGATGGTGCTTTAAAATAAAATATATATTCCATTCTTCAACAACTAGTTAAGTAAATTTATACAGAGGCCCAAAGGCTTCTGCGATTTGTAATGCGAAGTCTATTTAAGGCTGAAATGCATGGTCTCTGCTGACAGATGCCATTAACAGATTCCCAAGCCGTTTGAACAGCAGCTGATGTGTATGTATAGATGGGACTCAAACAGATAACTCTCGTTTACTGTCCAGCCCACACTATTACAGGGCTGCGTGGGAACGCACCCGAGGACGAGAAAGAATGTCAAATCAATATATAGGAGAATAATATGTCTAAGGAGGAGATGAGTACAGAATGGCATTTCATTACAGATTCGATACGAGAGTGCTTTTCATTGCCTTGATGGTATAGAACATCCCACCGGGTCTCACAGAACCATACCGGCTCCCTTCCGCCACTGGATGAAGAATGCATTGATGCTATGGACAGACTTGTGGGAATGTTTGTGTGTATTGAGTAAGTATCACAAATCAACTTGAAAAACCCTTAAAAACGTAAAAAATATTGGTGAATTAATGTTCTGAAGTGAAATTCACTTGTGTGAACACTGTGTAGGGACCCTGTCAATCATCATTCAGTTCATGGTCTCTCCTAACGAGCTGATGGTGTTAAATCGGGTTGATGTTAGAACACAACGTCAACATCGGACAGACGTTGCATTTTGGTTGTAAATTAAATTCGAGTTGATGTCAGAACCCAATGTCAATCTGATGTTGGCTTCTGATGTCAACCCAGTTTTGATTTTCAATGAAAAACCTCCAACGTTGGACAGTTTTGCATTATATTTATTTTGAAACTGGCCATTACCTCATTTGTCATCAACCTGTGGATACAAATGGATGAGGATTTAAATGTCCAAATAATTAATTCTATATATACATTATAAATTGGTTGCTATAACTTGTAAGGTTCGTCATGTCTAATACAGATCACACTGGTCACACTGGTTCTACTGTGGTGCTAGATGGCCTGGGCTCACCTAAACTGCAAATTTGTATCTTCTAGCAACACAACTGATATCACGCAATTTCAAAATCTAAATTCTTCCTGGTGTTGATGCTAAAGGGCAGTATTATGTGGAACATGGAGACAAATATTTAACCTTTACTTGTTGTGAGTATATGTACAGTACACAAAAAAAAGAAATTAGAATAAAACAAACAAACAACAACTAACTGAGCAATATATGACTATTAGATGACATGGCACCAAAAGCGATGTTTTGGGAGCACACTACGAATTCAGAGATATCACCAGTCTGTAATAACTGTGCAAAAAGTTGGCAACATCAGCATATATTTGCAAACAGGGCTTGACATTAACAACTGTCCTGTATTAAAGAGTTAGTTCATCCAAAAATGAAAATTAAGTCATTAATTACCCACACCCATGCTGTACCAACCCCGTAAGACCTTCATTCATCTTCGGAACACAAATGAAGATATTTTTGATTTAATCTGAGAGGTGGATCACTCCTATTTAGGTTGCCTAAGGGACTGGCACTTGACGGCCCATAAAGTCATTAAAGAAAATGGCGGTAATACTCCTAAGCGGTGAGCAGCCGGTAACAAGAAGTAGTCGAAGAAGAACGTCATCATCTCAGTTCTCGCGCATGCGAAATCTCCTCAACTCTCGTCTCAAGGCCCATAAGGAAGTAACGGAATAGTCGAAATAAAGTCGTTATTTATGTTTTTTTCGCACAAAAGTAGTCTCGTCGCTTAGATAAACTTATAATTGAGCCACTGTAGGCACATGGAATATTTAAACTTTTTCTTTAATGACTTTATAGGCCGTCAAGTGCCAGTCCCTTAGGCAGCCTATGTAATAGTGATACACCGCTCAGATTAAATAAAAAATATCTTTATTTGTTTTCCGAAGATGAACGAAGGTCTTACGGGGTTGGTACAGCATGGGGTGAGTAATTAATGACTTAATTTTCATTTTTGGGTGAACTAACCCTTTAAAGGAATCAGAATAGCATTCCACAATTAAATCAATATGATATAACAATAATCAATATTATGAGGCTTAGCAGATGTTGGGTTTTGGTCATTATCACTGTTAAAATTGCCTTTTTTTTCTTTTCTATTTTTCTAACCTGCCAACCACGGCTGCCAACAACAACCCCTACAATTAAATGAAAACATCTTAATTCAAAATAAAGTTTAAAAAAACAATAATTTTACAGAAATGTTCATTAAATATAAAAAATACCACAACCGTAAACCAACAAAAGATTGTATTTGAACGTTGGATTTTGGTAACTTAACAACACAACCTAAAAACAACAAACCGTCACTGTCAGCTGTCAAATTAACGTCGCCATTAGCCATGTTTGAACTGACGTTGAATTTTGGTCACCCGATATCGCAACCAAAATTTTACAAAATATAAACGTCTTATGTGGTGTGTTGGGTTGCTTTAATAAAACGCTCAGGCCCTCATGCCATCTCAACCCCTGCCAGGCCTCTCTTTCTCCCCCATACCCTCCAGGCAATGGAACGGTCCACAGTTATGAAGCTTCCTCCTTTACCAGTCTCTCTATCGCCTTGGCCTGGTACAATGAGAACGAAAGATAAGAGTTTTCATTATCTGCCCCCTCTCTTGGGACTCTCCCCACTCTATCTCTCCCTCTCCATCAGACTCAAAGGGTTTTTTAAATAGGGAGACAGTCCAGTTGATGGCTATGGCATCTTTTTGTCTTTTGTTTTGATTTCCCAATCCCTTCATTTCCCCATCCACATCCCCCCCCCCATCACAATCACAGCAAGAGGGCATGGGAGGCCTCTACAGTCCATTGCTTGCTCTCCCTCGTTCTCTTTCTAATTTTCATCCCGCTTTTCCTTTCCATTTTCAACAATGCGTGTGAGGGTGATAACTGCACGCAAAATGGACAACTCCCCTGTTTCTGCTCCTTTGAAATTCACCCCATTGTCT
Organism: Hybognathus amarus; assembly: GCA_030378365.1. Taxonomy (NCBI): domain Eukaryota; kingdom Metazoa; phylum Chordata; class Actinopteri; order Cypriniformes; family Leuciscidae; genus Hybognathus; species Hybognathus amarus. The sequence goes on along the minus strand of JAQIUQ010000381.1, from coordinate 186,312 downwards.
GGTCCGTGGAGTTATAAAGCCAAAGCAAAGGCAGCCTCTCTTATCTCGCTCTCTCAGTGAAAGGGACTTTCCTTCATCGCCACGGTTGTTGCGCATGTTTGCTGTGCGCGCGATGCTACGTGAGGATAATAGCCTCAGACAATGTCTGTCTATTCAAAAGACTGTTCGGACCATGTCTCCACATCTCCCGCTTTGAAACAGCCTGTCCTTGCTCTAAGAGCAAACAGACACTCAATCGTGGCCAACCTTATTGCATGCAGTTTGTCTAATCAAGGTATTAGAATAATAATAGGAGGCTTGTTTCTGAGACGTTGACGGACTTCGATAATGACAGCAGGCGAGTTGGCTCAGGATGGTGAAGGCAGCATCTGCTGTCAGTTTAGTTGGCCTTTTTGTCATGGATGTGACAAAAATAGAGCCTTCTGCCATGAAATGCTTCTCGAAAATTTGCATCATTGGAAAATAAATGTCAAGAAGGTTGTGCAATACATGGGCAAGTCAGTGACCACCTCCTTTTAGCAGTATTTTTCAAATAATTTTTCTCCGTAGAATTTTTAAAAACCTGTTCATTGAACCAATGAACCAAACTAACCAGTTAAGGCATTAATCACAATAAATTTTAAACAAACATTACATAAAAAAGTAGAAAAATGACAAAGATACAAGACTATAAATTAATTTATGAAGAAATGAAATATTTATGCCATAAAAGCATAAAATATGTTTGAAATAAATAATCGTTATTTAATTTATAGTTTGCCAGTGGGACAGAAATTGCATACAGTACTTAACATTGTAAAATGAATACTCTTTATCTAATCAATAACATTGTGGCAACAGATTACAAGCAATATTATTAATTAAATTTAACAAATTAGAATTGAGTAATAATTAATCAAATTAATTCCTTAAAAGATAACCATTTAAAATGAGCAAAGTTTACACCCAAAAATGAAACAAAAATATCTAAATAACAGACATCAAAGATTAATTAAGAGCTATTTATATTTTATTGCCAACATTGAAGACACCTGATGTTAACAAGCAGAATCACTGAAGGAGAAACGTCTCGAGTTACGTATGTAACCTTCGTTCCCTGAGTACAGGGAACGGAGACGTGTTGTCGGGGAGTTCCAGAAAAATTGGGATCCCAATTCGTCAGGGAATCCCCGACGACACGTTGGAGTTCCCAGGACGAAAGGGAACCGTAATTTAAAACAAACCTAAAACAAACACCGATCACCATAATGGCGACTTAAATGTATGTTTTTTGTTTGTTTGTTGTTGTTGTAAGTTTTACTCATTTTAAATGGCTAATTTTTAAGGAATTAATTTAATTAATTAATACTCAATTCTAATTTGTTAAATTTAATTAATAATATTGCTTGTAACCTGTTGTCACAATGTTTTTGATTAGATAAAGCGTATTCGTTTTTACAGTGCACCATTATGTTTATTGTGAAGTATTCAAATAAATATATAATAAAAAATAACTTAGGATAGCCTATATATATATTCAATTATACATTAGTATATAGCAGTAGTAGTATAGTGTAGGTAAAATTGAACAGATTATGTCATTCACAATGCTTTGGAGCGAGCAGCCGCTACTGAGCTCGTGTCGTGGATCTTTCTTCAGCAAAGTGTATTTCTGTTGTATATTTTCTAAAACTGGAAATCACACAGACATGTGGTTCTTACAGATGCACACTGCTCAACAACACTCATGGTATACGTGTCTTGAAAGGTTACTTTATCGCTGAAGTCAGTCTCTCTATGGAGAAAATCAATGAATGCAACCCCATAGAGTTCTGTATGATAATCGCTAGAGAGTATTCATCCAGTATAGTTCAACATAGATAGCTAAAAAAAAAAAGATTTGATTATGACTGGAACATCTGAAGTTTCAAGAAATCCCATTTTAGTATCTGAGTGTCTCTGTTTATTCTGGTACACTGGCTTTAATGGAATAACCAGTGATCCCTGAAAGAATGTTCTAGAATTCATCCGAAGCACAACAGCAAACAGTGAGAGATTACAACATATGTGGACTTCAAATGAGCTGAGCTCCGCTGGAGACGGTCATGTGTGCAACCTTCTGTCATTAATTTCATGTTTGAAAATGTCTCGGTGGCAAATGAGGGACGTCTTCAGCACCATCATTACATCCGGATATATGGAGGAGTGTCAGATTTTGTCATTTATTAGCATCTGAGCTGATTCCACCAGACAAATGTTATATTATGGAATCAGCTCTAAATTATTAGGCCTTCAATCTGTTTCTAGAAAGCTGAGAGCATGAGGTGATTAAGAACAATTACTGAGTACAGCACCGATCATGCAAACAAGAAGGTATCGGCCTGAGGAGAAGATGTACTGTAGTGCGTGCACGCGTGTGTGTGTGCATGTGGCACACAGTCTGTTACACTAATGAATCTCTGTGCTGATAGGTCTGGAGATGCAAGGTGACAGATCATAAATAATCATTTATGCCATTGTGTCTCTGTACTGCATAGCAGGCCACCAAGCACTGACACACAGCAACCAAGCACAGCTGCTCCGCTAATGCCACCACACTAGAGAGAGAGAGAGAGATGAGGGGGGACAGATTGACTTAGTCACTGAATGAAAAGTAATATATTTTAAATATGCACTGTGTATTTTGTGCCCCACTAGAAGCATAAAACAGAGTGTTCGAAAATAATTTTGTTAACTATTTTTAATGTATTTTTTAATAATGTATAGCTCGCTAGTGGGACAGAAATGAATGCGCACTTCACCTTTTAAATCGAAAATTATATGACATACATAGTTTCACCATCAACTTTGCAAAGTTATTGCATTTTAACAAATAAATAAATCTAATATTTAATGTATTATTTGTTTTTTAAATAAATTCCAATACAGTATTTTCGACACAGTAAATAGTCTAGTCACTTTCAGAGAATAATTTGCGATTTCAACTTAAGAAAATTATTTTTTTTAATTTCTCTCATCTGACCTCATGTCAGTCCAAATCCACATAACTGTCTTTCTTCTGTGGAACACAAAGGGAGATGTTTATCACACTGTTTAAGCTGATTTTTTCTATACAGTGCACAAAGATGGAGACTAATGGATGTCAAGATGTCAAGTTTCAAAATGTATGAGAATTAGCATGAGAAATGAGAATTAGTATGAAAAAGTATGAGAATTGTGCACTATGTTGCAAGTCTTCTGGAGCCACTCTTAGAAGAAAAGGTTCTAGAACCTTAAAAGGTTCTAAAGTGCTATTTGGAACCCCTAAAATGCAATGCATGTGAATGATCACAAAATTTAAGATATGGTGGTTAAAAAATGTAATTAATCAATATCACACGAAGAGTGCCATTTCAGTTTTTATCCTCCAAAGATCTGCATGATTAAAATGTGATATTAAGTTACTACAACAGTTTAAAGGTGGAATACCTAAGATTTTTGAATTAAAATATCCCAAAATCACAAGGCCAGTGTTATATATTTAGTTAAGATGATAACTTACAATATTCCAAATGTTTCAAGCAATGTTTAAATCACGAGAAAATTAAGATTTTAACCAAGGAAACGGGGCGTGTGAGCAGGGGTGAGCTGGGAGTTGCCAGTCAATCGCGTCATATTGGCGTTACCTCTTTTTCCACTCATACTGCGCGTAGTCCTGGACAAATGCGGAAGTTGTAGTTGTGCGTTAGCGTCTATCAAGCAACAAATGTCAGCTTGTTTCGCGCATTTGTTATGGAATGGAGCACAATTATTCTTTTCAATTACTCTTCGGAATGTGAACTGTTGGCTGTAAAGGGGGTCGCACATCAGACGAGAAGAGCCGCGCCACATCTAGGACAAAGTCCAGAGATATTTTTTAAGTACAATCAACTTGGATATAAGTCATTTCAACTTAAAAAAAATTCATCTTATTTTGATGAGTTAAAATAATGTAAAAATATTTTGTCATGACTTATTGATCATATCTTTTTTTAAATATGTGGAAAAATGCTTCGCTAAACAAATACATAAATGTAAATGACTGAAAGACTGGAAATTTTTTTGCATGCATAAGATATTCCATCACACTAGTCAATACTGTCTAATGTTTTAGTGTCATGGTGAAAGTGATTTGCTGCATCCCTATTCGCATACTATCCGTCCTAAATAGTATTTGAGAAAAGAATTAGTACGTTCCAAATCGTAGTATGTTGAAATTAGTGTTTCAAAGATACCCGGATGGTCTACTATTTCAGAATCCGAAGTGTAGATCGATGCATACTCATACAGCTGACATTGCCCACAACCCATCGCGCGTTGGACGAGGATTCGGTAAGAACTACAAACACGAGTAAAAAGTGTTAAGAAACTACAGACATGGAGGACGCGCCAGTCCCGCGGTTATGTCTGAGAGGTTTAGATAAAGAGGTTTGAGTGATGTAATTTTAAGCCATTACCTTTTAAATGCATCGTTATATTCAAATTGCAAACATGAGGAGAGTATCCGCATGAAAGACCCATGACTGGCAGATCAACGTGCTCTCCAAACGAGGGCAGGTCAGGGCAGTTTACGGTGACAGGATGTACACAGCACACGACAGAGCTGTCCGTTAAAGATGACGTGATAGTATGTCCCAAAGCTTGCCTACTATTTTGCTACACACTCAAAAGTAGCCTATGTACTTTTTCTTCACAAAAAGAGTACATACTTTTAGGGCGTAGTATAAGTAAGCGAATTGGGACGCAGGGGTTATGATTTTACCTCCATTTGTGTTTCATTTTTATTTTAAACCTTAATTACATTGTTTTAATTTTAATCCTGGGCATAAAGGGGCCTCCTCATGAAATGTATTTGACATATTTTACACATATATTCACAGAGCCTGCCCACTTACACACTGAGCTTCCATTATAAGTGTACTTGCTGTAATGCTTTTGAAGCCTATACTCAATGAGGGATGAGTCGAAATGAGTGTCTGTGGTAATTGACAGCAGGACTTGGATACCGTCCAGAGACATAAACTTTAAAAGAGCTCAACATATTTCTTTAATCTGAGGTGAGACGACAAAAACTGTGAGAGCACAGCAATACACAGCACAGCAGAAGAGCGGGTTCTCTCGAAGATGTTCGCAAATATTTCTAAAGGTTGAAAAGTATCAGACAGAACACCTGTGAGAGAGAAAGTTATAAAAAAAACAAAGCAGATGAGGATGAACAAAGAAAATGGCACCATAAAAGGCAGCTAGAAAAGAGACGTAATGAGAGGTAAAAGAAAATCAAAGGCCTCTGTATTGTAATGTAGGTTATTTACACTATAATCAATAGTTGACACCCTATTAACGTTTAATGTGAACCTCCGGTAGATGCCAGAAATTGGAGATAGCACAGAGGATTCATCATTAAGCAGGGATGTGCTTCTCGCTACTAGAATTATAAATTAAAAAAGGGAAATACACTCACCGGCCACTTTATTAGGTACACCTGTCCAACTGCTCGTTAACACTTAATTTCTAAGCAGCCAATCACATGGCGGCAACTCAGTGCATTTAGGCATGTAGACATGGTCAAGACAATCTCCTGCAGTTCAAACCGAGCATCAGTATGGGGAAGAAAGGTGATTTGAGTGACTTTGAATGTGGCATGATTGTTGGTGCCAGAAGGGCTGGTCTGAGTATTTCAGAAACTGCTAATCTACTGGGATTTTCACGCACAACCATCTCTAGGGTTTACAGAGAATGGTCCGAAAAAGAAAAAACATCCTGTGAGCGGCAGTTCTGTGGGCGGAAATGCCTTGTTGATGCCAGAGGTCAGAGGAGAATGGCCAGACTGGTTCGAGCTGATAGAAGGGCAACAGTAACTCAAATAACCACCCGTTACAACCAAGGTGGGCAGAAGAGCATCTCTGAACGCACAGTACGTCGAACTTTGAGGCAGATGGGCTACAGCAGCAGAAGACCACACCGGGTGCCACTCCTTTCAGCTAAGAACAGGAAACTGAGGCTACAATTTGCACAAGCTCATCGAAATTGGACAATAGAAGATTGGAAAAACGTTGCCTGGTCTGATGAGTCTCGATTTCTGCTGCGACATTCGGATGGTAGGGTCAGAATTTGGCGTCTACAACATGAAAGCATGGATCCATCCTGCCTTGTATCAACGGTTCAGGCTGGTGGTGGTGGTGTCATGGTGTGGGGAATATTTTCTTGGCACTCTTTGGGCCCCTTGGTACCAATTGAGCATTGTTGCAACGCCACAGCCTACCTGAGTATTGATGCTGACCATGTCCATCCCTTTATGACCACAATGTACCCAACTTCTGATGGCTACTTTCAGCAGGATAATGCGCCATGTCATAAAGCTGGAATCATCTCAGACTGGTTCTTGAACATGACAATGAGTTCGCTGTACTCAAATGGCCTCCACAGTCACCAGATCTCAATCCAATAGAGCATCTTTGGGATGTGGTGGAACGGGAGATTCGGATCATGGATGTGCAGCCGACAAATCTGCGGCAACTGTGTGATGCCATCATGTCAATATGAACCAAACTCCCTGAGGAATGCTTCCAGCACCTTGTTGAATCTATGCCACGAAGAATTGAGGCAGTTCTGAAGGCAAAAGGGGGTCCAACCCGTTACTAGCATGGGGTACTTAATAAAGTGGCCGGTGAGTGTAGATTTAAATGCTAGTTTCTATCCTGCAGTCTATAAAAGTGCAGCACCGATTTCTCAGAGGCCAAGGAGACACAAAATTTAGGATTAGAAATTAATCAACAGAACAAAAATTTAACTAAATAAATATTACAACAGCAAAAAACAGGCTATCTGCCTCCATGTTAATGTGACAGATTTCCCTGTACTATAAATGTTAATAATGACCACCTTTTATGTTATTTGGTCCCAGAAACTTTATATGGGTGTCTTAAAGGGATAGTTCGACCAAATAGTATATTTAAACCATACATTACTCACCTCTCAAGCCGTTCGAGATGCATATGTCAATCTTTTTTATGTCAGCACATTTTCAGTTATTTAGAAAATGTCTTAGACCCTTCAGTGGATATAATGTGAAGAAATGGGGTCCAGCTCCTTCAAGTCACAAAATGTGCATAAATCCTTCACAAAAGTAATCCATCTGGCTCCAGGATGATAAACGAAGGCCTTCTGAGGGTAATTGCGTCGTATTATCGTAAAATATACATATTTAAAACTTTATAAATGAAAATATCTGACATCCGTCAACGATCGCCGCACGTTCACGGGTGATGGCAAGTTGGCGTACGTAGCGCAGGCAAACGCTGCTGACGTCACACACGTTACGTCCCATAGCTGCGTCCTACCTTCGTACGCGAGCTTCCATCACCCGTGAACGTACGTAGCGTAGAAACCGTCGCGACAATCGTTGCTGGAAGTCAGATATTTTCATTTATAAAGTTTTAAATATGTATATTTTTACGATAATACCGCACGGATTACCCTCAGAAGGCCTTCTTTTATCATCCTGGAGCCGGATGGATGACTTTTGTGAAGGATTTATGCACATTTTTGGGACTTGAAGAAGCCGGACCCCATTTCTTCACATTATATCCACTGAAGGGTCTAAGACATTTTTTAAAATAACTGAAAATGTGTTCGTCTGAAACAAGATTGACATATACATCTCGAACGGCTTGAGGGTGAGTAATGCATGGTTTAAATATCAATTTTTGGCCCAACTATCCCTTTAACTACTATATACATAAAGTGAGTCAGAATATTTAAATAAAATGATATAATATTCAACATTTTTGTTACAGGATTTTCTACACTTGAAGAAAAATGTCAATATCACTATTAGCTAAGCTAATGGCACAGCTTACCCCCCAAACTATCTCTTACACGTCACACCATGGTTAACTTTTTGAGAAAAAATGCTCCCTTTTAGTAATTTACAACTAGTCTTTATCCAAATGGTTTTAGACATCACAATACAATTACATGATTTATATTTTTAGACCTAGAAAATTTGCTTTGGCATACAATTAATTCTACCTGTCATGTAGAAAATTTCCTCTGACATGCAAAACCAGTTTTAGCATTGGAGAAAAAGCTTTTTCTCAATAACAGGCAGCTGTGATGGGAATCTATGGTGACACGACAAAAATTCTGCACAGTTTGCTAGATTTAGGGGACGCGGCACATCTTACCCCACTCCCCTTTGCCTTTCTATTTTTTGTTCTGTCTGGGGATAAATCGCAATCTAGTTCTGTGTGAGACGCTGCAGTGTGATTCATTCGTAAACTGGATCACTCTACAAAGAGACTTTAAATGAGAGGAGCCACATATGAAAAGAGAATGGTAAAATTAAATGCAGTCAGGACTCGTGAATATATTATGTTGAAGAGTCACAGTATTTGGAAAGCCAAGTTTTTGCAATAGATCTCCTTCATCATCTCCATTCTCCTTCATTTATTTTGAAAACTAAGCACCATCATTCTCCTTCATTAATACGTTTTTGTTCCTCTCTCTCACTTTTCACTTCCTCTCCAAGTGAAGTGAATAAGGGGGAAGGGTTCAGAGCAGAAGAAACATTCTACTTTAATTTATAGCTTTCGCCACAGTGGTGGAACACGCCTGACTACAGCGCTCACTGGCATTTATGATGTATAAAATTAAATTACACAGGGACACCAGCACACACAAAACCCAACACCTTCTTTCCGTCTTCACTTCGATACCTTTTAAAAGGTGTCTTATTATTGCAATGGATTATTAAAGTCTTCTCTCACTCTCTCACATACACACACACACATTCACTAACCGTGGAATGTTCATACAGAAGTCAAAATTCATTACCAAGTCTTACTTATTTCAATAAAGTTGATATGCGTTGTAGCCCTATCTGAGAACAGGTATAAAAATCTGCCATATAGTGAAGGCCTACAGTGTTTATTATGCTTTGATTATAAGGTGACTGATGAATGGAACGCATATAAAGTTGATTAAAAGACCAAACAACTGGATGACCTACAGCTACACAATGCCAAAACGTCCTTCCACACAGTGCAGCAACAGTTTTCAATATCTTTCAGTTTTTTTTTTACTCACTACTATATCTATGAGACCTGCTGGCAGGGTGAAATCTCAAACCACAATCTAATAAAAAGAACCATGATGGATCGTAAATATTTTTGATTGGGTGACTACAGGACAGGGAAGCCCCACAGGTTTTTGAGACTCAGCGCCAAGTAATATAGCAAAACATCAATTGACAGCTCGTATTGATGGGAATGTTTGCACACATCAAGTCTGAGCTGTGATTTGAGAAAGACTGAAAAGCAAGATCCTATCTTCAGTATTATGTCATTGTATTAGGGCTGACAAAATATGAACTTATTTAAAATCGTTTACTTTATTTGACATAAGAAGATATTGCAATTTTGTTGAGAGACATGTTATGTTATTTCTATACATTGCATACATTCTATACATACATTCGTTATAACATTTATATACATTGCATTTCAATAATTACATACACTCACCTAAAGGATTATTAATACTGTGTTTGACCCCCTTTGGCCTTTAGAACTGCCTTAATTCTACGTGGCATTGAATCAACAAGGTGCTGAAAGCATTCTTTAGAAATGTTGGCCCACATTGATAGGATAGCATCTTGCAGTTGATGGACATTTGTGGGATGCACATCCAGGGAATGAAGCTCCTATTTTACCACATCCCAAAGATGCTCTATTGGGTTGAGATCTGGTGATTGTGGGCACCATTTTAGAACAGTGAACTCTTTGTCATGTCAAGAAACCAATTTGAAATGATTCAAGCTTTGTGACATGGTGCATTATCCTGCTGGAAGTGGCCATCAGAGGATGGGTACATGGTGGCCATAAAGGGATGGACATGGTCAGAAACAATGCTCAGGTAGGCTGTGGCATTTAAACAATGCCCAATTGGCACTAAGGGACCTAAGATGTGACAAGAAAACATCCCCCACACCATTACACCACCACCACCAGCCTGCACAGTGGTAACAAGGCATGATGGATCCATGTTCTCATTCTGTTTACACCAAATTAAGACTCATCAGACCAGGCAACATTTTTTCCAGGCTTCAACTGTCCAATTTTGGAGCTCTTGCAAATTGTAGCCTCTTTTTCCTATTTGTAGTGGAGATGAATGGTACCCGGCGGGGTCTTCTGCTGTTATAGCCCATCCGCCTCAAGGTTGTGCATGCTGTGGCTTCACAAATGCCTCGGCCCATTCCCCTGTGACCTCTAGCATCAACAAGGCATTTTCACCCACAGGACTGCCGCATACTGGATGTTTTTCCCTTTTCACACCATTCTTTGTAAACCCTAGAAATGGTTGTAGGTGAAAATCACAGTAATACTCAGACAGGACTGTCTGGCACCAACAACCATGCCACACTCAAAATTGCTTAAATCACCTTTCTTTCCCATTCTGACATTCAGTATGGAGTTCAGGAGATTGTCTTGAACTGCCATGAGATTGGTTGATTAACATAATTGCTTTAATGAGAAATTGAACAGGTGCTCCTACTAATCCTTTAGGTGAGTGTATATCAAACATAAAATGAAGCTGGCATTAAAGTTAGCTAAGGCCCCATTTACACGAGAACGCTCACGGGTAAAAAGGTAAAAATATTTATTGGATGTGCCTTTCGTTTACACGGCAACAGCGTTTCTTTGGGCTTAAAAATGCAAAAAACGTGAAACCACCCTCCAGAGTGGAAATCTTAAAAACGCACCACTGTCGTGTTCCCGTGTAAACGGTAAAAACGCAAAAGTCTGCTTAACGGTGAAGGTTGTACGCAGGCACGCGGACTCGGTGTTGTTGTAGTATGCAATCCTAGCCGCCTGTGCATACTACATTGAATTTCACACACTTTTGCGTCATCATCTGCACACGGATTTCCCACCCAAAAAGCTCGTCTAAACACAGAATAAAAAGTGATAACGTAACGCCACTTTTGCGTTTTCTCTTCAGAATCGTTTCAGTGTAAACATAGCCTAATTTACATTTGGTCTCAATCTAGCAATTAATAAAACAAAACATATAAAATTTAGTTTGAAAATTTAGTTTCATGGTGGCCACCATGTTAAGATCACATGACCAGCTGAGTTCTTCTCACTTTATAATTGGTATTCCCCTTTTTCGATTACAGAACAAAGTCAGCTAAATATTACAAACAAAAGATTACTTAGTGCACCTTTGCATGGCTAAATTGAATAATAATCAGAGCTCAAATGGTATGAAATATCAGCTACGAGCAAATCAAAGGCTTATTTCATTCCGAGTGATTTCAATAAAATATGTTTTGTTACATAATGCTGTTGTCATTGATTGAAAAGGAATTAAAAGTGTATAAGCATAGTGGTTGTCAAACGTTTCATGCCAAGTACCACCTCTGATCAAATGAAAACCTCCACAAAGTCACAACAATGCTCATTCTAATTGTTGTAAAAGCAGGGTAGGCAATTTGTTACAGAAACAGTTGTTGTTATGCTGGTTGAAAGTCTCTTCACATCCTGATAGCAATCGCTCACGTTAAGTGGTCACAATTTTTTTATTTGTGTTTATATCATGGTGTAGGATTTCAAAATTGTAGTCCAATCATTGCTTTCGGTTAGAAAATGTGCTTTTCTCAGCCGTTCCGAAAATTAGGGTAGACAATTTTCGGAACAATTTATTTTAAAGGAATAGTCCATCTAAAAAATTTAAAATAAAGTTTCCGTTCCCACAGGCTTTCAATGAATTGACAAACAATACAATGTAAGTCAATGGGAAACAAAACTGTTACCAACATTCTTCCAAATATCTTATTTCATGCTTTAATAAGAAAGAAATGATACAGGTTTGGAAAAATGTGAGGGTGGACAAATAATGACAATATTCATTTTTGAATGGACTATTCCTTTAAAGATTGTGAACATATAACATTTATTGATTAATAATAATTTTCCTGTAGTTAAGATAAATCTATTGCAATCTGACTAACCCTTGTCAGCATCTGGTTAAGACACATATTACAGGCATAAAACATTGAAAATGTTAAATAATTAATGATAATAAATAAAATGTTGTACCCTTGTCGGTGGAAAGCCAGTATTTTAATCTGTTCTTTGTCGTCTGTGATGAGAAAATCCTTTTTTAACAGCATATTTACTTGTAAATTAAATCAGGTGATAATTGTATATGTGTCATATTCATACTATGTAAAACATAAAAAAGGGTAAATAATTAGTGAGAATAATTAAAACCACATTTAAAACAAAAAAAAAACAAAATAATTTTTGTTTGGGGGCAGTCCACTTTCCTCAACAGGAGATGATTAACTACAATAGATAATTGTGGTTATTTTAATCTTCTGGCATCCCTGATAAACTATTTCACATTAAAAGTAGTGGCGACTGTGGACCATTGGTGATTTACAAGACGTGTCGTGCTCATGACACTTAGCGTGGGTGGATTGCAAAGGTGGCTTTGGGCCATAATGTCTAAGGTGTGAAGTAGACAGCCCATGTCATGCACTGCTGCTGTAAAGGCAAGGGATAAGCTTTCATCTGGCAAAACCCTGTCTGATTAACACCCTGTCTTATCCCGTCACCCTCCCCTCCCCTCCTCCATCTCTCCTCATTCGCTGTACCGCAGGCCACTTCCCTGCCACTTCTTTCAAAAATCTGCTGAGTAATTCTCCCTCCCTCCGGTGCCCAGTTGGAGAGTAAAACAGAGAGAATGTGAAAGAGACAGAGAGACAGTAAGTGAGAGAAAGAGAGATCGAAGAGGGAGGGTGGATAAGGAGCGGACGGCACTGACGTCTAGCCTTCTCGCAGGACTTGTCCGTAAATGAACTCATTTTTCATCCTGCCTCCGCCGTTAATGACTGCCACTTTCCTCACGCAGAGCGCGGGCCTCTGAAGAGCGGCCCAAGTGACAGAGCTCCATTCATCTTCACATGACGGGAGCACAGGGCCACAGGACACAGCGCCACGCCATGCGTCTGGAACACGGACCGGCGTGGGACCGCGGGGACAGTTGGACGGGAGAGGCACGGGACGACTGGCAGGGATACTATCGCTGAGTGCAGCTGCACCAAAAACAAGAGAAAGTCTGTCCAAACTGCTGCCACTTCCTGTTTTTTCAGCAGTCGTTCATGCTCTTATAGAGCATAAATGCTAGGAAAGTGTCAAGATTAGGGTCGTCTGGTATTGTCGACTAGTTAGACATTTTCGATTTATATTAAGCATTTTTATTTAATTTGTCTACTTTTGTATTTTTGCACCAGTGCTTTGATGGCAACTTCTCAGAGAAGATTTTAGCGTGCTGACAGCGTTTTGTGCTTGCTATACTAACTGCTAAATTATATTAATAATAATAAAACTGCTAAATTCATCCTCTTTTTCACTGTTACTACAGCTACCAAACATCATTTGTGAAATAAATTCACTCACTGTATACAAAAATGTGTGTTTATATATATAAGTAAATACTGTTTGATTTCATAGTAGCCACTTTAAAGCTACACTGTGTGATTTTTACCCCGATCTAGCGGTGAAAAGGTATATGACCATCCAGTAAATATTAGTTTCTGTTCCTCTCAATTCCGATTTCGTTTTAACTCCTACGGTGGCCAATGTAGTCCAAGATTAACATGGCTTCCAGTTCGACCTCGTCCATGAGTGTTAACTCAAACGTAAACGCGAAAGTTGAAGCTTGAATTAACGGGTATGTCCCTCTTTGGCTAATGTACTTTCAAGATGGAAGGGCAACATGGCGACCGACATTAGAACCCCTTACTCGTATGTATTTTCAATGGCATATTATACACTCACGAGAATACTTTATTACTTGAACGAAGTAAATATACATTAATGAGCACATATATTTTTGAAAGAACTAAGTGTTTTTAGCTAAGAATAAACTGAAAGAGTTACACAGTGTAGCTTTAAACAAAGCTTTTTTAATGTTTTTCTATTTGGCTGTTGGCTGTAACACCATGAGTGTTATATTCATATGTTTAAAGCCAGCTTGGAGTGCAAAGAATGGAACACAACTTGGCAGTCTCAATGCATTTCAGTTAATTAACTTTAGCAACTACTATAGTTTTTAAAAAAAATAAATATATATATATATATATATATATATATATATATATATACACATTTCTGTAACTTAAGAGGTTGCAACCTTAAAGGACCACCTTACATTTTTTGTACATTTGGAGTGCTGTCAGTACAGACAAAAAAGACAAAAATGGGTGTTGCCTACACCGTGTTATCATCTTTTTAAAATTCACACCTTGTTGACTTCAATGGGGCAAGTTCTAAACCTGCTTTTAGCCTCTTAACATCCTTGTTTTTTCATTACGATTGCACAGCCATGTGAGTGGTGTTATTAAGAGTGACCACAGTCAATCTGACTGCAGTAGATGTGAAAGATATTAATAAAAATGATGTTAATTCAGCCAGCTCACATACCTGTATTTGCTTCCTGTTTTCAGTCAAAGTCCACAGTAGTCGATTGCCGCGTGTGATCATTGTTAACTAAGCAAAAGTGGAGACTCAGACTGTCAGCTGTCAGCCGATGACGGTGCTTTGTGGTGTTCTGAGAATATCAGCTCAAATGGATAGTTCATCCGAATCAGAAGTTGAACATCATTTAGTTACCAATAATCTGCGGCACGCAAACTCGCAATCGACTACTGATGGACTTCGACCGAAAACATGAGCTCAGTGTTAAAATTGGCCGGAGTTCTCCTTTAATGCCGGGTCCCGATAAGTTTGTCGTTACGATAGTCATTGTGTCAGAAACGATTTTGACACCGTGTTTCAGACTACACTGTGCTTCCTGAACAGTCATCGCTTGCCGACCCTGCCGCATGATGTCATCGAGAAGGCAGAGTAGGGCCTGACTTCTAAAAACAAGAGCGTAAACAAACAATGGCTACCGAAGCGCTGTGTTTTGGACACATCAGAAAAGTAAAAAAAAAGAGAGTGGACACATGGGCTGTCAATCCTTCAAAGAGAACTTGAGGTAAATATCCACAGAACTTTCATCCATTGCATAATTCCACCTCAGCAACAATACCATTGTCTCGCTTTCATTTTGCCACGTTTGAAAGCTCTTCAAGAAAAAGCTTCGGTGCTCCTATTGTCGACGTCACAGATGTGACGAAACCTGACGTGGAGGACCAAAAAAAATTATGCTAGGCTGCGTTTAACTCCACTTTAAAACATACACTTGCAAACTTCCCTAAGCACTTCCCCTCGTGGGAATACACCACCATTTTCAAGAGCGTTCAACTTCATCAAGTGGGCGAGAAAATTATTTGGACAGATCCTCGATCCCCCATTTTGACAGAGGGAGCAAGTCTACTCAATGGGTCCCTCTCATTACTCAAATTGATGCTTCCTTGTCTTATTCGCTCCCCCGTCCTTTAGCCTGTGACCCGTAAACAGATCGAACTTGGCCATCTTGAAGGACATCTCAATTCTCTAATTGCACCACGAGGAGAGATGGAACAAGGATTGAGGCAGCTTCCTAAAGAGAATCATAGGCATCCTTCCCTCGCATCCTAAGGGAGCGGAGCTAAGACGCTCAAAAAGGAAATGAGGGAAAAAAAGGATGCACAAACAAGAAAGTATAGTATTGTTATCATTTTCGTTCGTGTAATTTTGTTAGATTTTTCAGTGGGGTCCATCTGCCCCAATGCAGATTCCAAGTGATCAAGGGCTAAAGGGTGCTACATTTAAACACATTACGCAACGTAAGCAATAGCATACATCCAAGCGAACTAGATGAAGAGAAGTTAGCTAGGGAAGGGAATAAATAAGATGTACTTAAACGCAAGCAGCCATGGTCAAAATGTTGACTACTGTATTTTCATAAAATATTTTAGCCAAATCATTTACTAAAAGTAGTATGATGGGTTCTCCAAAATGTGAGCCAAGGAGCCTTGTAGGACCTTGATTCCATAAGTACCTGCATAACATTAAGCATATTATGAGAAAAAATATTAAACATGAAACAACAGTAATTCAAAGCTGATGAACACGATCTTGTTTGAAATATTATTAATAACTATTAGCCTACCAAACTGTAATATCATGTTTTGAGATTTAGTTTTGACCCTATCAGAATAAATGTTTCATCCGTCTAACATTTGCAATTATGCATAATTTGAATATCTAAAACATGCTAATGACGAGGTCAACCACTGATCTTATTTTAGACCATCCTTGACTTAAAAGAGCAGACTGAGAGTCTCAAAGAGTTGGTAGGTGTGGGAGGGGAACTTGTATTAAGTATGCAAGTGTGCGAGGGAGACAAACATCTCCCACTGTCAAACACAAACTTAATTGTGCCGCCTGTAGGTCCTCAGTATTGTATTACCTATTGGGTGAGTGATGAATCACTGCCATAAAAACAATGTTATTATGGGATGATAATAGCATAGGTCAGGGTTGAGAAATGACAAGAAAAACAGCCCACAATTCTTTAATTTAAGAGCTGCACTCATTATAAGATTACTTCTTGTTTGTTTGTTTTTTCTTTTCCATTGAGCTCTGATGCCGCTCTATCCAGTCTATCCATGCATGTTGACGCAGAACATTTGTTGCCCTTATATCTGTTCCTACAGGAAGCTCATAACCACAGATGCCAACAACAAGGGATCGCTGTGCACTTGTAAATTACAGAGGTGAAAGCAATGCTGCATTGTGGACACACGTCACCATAATAAAATGATGCAGTAATGATGCCCTTTAATCAGTTTCATTGCTGTTGGTGTGCATTTGCTTTGCAAAAGCTTTCTAGACAAGTATTTTAAGCAGTTCTTATTATATGAAATTAGTACAAACTTTTCGAGGTGGCTAATTCGTACAAATTCATACGACCTCACACCTAACACCTTAACACCTGTCTAAGACGATTCCTAAGGGTAGCTGGCTGAACACCATCAGTAACATGGAGATGTGGCAGTGAACAGGACAGCAGCCTATTGAGGAAGAGATCCTCCAAAGGCGTTGGAGATGGGTTGGCCATACCCTTCGCAAGCCTTCATCAAGCATTGTAAGACATGCCCTCTTCAGGAACCCACAAGGGAAAAGGAAGAGGCAGGCCAAGAAACAGCTGGTGCCGTGACCTGGATGCAGATGTGAAGAGGTCTGGACACACATGGGGACAGCTAGAGAAGTTGGCCCAGGATCGGGATGACTGGAGAGCCCTTGTTCATGGCCTATGCCCAAAGTTGGGCGGTAGGTAGGCGTAAGTATAAGTAAGTCACTCGTACAAATTCGTGCGTTTTTTGCTAAATCGTACATATTTTACGAGTAGACCAATTGCGTAGGAATTTGTACGAATTACCTACCCTTGACCCCGCCCCTAAACCAACTACTGACCCCGCCCCTAAACCAACTACTGACCCCACCCCTAAACTTACCCATCACTGGGGTTTAGAATTAGCCACCTTTTACTCACTCGTACAACTTAATACGAATTGGTCATATATTGGTTAAGTCATATGAATTGATAGCGTTGAATCATTTTACTCACAATTGTTTGTTCATAATGCTGAAGATTCTATAAAACATAAATAAAAATTTAGATTTCCTAAATATTTAAATCTAAAATACACAAAGTATTCATAAAACGAATTAAAAAATTAATAAATAAATAAAATGATTATAATATAATGTTATAATATAATACAATATATTTTAAAAATAATTAAACATATTATTAGACTATTTTGATGTTCATTAAGAATATAGTGCTATGTGTAAAGCGTACGTCAGATAATTTGATCTTGAATTATTTGAGTTCATATTGAGAATGCAGATATTGGTAAATTCGTGCATGGTTTAAGACAGTCACCATGATTTTACCAAGAAATGTCCCTGGATCAACTTATTTCAGAACAGCCCGTCTGGCACCAACAACTATGCCACGCTCAAAATTGCTTAAATCGCCTTTCTTTCCCATTCTGACATTCAGTTTGGAGTTCAGGAGATTGTCTTGACCAGGACCACACCCCTAAATGCACTGAAGCAACTGCCATGTGGTTGTTTGGATAACTGCATTAATGAGAAATTGAACAGGTGTTCCTAATAATCCTTTAGGTAAGTGTATAAGTAACAGGTTTGCTGGTATTTGCAGCTTGAACAACACGATTTGTACCCTTAAACCTATACCTACCCATAACTAACCCATAAAATCAGTAGGAAATGATAGGTGAATAACACAGATGTAGAACCTGGTTGTAAGACTAAAACTGGTATAAACTGTAAACTTCTCTAACAGACAATATTTAGTGTAAAACTGCTTTATATCATGTCTATGTGCTAAATCTAGTGGATAAAGAGACATCAGCCCTGTATGATTGTCGAAACGAGAGAGATGAAAGATAGAAAGATAGGAAGAAAGCAGACAGGAGAGGTTGGGATCTACACGACTTTCCACAGCAGATGGAAGCTTCTCAGAGTGACACTCGACAGTGAAGTTACACCTGGAGGAGAGAGACTGGCCACAACTGCACCTGTGGCCATCAGGAACGACCGCTGTCATGCCAGCCGTGCTGGCACCGGTGCCCGGTAGGGCAATGCCAACCTGGAGCAGTTATGTGCCAGAGCACATGGCAAACAAATCAACACTGAAATGATGTTTAAAATACATTAACAGCTGTGATAGGGGATATAACACACACACATGCACTGAGAGTTGAGCTGCAAAACCATTCAGAAAGGGTACACATTACTGATATTTGTTCTTTGAGCACATGTGTGCAATTATGATTAAAGTGGAAAACGTGTATCGCAGCGGATGGGTACTGGTCACGGTGACTCACAGCTGTTCGACAATCGGTCACATCATGCCAGAGAGGCTTTTGAATCATTAAAATTGTGATATCTATTACCTGAATACAAAACAAAGAAGCTATTAGCTGATATTACCTCAAATATATTTTTTTTGGCAGAAGTGTTTTGACCCCTTCTCCTATTCCTAACACAATTTCTGTTCATTATTTGCACTTTATTCTCTCTAAAGTAATGTTATAGGTACAAGGAGAGTTAAACTCTATTGAAACTCCACAGATGCGCATCGATTACCAAAGAAAATAAGACTGACTTTAATTAGTAAAAACAAGAAGACTGTTCACAGTAATGCACAACTGAAGTCTATGGAAAGAAGATGCATAAATACCCACAGTTTTGAAAATAATGCCAAAAAACAACTTAATGTTATTAATAAAAAATCAATATGTACTTGCAAAGTTACTTATAGTCAATAGAATGTCTGTTGGAGGAGCATCACAATAAAGTGATAGCAGATATTAAGCAGAAAGTCTACTAATAGTTTTTTGACATGTTTGAATAGTTTTTTACTTATAGTTACATACATTGCATGTAATATCAAATCGAAAAATAAAGTGCTACCTAATATTTTAGTATTAAATAGTATTTAACCCTAACCCCTTATTCTACTAACCCTTACCATCTACTAATGCTCAACTACAACAGAATGTCTAAAGGGTAACATTAAAATAACGTGTTACTCTGACTTTAGCTAAACATTCATGTGGCTACCAGTGGCATCACGTATTCACTTTAATATATTACTTCTAACATTTAAGCGTTAAATGGTATTGCACCTCCATATTGGTCAGATATACTCCACCCCTCTGCCCGGTCCCTTAGATCATCTGAAGTTGTCCACTGTAGATCATTTAGTGTTAATGCTCCTAAATTATGTAATTACACTTTGTAATATATCTACTTTGTTTACCTTCGAGACTCAATAGAGATGTTAAAAACATCTCTATTAAATATGTATTTTAGATAATGGGTGAACAAATGTATTGCAATGTACAATGTAAAGCAATTTTGAGCTATGGAAAGGCGCTATATAAATAATCTTCATCTTCTTTTGAACAACAGCCACAATGCATTATTTTTGTTATCACAGTGAAGCTGATTTGAAAAATTCTGTATTGTATAAAGCATTGTATTGGTCTTTTCCATGTATTATATACACTCACCTAAAGTATTTTAGGAACACCATACTAATACCCCCTTTGGCCTTTAGAACTGCCTTAATTCTACGTGGTTTTGATTCAACAAGGTGCTGAAAGCATTCTTTAGAAATGTTGGCCCATATTGATAGGATAGCATCTTGATCAGCATTTGAAATGATTCAGGCTTTGTGACATGGTGCATTATCCTGCTGGAAGTAGCCAGAGGATGGGTACATGGTGGCCATAAAGGGATGGACATAGTCAGAAACAATGCTCAGGTAGGCCGTGGCATTTAACTGTCACCAACAACCAGTGCCCACACTCAAAATTGCTTAAATCACCTTTCTTTCCCATTCTGACATTCAGTTTTATTTTATTTGGAGTTCAGGTAGATTGTCTTGACCAGGACCACACCCCTAAATGCACTGAAGCAAATGCCATGTGATTGGTTGATTGGATAATTGCATTAATGAGAAATTGAACAGGTGTTCCTAATAATCCTTTAGGTGAGTGTATAGACCTTATGTAGCCCCACCCTTTTTCAGCGTCGCACTTGATCTGTTTTCGACTTTCGGTCTTGTATTTCTACAGCAATCTTGCATAGGAAATGAATGAACTGCTCATAAAAATAATTGCCGTATCAACATTTGTCAGACATCTGTGCTTTACAATGCTAATGATAAACATTACAATGCTCATGATAACTTTTGTTAACTCTACAATAAGTAAATCCACTTCACCAGCTAATTACTCCTAAACAGCGATGCCATAGAAATATACAGAGTGACACGCGAAACCGGAAGTTCTAAGACAATATTCTAAAGATGAACGGCGCCCACGTTTCTCTGGTGCATAAGGTCTATAAGTTACAGGTTTGCTGGTATTTGCAGCTTGAACAACACAATCTGTATGGAAGATAAGCACTTCAAAAAAATAAAACTAATTTCTGCTATAAAACTTCTGGAAAATGCCATCCCCAATGTAAGTGCAATGCTGTAAACATGTTTAAAGGTGAATTTCACCCAAAAATTAAAATTCTGTCATCATTTACTCAACATTAGATGGTTCCAAACATGCATGAATTTCTTTCTTCTGCTGAACACAAAAGAAGATATTTTGAAGAATGTCAAACACGGAAACATAACAGTTGATGGACCCCATTTACTTCCATATATTTTCCAACTAAAAGTTTGGTTAACCATATTCTTCAAAATATCTTCTTTTGTATTCAGCAGAAGAAAATAAATGCATACATGTTTGGAACCATTTTCATTTTTCGGTGATCTATCCCTTTAAGTGCAGAATTTTGATGCATCCTTGAAAAAAGCAAATAAATCTGTTCACAACACAAGCATTTTACAGACAATATTGTTATCTTTTCAATATTACAGCGGTTTTCCTGAACTTTGCCCTTTAGTGCTTATCTAAGAACGAGTTTCCCCTTTGCTTGTATTTCCTGTGTGATTTGGAGTGGCTGATCTGTGTTTAGATGGCTGTATCTACACAGAGGACATGCTGCTGACAATCGAGTATATCCTCCGCCTGACTAAACGAACAAAGTGTACCGAATACTCACAAAGGCGTCCCTTTCAGAACAAAAGACCACATTAATGTAGACAGGAATTGCCATTTGATTTCTTTCAGGTCTCTTTCTCCTCTGCGGTGGGTCAGATAGGTCCCCGAATAAAAACAGACAAAAGGCAGCTTTTCCTCTATTTTGAAAAAGAAAGGGAGAGGAGAGAAAGGTTACAGGCAATGATAACATGTTTAATAAGACAAGGCCACAGCGGCAAGCTCTGTTATCTCACGAAAGACAGCAGAGAGCGAGAGAGAGAGAGAGCGAGGAGCCGTATGGTGTGCGTTAACCCCTCCCCACCCCTGCTCCGGTGGCCCAGCCCGTGGTCCACTCCAGAGCCCGGTCAGTCAGAAGCCATTACACCCACTATTAACTCCTGCTCAGCATCATTAAGCATGCAAATTGAAGGGGACGACAGCTCGGAAAACTTTTTACTGCCGCCTTCCCCTCCTCATCACGCCGCCAGACCTTCTCTCAGAGCCGAGGATCTTAACGAAAGGTGCCCTGATCACTGTCAGTCCAATGTTATCCTTAATTTAACTCCATTCCCTCCCTCCGTCTGCTTCGCACCGTGCACGATCTGTTCTTCTATGAGATCTGACCTTCTGCGATAAACACAAATCAAAGCGTCGAGTGCACAAAAAAGTGAAACGTCAGAACATCACGGCCTTTTGAGAACAAATATATTGATTGCGTATACACGCTAGGGTCTCTTTTTGGGTTGGCATTTACTTGAAAGAAACCTAAGCTTGTCTGGCGCAAAAGGGGCTCGTGAATTCAGCAGAGATAGAAAGGATCGAAATTACCCGGCACTACCTCTTTGAAACGTTCTGGTTGGAGTGATGAAATTGGATTTTAAAAACATGTGTAAGATTGCTTATCAACAGCTTATACTGTAGTTAACATTGAGCATCTCATATCTATCTATATGTATATCTATATCTATATCTCTCTCTCTCATATATATATATATATATATATACACATACAGTATCACTATATATATACTATATACATATATCACATATATATATATATATATATATATATATACACACATACAGTATCACTATATATATATATATATATATATATATATATATACACACATACAGTATCACTATATATATATATATATATATATATATATATATATATTAGGGCTGTGCAAAAATTAATTGCGATTAATCGCATCCAATAAAAGTATGTGTTTCCATAATATATTTGTGTGTGCTGTATATAATTATTTTGTATATATAAATACACACACATGCACGTATATATTTAAGAAAATGTGTTATTTATATATAAAATATTTATTTTTATATAATATAGATTATGTATTTATATATATATATATATATATATAGAATTTAAGTGCAAATAATTATTAAATATATACATGCATGCATAGGTATTTATATATACAAAATAATTATATACAGCACACACAAATATATTATGTAAACAGACTTTTATTTTGGATGCGATTAATCGCAATAAATTTTTGCACAGCCCTAATATATATATATATATATATATATATATATATATATATATATATATATATATATATATATATATATATATATATATATATATATTAGCTGTCACATTTTTAATAAACTGCCTGAAATGTAAAGGAGAAACACATTAATAAAAATATAGCTCAGCCCTATGGTAAAGTGTGTAATATATATATATATATATATATATATATATATATAGCCTATATATACTGTACACACATCTAGAAACATTTTTATCTGTCAGTTTTGTATTTAACATAACTCATCTCTCTATAGCTTCATCCTTTGGGATTCTGAAGCGTGCTAGTTGACATTTTGCTATGAGGACTTTGACAGCTCTTTTTGAGTGCTATAGGTAATAAAGAAAGGCATCCCTTGTGGTCCAGCTGATGATTTCATAGCAGCATATTATTTCATGGCTGTTGTTAATACGTCATAGCTCAAAATTATACAGGTCAAAGGAAAATGCCAACCTATTTATGCTACAGACCTCCATAAATACAGAACATACATCATACAGTCAAGAAATACGGACTTCATCAACAATTTCTACACATATTATGAATGTATGGTAATCTGGAAGTAGCTTATCAGCAGGGAAAAAAATCTTATTGGCCCATTCTTTCCATTTAGCCTCGTAGATGAAAAGAATACATTCATTTCATGGGACACATCGCCCTCCGTTGGTGGCTGCTGGAAATGTTACCTAATGCTGTATGTTTGAAACAACAATAATGACAAAGATTATGCTGTTCTATTTAAAATGCATTTTTCTAATTACTTTTTATAATAGGCAATACTATGCATTTACAGAGGTGCACTTTAGTGGCTGTGCAAGTTGGGATTTTATCTTTGTTTTGTTTTTTTTGTTCTTATCTTATTCTAAAATCATTCTCAATCTTCTTTTCAGCGTATTATAATTGACTTAATTATTTATGCCTTCATTAAGGCAAATGACCTTTAATATTTCTGTGCATGTTTAATTTTGACAATAAGCAAGACCAACAGATTTGACTGGAATTGCAGACGAAAGATAAACAGCTTTCAAGGCAACAGCGTAGATAAGTAGCATTTCATTTACTTCACTGACAGGTAGAACTTCCTTTGAGAGAAACTTTTTGAGTAGATAAAAGACAATTGATGTCGACGGCCCTCCTTTTACTGATTCTTTAAAAAAAAAACTTTAATTAAATGGTTTAAATAGCATCTGCTTCATCTTTAAGTAATTTTCACTTGCTAATTAGTAATTATCTGCTTAAGCTATACGGAACATTCTCAAGACCCGTCTTCAACCTTTATTTAGGATTAGTCCACCCTCATGTTGCCCCCAAACGCAAAAAGATATGTTAAGCCAAATCTCCAGAAAGAACAAAAAAGAAAACAGTATAAATGTGGTCCATACAAGTTGTACACTATATTCTTTAAGTCATGTAACAGCTTTATGTGAAGAAATTACCCTGTCACAACCAATTCGTACAAATTCGTACAAGTGATTAAAAAGTGACTAATTTGTACAATTTGTCCAAATCTACGAGATGGTTGGGTTTAGGGGCAGGGTCAGGGTTAGGTCATTGTACGAATTCATACGAATTCGTATAATATATATCGATTTTGCACAAATCGTACTAATTGGATCCGAGTGAGGTTGTATGCATTGTTACAAATTAGCCACCTCATAAAATTCAGTACGAATTCCCGTGAGATCGGGTTGGAAGAAATTAAATCTTGCCCTCCGTGTCAACAGTCTGGTCCTCATGTGTGTTAGCCAATTGCAACATGGCAAGTTTTGAATATGACAGAAATTTTGGAGTATAGCATTATAAGTTCAATATGACTCCATCTAGATAAACTGCAATCTCCTTATGTTTTCTGTACCCTGCTAACACAAACACCTCGTGCTTTAGCTTCATTGACCAACAAGTGTAACTTTGACAAGACCATCTGTCTCTACTTGGCCAAAGAAACAGTTGTTCTCCTATGTCTTTTCACTTGTTTCCCATGACACAAATCAGAATGATAAGACCAAGCAAATCTACAAAAGTGTTTTGGCACTCCTAAGTCATGCCACTTACAACAGGTGTCACATTTGCAACAATGAGGGCCAGCCAGATTATTTAGCTCATTGGTTCATTATACAGGGGTGAAATTAAAGGCCTGGCGCAGCTCCTTTCATTCTCTAGCAATTTGGTTGTGGGCCAAAAGAAGCCTAAATGATATTTTGGCAATATGAGGGTTATTATGCATTACATGGACAGGTTTCAATATCAGATTAATCAGAGATGGAACTGAAAAATTAATTACCAAATGCATGTTTGCTTGAAAACAACAAGATTAGAAAGCCACCATGTTTACAGCTGAGGATTTCACAAAAGTACGCAAGTATGACTAACTTAATGCATTACTCTCCTATAGTCTTTCAACTTGATATTTTTATTTCATTCTCCCCAACTTTTCGGTTGAATTTTGATGTGACTCAGCTAGAAACTTGCTGGTGTTAATTGACGGTGTGTTCGAGCTCAGGCGAGGGCCAGGGGCCAAGAGCAGGACAGGTGGAGGCCTAATCATGCAGAAAATGAGGCCTTTGGTGGAATGGAGGAAGAGAACGGAAAGGAAGAGAGGAGTAGACAGATGAGAGGGTGACACACCTGGGACCTGCCCCGAACTGGAACTAAACCAGATCCACTGCTTCATATCCTCATATTTGAGAGATGGGCCCACCGACATTCAGTCCAATTCCATCCGTCAACAGGCCAGACCATCTGACGGAGGCTGATTCAGCTCATTGCACTAAAAAAAGCATAAGAGCAACAAGAAACGGAATTATAATTCTTGACAACCAACAAATAATGCAGATCACTTTAATCGGCAGATACAAAACGTACTACTAAAGCTTTCGCCAAGAGTTGCAACACGACTTATAAACTATAACGTTTCAGGGTCGCATGCATTTGTTTCTACTGGACCCACAAAGACTGAACATTTCATTTCACAGCATATAATTATAAACAATTTAAAATATTGTGATTAAACAATTGTGAACATGACTACACAGCCTATTTTTTTTATTAATACACTTTTTATATATATATATATATATAATCTTGTGTCTCTGTTTTGTGTGTGGCATTTTTTATTTGCTTATTTTAGATTTAAATGTTTAATTATTTCACCTTGCAATTCAATTAACATAATTTCATTAATACAAACACACAATACATTTATATTAGGGCTATAAAATCGAATAATTGCAATAATCTCATCTAACATAAATGTTTGTGTTTATATATATATATATATATATATATATATATATATATATATATATATATAAACACAAACTTTTGTGTTAGATGTGATTAATCGATTTTACAGCCCTAATTTAAATTTAAATTGATGTCGATGTTTTCTATTAAACCCGTGTAGTGAAGTATATAGGTTGAAACAGCAGGACTTTCTTTTTTACATTCATTTACAGAGATATGGGATAAGTTATACATCATAATTTGTAGCAGACAAATGTGTGGAAATCAGATTAAAATAGCTCAAACAAACACTGAGATGCAGATGTTACAGTAAAATGTGTTGCAACCACCCGCTGTTCTTATTCAATGTTATGGACTAATACTAGAGCGCGTTCAAAATGACCTAACCGTCTGCAATCCTGTCACGCTCTGCAATTCCTCAGCAGCTTGTTTAGAGTGTTGTACATGACATCATATTAATCAGAAAGCTAAAATTCACACCGGCTATTGGGCTCTATTACATTAGCTGAGAGAGCATGTTTGCGATATGTAGAGAAATATCCTCTAAGATGGCATATGCACTGAAAGAACATCCTTATTGGTGCAGAGATGGAAGTTGACAGCGGTAAATTGGTAATCAGCTTTCTGGATATTGAAAAATTTCTCATTTATCAGGTGGCAATGGTAGAAATCTTTTCCCTGCATGTTTGTTAGTGTCTTCCAACCGTGTGCAAAGGGGATATTGTATTATCCTGATAAGGTCTCCCTTCACACGCTTTGGATTTTTACAATGAATATGAAAGTATTGATTTTTACAATACATAATATGAAAGAAGATCTTTATCTGTGCAAAAGGCCCGAACGTAAACACACGAGATGACACATTAAGACAAATGTGATAATGTTTTTGGAGTTAATGTATGCATAGTCAACAAAATAAAACCTCACATCTTGGGTTGCCAGGATGAAGGATTAAGAAAAAATGAATGCTATGAAACACTTGAGGGGGAAAAGAAAAGACTGGAGTTATAGGACGACAGAAAGCAAATCAACTTCCTCAGCTGTGGCCATATGTTACCAAGGTGATGTTCCATGAAATCGATCCCAGTCTTAATATCTGCCAGCTCTTGGGCTTCCAGAGTCTTAGCTGGCTCTTTGCATGCTGATCTGGGCATGGCTGAAAAAAAAATGAGAGTAGGCGTTACAGGCTATTGAGGAAAGAAAATATGCAGCTCTGGAGGGTATCTTCTTTCTTATCCTTACTTTAAGTTGTGTTAGATGTACTGATAACTCACTTGAAATGTCTTCAGAAGATCATTTTAAATGTATTTGAAAACAGTTCCTCCAGTGTTTTTGTAGGAAGAATCATCTGTCACGCTTTATATATCATTGCGATGCACAGAGATAGTCAGAGTAATTTCCTGCCTCAGTGTTCAAAACACCCAAACCAAGTTAAAACATGGGTTTCCTTTGGAACAGCTCTTGAATTTGACCACTTCTATTGTAACAATTGCATAATTTAGCAAGAAAAGAGCAAGGAATGCTTTTTCAAAGATTTTAAGTGTTAAAGAAACCAACTCAAACCTCTTTTGATGGACCAAAAATTATCAGAGGAACAAAGAACTCAAACCTCTTTGATGGACCAAAAATTATCAGAGGAACAAAGAACCCATGCAGACTTTTGAAAGTTGTTTAGTTATAGGTTATTACGTAATATTGCTGTTATTATTGTTGTTGTTGTAATATTAATTATCAAATAAATAAATACATTATTATTATTATTATTATTATCAAATAAATATTACTTAAAAATAAATACATAATAGCCTCTTCAAATGAACAGTACTTTAAATTAATTGATTAAATTATTTATTTAAAAATAAATCAAATTACTATTCTTAAAATAAATATTTTGTACAGTAATAATACTGTATTTTAAAACAAATAAATAATACAAATTTTATTTTATTTGTTATTATCAAACTGTTATCACTCCAAATGTATTGATTTTAAAATAAATAAATTATATATATATATATATATATATATATATATATATATATATATATATATATATATATATATATATATATATATATATATATATAAAATAAATCATATATATATATATATATATATATATATATATATATATATATATATATATATATATATATATATATATATATATATATATATATATATATATATATATATATATATATAAATCATATATATATATATATATATATATATATATATATATATATATATATATATATATAAAATGACATACACATTACTTAAAATAAATTAATTTAATTTTATTTATTTTAAAATAAATCATCATTATCCTAATTATTATAAAATCAATATTAAAATCAATCTATTTTAAAACAAATAAATAAAAAATATTATCCTACTTTAAATTAATTTATTTTGAGATAAATAAATAAATATTATTATCAAAACCTTTTTATTTGTGTGTAGGTTTTTAATATACTCATTCTGTAATGTCCTTAGAAACACAAAACACAACATCTCCTCATTTTGTGTCATATTAACTTTGAATGTTAACCTGTAACAGTTAAAACCATTTGAAATGATGCAAGTGTGAGAAATAAAGTTATCTTAAAGCACTCTGCATACACAACATAAGTAATAAGTATGCTCATATACCCTTCCCCCACACGAATGAATGATCAGAACGGTCAGCTGGATTACACAGCCTCGGGAAGTTACAGCCTCATTCCTTTATATTGCATCACGCTCAGAGTTTATCAAATTCAGCAGATATCCGACAGTACATCTCATCACAATGCTAATACGAGGAGCTTTTGGATGCAAGTCTGTGGGAGGCATGAGAGACGCTGTCGGGGAGGGCCAGGGCCTGGAGACATGCAGACAGCAGGCAAAAAAAGGCCTTTTGTCCCTGTCCCTCTATTAATCTGAAGACTGTAGAGAAATCCCAAAGGGATTAAATGTGTTACTCTTAAAGTTTTTTTTTTTCTTTGCTCTTGCCAGTCTGACTGCAAATTAAAAGATGGGGAGGGGAAATAGAGAAGAGGGAGGACTGTTAATTGCTCGCCAATTCGATAATTCTATAATTACTTTGTGACAAATGGCTGGCTTGCAGTGCTGGAACTGCTGAGGGAAGGGAGGGTTCAGGTGTCGGTAGGGACGTGTAAAGGGGGTTGGGTATGTCCAGGAACGGAAATATTTGCTTTTGTGCCTGCAAGCGCTGTCACTCTGGGCATTGTGACATGGAATTTGTGTCAGGTTTAAACTAGGAAGCTAAAGTCTCCAGGGAGCTTCTGTCTGAGGCTTCAGGGAGAGTGAAAAGGGAAAGAACTGCAGCAGGCCAGCATCCCTGATAAAATCACACGGTGAAATTCATTCACAATGAGAAACAAGGTGGATTTAAAAGGAATAGTTTTACGCAAAATGAAATTTGTGTCATACTCTCTAACATGATGTTCCAAAGTTTTATGACTTCTTCAAAGAGTTTTACTGAGCTGTCCCTTGCGATTAGTCCCCACTGGAACAGAGGCTTTCAGACTTCACAGACAATGCAGAAGCACCATAAGAATATCATAAACCTGGTCCACATGACATAAACCTATATTTCTCAATATATGTCTATAGCTTTGCCAGGAACAGTCTGAAAACTAAAGAACATCAGGGAATCCATGAAATAGTGATATAAATGCCAAAAATAAGTGTATTAAATGTCAGTATATTATATAGTAGCTATATAAAGTAGAATAAGCTTATATAGTAGTACACAAGTATCTTGGTATATTAAAGTTAAGTTAAAAACTATTAGGGTTACATAGAATATTCTACATGATTTTATGAAAATATTAGCTTATTTGGTCAAATAAAATTATTTCACAAAGCATGGATTTGTTATTTACACATTTATATTTTAATGTAAATTCATATTTACTAAAAGGTTAGTGTAATGTAAAATTGCAGGTACTTGACAGGCATCTAAAATTGGCTGTCCAAAAAAAGTTCAATGTTTTTCACCTAGTTTTCCAAAAATAAATACTTTAAAGTTTTTTTAAAGACAAAGTTTTTTTGTACATCATCTAAAAGTAACTGTTATCAACTTTTAGGTATAATGGGCATATAGATTTCCTCAAAGACAGCAAAAATAAGACAAACATTGTATGTTATAATTATAATGATTAGAGATTATATAACTATATAAGATATAAATGTATTGGGGGTTTTATGGACGAATAGATGGATGGATAGATCACTGGTTAAGCTTGCCTTTGAAACCAAATCCATTTTATTGCGTATCACCTTGGAGCAACTACATTTATTTACATTATAATCCGAACACTGACCTTTGTGCATTGTATCCAAAACCCTGTGTGAATTCTTTATTTTTTTGTCTGCCTTTTATTGCTTTCACGGTTTTCCATTATAACACCATAGAAACAGAATATATTTGATGCGAAAGCATTTAACTGAATACAAACTCTTTCAACTAACTGATTTGCATTCCTTTATCTGACTCTTATGCATCTCTTATGTTTCTCAGCAGGTGAAAGAGCTTTTATGTGCCAAAATTCATCTCAGTTTCAGAGTTTCTGCTAGCCAACTCTGAAAGAGTCTGAAAACAAGGAAAGACGTCAAATGCAAGATGCCAGCGTGGGCCAATTGATCCTGGACTTCTACAGACTGTTCAGACACCCCCCTCCCTCACAGAGCTGTTTTATTTAGAGCTACTGTGTGTTTGTGCTTAAGTATCACAGGGAACTAATGAAGTGCGGTGGGAGGCAGTCGCACACACTGTGGCATAATAAAGCCGGGCATGGACCACCAATCTCCTGACTGCCAGAGAACTGTAGGAGAGTGGGACAATGCTTGTCATTTAGCGCAAACCCTTTCTGGAATATATTAGCTATAATCTTACTGATCAGACAGCAACCATAAATATAATGTGCAGTTATGTTATGTTGCATGGGACGTTATTTTAAATCTTCCACTGAAGAGTAAATACCCGGTTAACACAACTTGCTTTTACTTAGTAGATTATATTGGTGTTAGATATTTTTAAGTAAAGAACGCTGAGTAAACTCATATTTAAGTGCACATAATAAAGGTTTTCTTGCTAGTTTTACATTAAATCGTTTCAAGTTGGATTTGTTGTGATGCAAAAATGGTAAATCCAACACATAAGCTACTATATTAGAATAATATTACTATCGAGGTCATTTTACAGATTCAGTTACCTGCATGAACGGTCTGATATACAACAATGTCATGGACAACATTGAATATTAAGAAATATCTGACCAGTGGATGATGCGATTGACCAATCAGAATCAAGTATTCCAGAGAGTCTTGCGGATTAGTGCCAGCCCACTTTTTTCTCTTAAGTAATAAGTATTTTTTCCATTCATTTTTCCCATGGGGATTTTTAAAAGTCTAAGTTAATGCATTGAACCAATGAAGAAAGCCAATATATACATTCCGTTAAACATTATTATTTTTAAAAAATAGTTGAAATAATCCAAACAGGTTGCTTCAACAAAAGCATATACGATCTGTCTTTAAAGTTTTCAACTCAAAATGAAAGATGTTTTGACCATTCATTTTAACACAGTCTCATCCCAAGACGTCATATAACTGACGTCTTGGGACGTCTTTTGACCATACGTCAATATCCGCCTTTCATGGTCCCTTAAACGTCGGTTATATGAAGATCCTGGGACGTCATACAACTGACGCTTTACCTTTAACGTCAGTTAGGTTTAGGGGTAGGTTTAGATCTGGGTAGAGTTAGGATCTGATAAGGTCATCCAACCGACGTTTAAGGGGACCCTAAAAGGCGGATTTTGACGTATGGTCAAAAACGTCACAAGACGTCTTGAGATGAGACTGCGCTGTTCATTTACAAGACAATGGCGTTTTGGGGACTGAAAGCGCAAACTTTTGAAAACGTCATGCATATGAGTAGGCATATTGCTCATGAGTAGGCAATTACTCAAAATAACAAAATAAATCCTAATAATTTTTTTTTCAGTATGATCTTTTGGGACAGGCATTGGGAGATAACATCTTGTGCAACAGTAGCAGCTCTGTGGCCTAAAACCTAAACATAAGAGCAGCAGTATTAATGGAGACGTTTACATTGGTCATTTCAAAGGCATAAGGACACCAAAAATGTTGAAATTGAAGTATCGGAAAACTGAAAAAGGTTATTTGAGGGCAGAAGGTTGTGTACTTAGTAAAGCAATGATCAAAGACTCTTCCTCTACTTCTACCAGCGATTCCAGAGACTGAAACTATCTCACGGAGCAAAGAAGCCAGTGTAGCTCTAGGCCAGCTCTTGATGGAGACTGATTACTGCGAGTGTAAACACTTCCACACTCTCGACATGGTCCCTTTGTATCAAACTAAAGATGGAATGATTATCTCCAATTTTTTCACCACTCCTTTGATCCTAAATTGCACCACCTTTGGTGCCTTCTGTCCGATTATTGGACATTATTGTATCTCGCCTGTCGTGGCTCCTTTGAAACGTCTTGGTTTGTGTGACATCTTTAGAACTCTAATTCGCCTTCTTCCAGGAAACCTCTGGAGTTGCTGCATGCATTTGCACATCCCTCCCTTTTTCTAGCCCCTGCTTTCTCTTTTTCACATATATACTGCTCTACGGTTTTTGCTTGTCAAAGTTACTCCTGAATAAATTGGTTCTGGCTCAACTTGTTAAAGCGAGCGAGCTGATAAAAGTAGTGATTTTGTTTCTTGCTGAACAAGAGACTAAACATCCTTACAAGTCCTTGTCTGTTTGAATTAATTACCGCATTTACATTAGAATACAGTGTATGAGAACTGTAGCTAAACAGTAATCAAGAAGTGGAGGTGTTCAGGGGTAAACTGGCTAAGGGGTTTCTTTCTGTTGCAAAATCTAATCCAGTTACATTTTGCAAAACATTACTGCTTCATATCTTGGCAAAGATTGCAAAAAGAAGCGGAAGATTTATGTGCACAATTAAAATGGAAAAGATACAGTGGGGTCCAAAAGTCTGAGAACACTAGTTAAATGTTTCTGAGAAGAAAACATGTTTTTGTAATTTAATACCATTTTCTTTTTTCATTAGATATTATAGCCTATAATGAGTTAAACTGAAAAAAATTAACTTGAATTACAGAATTCCTTAGTATCCTACTATATATGTAATATATATATATATATATATATATATATATATATATATATATATATATATTATATTCTGTGCAAAGGATATTCACAACCTAGCGTATATTAATGAACTAGACATAATGTACAATCTTAAATATACTTTCATACACAACCGTTTAAAAAAATTGTCTCTCAGGATCACCAAGACTGCATTTATTTAACTGTAATAAAACGTATTATAATTAAATATCATTACCATTGAAAATTACTATTTCTGAAATGAAACGAAATGTTAGATTCCTTGCTGAATAAAAGTATTAATTATAAAAGAAAGAAAACTTACTGACCCAGATTTTCTGATCGGTCGTGTAATGGACCACCTAAAAGTACATGTTGGTGGAAAAAAATGAGATGGGAGGAAAAATGGTTACACTTTATTTTAATGTGTCATTGTTACGCTGTAATTATACATTTAAGTACTGAGTAATATTAAGTAATTACATGTACTTACTAAAGGGTTAGGATTAGGGTTTTGGGTTAGTTGCATGTAATTATGCATAATTTATAGTTATTACTATAGTAATTACATGTAACATGCAACAATGACACATTAAAATAAAGTGTTACCAAAATAATAAGTCAATGCTTTTGCAAAAATTTCTCTGCAAACATTTTAAATCATCACAAAACCTTTTGCATTCGCTTAGAAAACATTTTGCGTTCCCCAAGAAACTTCACGCTCGCTCTGAAAAGGTTTTGCAATCACTCACAAAACCTTTGTGTTCCACCTAGAAACTTTCTGTTTGCTCTGAAAACATTTTGTGTTCCCCAAGAAACTTTGCGTTCACTCGCAAAACCTTTGTGTTCCCCACAAGAAACTTTGAGTTTGCTCGCAAATTTTTTTAAAGTATTAGCAAAACCTTTGTGTTCCACACAAGAAACTTTCATTTTGCTCACAAAAAGATTAGCATTTCCCAGAGAAACTTTGCATTCGCTCGCAAAACCTTTGTGTTCCACACAAACTTTGAGTTTGCTCGCAAAATGATTTCCGTTCCCCAGAGAAACTTTGTGTTTGCTCGCAAAACTTTTGTGCTCCCCACAAGAAACTTTGACTTTGCTCACAAAACGATTTCCGTTCCCAGAGAAACTTTGCGTTCGCTCGCAAAACCTTTATGTTCCCAC
Organism: Hybognathus amarus; assembly: GCA_030378365.1. Lineage (NCBI taxonomy): Eukaryota > Metazoa > Chordata > Actinopteri > Cypriniformes > Leuciscidae > Hybognathus > Hybognathus amarus. The sequence continues at coordinate 151,592 of JAQIUQ010000381.1, read as the reverse complement.
AAGAAACTTTGAGTTTGTTCGCAAAACGATATCGCGTTCCCACAAGAAACTTTGCATTCGCTCGCAAAACCTTTGTGTTCCCCACAAGAAACTTTGAGTTTGCTTGCAAAACCTTTGTGTTACCCCCAAAAACTTTGCGTTCAATCGGAAAATGTTTTCACGCTCCCATGAAGAAACGGAAGAGCTCTTTTGCGCTCTTTCTCTCGGCAGAGCGCAAAAGCTTTAGCATGGAAAAGCAAAAACAATGACCTCCCATTTTTTCCTGTCACTTCCTCTATATACTGTATATATATATATATATATATATATATACATACACATTTCATTATAAATGTTTCTTTACAGGTTAAAATTAGAATTTGAATGACAGATTTTGTCACAGACTTTTGAACGGCACTATTGAACGGTCTTAATGCTTATTTCAAGGAACACACTTCGGTTCCAGACATGAGTTGTTGACCTTTACGCAGGTCAATATTCCCTGCATAGCTTAACAAGTGGTTGCTGGCTGACCTAGCTCATTAATGTCAATAGTCTATTCACTTTCTTCCAGGAAAACATAATGAAAAGCAAATGATGTCTGAAATAACATCTGCCTCCTTTTATGAGTATCTCAAAATTATGCTGCTAAAACGTACAGTGCAAATGCAAACCCAACAACCTCAGCACTGTACATGCAGTATATTTAGAACGTATGCAAATCAACCTTATCTTCCCCTACCTGGTGTCTTTTCTCAGCACTCTCCAAATGTAATATACAGATCTGAGTTTCCTATGAAGTTTTAATTGGAGCCCCAAAAGCTTCTTACTTCCCAACCAGAGTCATTCTGCAATACATCTATGGTGCAACTAATTACTTTCCAAGCCGACATAATCCCCAAGACAGACTCTTGAGCATTTCTAAAGATATTTATGACCTTTTTGAACTCGCAAATCACAAAGTGTTAGGTCACAGTGCCATAGACAGGTATCATCTAAATATTCAACATCTCTGGAATTAATTGAGGAAGAAAGGAAGTTCTACAAAAAGGTTATTTGGAAGGCTTACTAAAACACAAGCGTGAAAAGTCGACGGCAACACTCGGCATCTCTCAACAGAGAAGTCTTTTGTGCTGTACAATTTCCATTTTCTCATTTATCTTTTGGATACATCTTGCAGTCTGGACATGACATTAATGAGCAAAAAATTCTCTAAAACTAATTTGAGCCTCAAAGTTATGGGGGGTTTTATGCTAGATTTAGATAATGATGGAAAACCAGTTTTGAGTGGCACATCAAACTTCCCCTGGCTCATTTGTGCTCAGATCAGCACAGAACTTCTCATTAAATGGCTTGCGAGTCGCAGACCAGAATCTTTCATTGGCACAGGCGACCAGCAGACAGCCTGGAAAATAGCTGCTCAGAAACTGCAGCGAGTGTTGAATTCTGGCAATACTTACTGTCGCAGTCACTCACTTTAACTCTGGAGATGATATGCTTTGCTCGACACAAATAATGTGTCTGGATTCACGATGGCATGAATAAAGAAACCCACTCAATGAGGTTTCAATTCATTTACGAAGTATTTGAATTTTCTATTCGCCCTGATTCAACAACATCAAACATGGCCAGTTAATGTGGACCAAAGCCATTGCAAAGTGCCTTATCAGCTTTTGATGAAAGTAAGTAGTCATTGAACAGACAAGAACAATCCCACTAGATCATTCCATGCTGAAATCAAACCAGCAACTGTGTTCAGCCAGGGCCAATTTCTCTACAAGGACATGCACAGTCCCAAATCCTTCACATGCGACCATCTTGTTCTGTGATTTGAAAGACAGAAGGCATGCACTACTGTGCACTGAGATGGGGTCAGTAAAATGTTTATTTTAAGAAATGGCCCTCAACCCCTTAATCTGTTCCTTTAGAGCCGTTTCAATGTCAGCAAGCAACGGTGAGTGAGGTGAAATGAACAATTTAGCCAACTACTAACAATACCAACTACTTAGCCAGCTACTATTCAGAAATTGAATAAAGTGATCAAATGTAAAAAAAAACGGGGGGTGTTTGTATACATTGATTCTTATTAAAGTTACTAATGTTACTTCCATGAAGAACAGTGAATGATTCTGCTCTGCTTGATTAACATTAAATGACAAAGACAGCAGCAGGTTTATTAGGCTGCTGTCACTTTAATACCAAATGCACAGATCTAATATACTGACAAACATTTTGATTACTTCCCCTACTGTTTATGTTCACTAAAGACATACTGAATGCACTTAAGTTCAAAAGTTCCCAAGACAAACATTCTGACATATTTTAGTACCGTTAAAGCACACACCAGAAGCCCAAAGTAGCATGTACTCGTCCGTGTTTCTCTCCATTTCGGATCACATGACAGAAAGCCACCTGTTGAACAGCATTTCTTTCGCAGCTGAATATGCTTTTACTCATGACGTTACATGATTCGACTGATTTGGATGTTATGTATGGTGACGGCGCACCGCTTTATTAAGGAACAGAAAGCTACAACATGTTTTCATAATATTTGGAAGACTAAGGCCATGTCCACAATAATACATTTTCGTATATTTTCTCTCCGGTTTGGCCTTCCGTCCACACTGAGACGCGTTGTAAGTCAATAAAAACGTAGCTTTTGGAAAACGCTCTCCAAAGCGGAAAATTTGAAAACGCCATTTTCGCGTTGTAGTGTGGACTGTGAAGCCGAAGGTATTTGAAAACGATGAAGTATCTTTCAGGCCCCGTTTACACGAGAACGATTCCGGGTAAAACGTAAAAATATTTATATCGGATGTGCCTTTCGTTTACACGGCGACGGCATTTTTGAGGCTTAAAAACGCAAAAAAGTGAAACCACCCTCCAGAGTGGAAATCTTAAACGCTCCACCGCCACGTTCCCGTGTAAACGGTAAAAGCGCAAAAGTCTGCTTGACAGTGAAGGTTGTATGCAGGCGCGTGGACTTGGTGTTGCTGTAGTATGCACTCCTAGCCGCCTGGAGTGCATACTACATTGAATTTCACACACTTTGCGTCACCATTTGCACACGGATTTCCCACACAAAACGCTCGTCTAGAACGCAGAATGAAAAGTGATGGTACAAACGGCACTTTTGCGTTTTCTCTTAGAATCGTTTCCGTGTAAACATAGCCTGAGTCATGTGATCCATGTTGTACCAATAGATATTCATATACCGGTATTGTGCCTGTTATGTGTTATTTTACGCTGTTGCTAAAATATGTTACTTTGCACACTCTTCATATCAAAGTGCTGCACAGATGACAGAAAATGTACTCACATTTGCTGTCCCGCGGCAATGCAGGAAAGCAGTTGCGTTTTAGACCAAACATATGGAGACTGAGTGCGACCTGAACACATCAGTGATGGTGAGATATTTTGCTAAATAAAATGATTCCTGTTTGAAGAATTGTGCGATAACTTTATTATTTGATTTTTCCAACTGTTTGATCTCGGTGAGCTTTTATGAGGTTTCACGCATGTGCAGTAAGGTGAATTTAGAAGTTTCTTATGGACATCTCAACACGTCGGAAAACGCCAGAAAACGCTAGTGTGGACAGAGAGCATTTTAAACGAAAACGCTGTTTTCAAATGTTTCCGGATTAATGTGGATGTAGCCTAAATCAAAAACTAAACTAAAACAAAGCCCTAATTCTTGAGAGCAAGGGGCCCCCTGGTGGTTTGGAAGCCCTACGCAACTTGCATACTTCGCGTATAGGACCGGCACTGAGCATAAGAGTCTCCTTTCAAAACGATTTTTTTTTTTTACTTTCAAACAGTAGATATTTTGAAGAATGTTATTTGTCGATACACTGTTGGTTTGGATCCCATTTGACCTTCATAGTATGGCCAAAAATCATTAAGAAAAGATCTTATATTGTGTTTCACAGAAGAGTTTTTTTTGGAAAACTACCCTCTTTTGTGAAAAACCCTACCATAACACATAACATGAAATGTTAGCAATAAGACGATCTGCAACAACAACAAAAAAATTCTAATTTTGAATAGTTGTCAAAGGAGAATAATGCTACTTTCGTCCCAGATGGTGTAGTTATTGCATCGACCAGCAAGGGCCACCTCATCAGCCAAACCTAGACCCCTAAGGCTTGTCTTCACAGGGACAACGTTCAGGGCAACGTTCAGGAAAGGAGGGTGAGATGGATTCTGCTTGACGCAACTTGGGCAGTGTTGCACAATGGGAGAGGAACTGAACTTGGAGCGTCTTGTTTGATATATAATGCAGTCATCGGAACCATAGCGAGATGAGATAAGCCTCTGGGTGCAAGGTGCCATCTCAGAGGGTCCGAAAGCAGATGGATAGGGGGTAGGGTGTGCGGGGAGGCCTGGCAGACAGACAGAAAGCTCAGGCTGTCACACACGCAGAGCTAAGTGACAGCCACCAGCGTGCAGGACCAATTGCTACAATATGGCACCTTGGCCTAAGCTATCATGGGCAACCTGGCAGGCCGTTCATCTCTAAGGAGATGTACAGTGAGACAGAACAGTGCCTTTTCTCCATCTTTCCCTTTACACGAAAACATATGCAATCCTACTTGACCTCCAACTCGAACCTCCATTCCCAACTGTGAGCATTTATGTATGCTGCACTCTCCCTCACTCAATAAGCAGTTTTAATTATGTTGAGTGAACAAAAGCAAACTACAACGGATGTTTTTGTAGTGTAGCAGGGGTCTGAGTGAGAGCAGGAAATTGAAAGGTTAAAAAATCTCTTGAAAACAAAAAAAAATGACATAAATGTATTTAAAAATGTTCTTTCACAATAAGCTTAATTTTTTTTTCGCACAAAAAGTAGTCTCGTCACTTGATTAACTTATACTTGAGCCACTGTAGTTACATGGAATAGAGTTCTCAACGGGGCCTGAAAATTATTACCCAACCCGACCCGGCCCGTGGCTTTTAAAGCCCGGACCCGATGTAACCCGACACATCAATATGAATTATCTGCCCGAACCCGGCCAGCGGCCTGACTCAGAACTTTTTTTTACTAGGTGGAAAAGATTAAGCCCGATGTTCGTACTCGAACCCGAGTCATTTGCTTATATTTTCGAACCCGAACCACGCGGGTCCGTCGGGTTTGTCGGGCCGACTCGAACCCGTTGAGAACTCTAACATGGAATATTTAAACATTTTCTTCATTGATTTTCTGGGCCGTAAAGTTTTGATATATGTATAAATAGTCGAATTCCGTTTCTTCCATAACAATTTGGTCCTTGTCAAAGTCGCTCAGATCTTTATTCCTGTTAGTTTCTCCTGCATTCAACACACTTGTTACAAGAACTGATTGTTTGCTTTCCATCTAATCTACCCAGGTCCTAATATGTGGCCTTGTTAGGAGATTCGATATTCAATTCACCTGTGACTGGTCAAATGTTTTGGCCCATCAGTGTGTGTGTGTGTATCTAGTGTCAGAATAAACAGCTACTTTCAAATGATCAATGGAGAAGGATGATTTTTAAAAACGGATAGTGTATTTACAGTGTCTAGCAGCAGAAGCAAACCAGGCCATGCTAATCAGCCTAACCTGACCCCCATTGGGTGATGCATATAAAGTTCAGAATGAACAAACTTTGTATTAAGACCAGAACTTTAATAGTTTCTGAGGGCTTTGGAGATTGCACAAAAACTGGCAGAGTGCTATTCTAAAGATTAATGGTGGGCAGGTGGAGTCTTACTGGCACTGTGGCGTTGCTTCTGCCTGTTTATTCACCCTCTGCTTTCAACCAACCTCATCCTCTCCAGCATGTCATTCGTTAAGTTTACAGCCATCCACAGAGCTGGTATGCTAATGAGATTTATCCACAGGCTCTTTGGAGGAAACTCCCACATGGTTCATCTTTAGTTTTAATCCCTCTGACAACCGTCATTCCATCAGCATGCGAGTCCCACCCATTGGCGCGTACCTAAAAATAAACAAGGTGGAGAAAGAGGGAGAGAATCAGACAGATGGATGCATGATGGCACGTCATACATTATGGGGTGGGTACCACTGTCCAACCTGTAATAATCAGTTTGCAGACGAGACAGCCATGTTCGGACTTAATCACCTTCACATACTGGCAAAGCAGGAAAAGGGGCAGTCACAATGTGATCTAGCACGTTCTTATTAGATACAATAATAATATAAAAACACAATCAGAACGACTGACCCATTCATTAAACTCAGAGTGTTTCCAGAGTGCTTATTAAGGCCTCATCAAATCAGAGTATGCCCACGGAGGGCGCCGTCTCAGCTGAAGGGGGCTGAGAGATGCTCACTCAGTATGCAGCGCTGAATTCATTGCTAAGTCTGTAGCCTTTTATTCTTGTGGCTTGCCCATCGATCCCCTGTGCCGCTGAACCTTTGTTTGGCCTGCAAAGCCCGAGACATAAATCAAGGTCTGGCTACAGAAAGTTTCTCCACAGGAAGTGGAAGAGGGAGTGAACTGCATGGGGCTGTAACTAGGATGGAAACAAAGGAACCACACGCCATTTTGTGGAATAATGCCATCAGCTTTTTATAATGAATATGAAAAACATGCTAGGTGCTCTGACAACATCTAGCGAGAGCTGGGGAATTTTTTTTGTTTGTTTTATTGGTTGAATCCAGGAAACCTGTCAAGAATACATTCCGGTCATGTTTCACTCAAAAATAAAAATAAATAATAGTAGTAGTATGAATATTATTATTAACGTTAATCCTTTAAACCCGGAACACACCAAGCCGACGGCCGGCGTCTGGCAGATTTTTTGCGTTGGCCAACTGTTTCCTCGGTGTGATACGCACGGTTCCGTCCCGTTGGCTAAAAATAGTCCTCGTCGGGTTTTGTTTCGCGCGATTCGAACATTTTCGAATCGCGTCGGGCCGTTGGGGAAAGAGAGAACTTTGATTGGCTGTTCAGCTTAGTGAAAGAGTCAGTGCACGAGAATAGAGGGAATGCGCGTGACGTCACCTCCGGTCGGAGTGCTGCAGTTTCTCACAGTGAGTGGCAAAAGACTGAGCGGCTGTATTTGTTTTCAGCGTGAATGCCGCGAAAAACAAACACAACACATATAAAGTGGGAAGAGCTTCGCGATTGACTGTACAACTAGATTTGACAAAAAATCTGAGGTATATTTTTACAGACTGCTATAGAAAGAGGAGCAAATGGATCGCTGCAATTCACAGAAACAACTGGACTCTAGTCAGCGAAAGGTGGATTTGCAGTTTTCATTTTGTGTCAATATGCTGAATTTAGCTGTAAAACCATACCCATATATTTTTGTATTGTATTGGGCTGGACGAATATGATGATATATAGGCTATATATAACACTGATATAAGTAATCACCCACATTTAAACCTATATTGTATTTATATAAAACATTCACAGGCAAATTTGCTTTATGTTTAGGTCTAACGTTATATTGCTTTTTTTTTCGCCGCTGTCGAAATCAGGCAAACATAAATGTCAGGCAACACGATTCCTGGCTGCATGTCAATAATATCCATGGATCACGATCTTTAGTAAGTTGTAAGAAACACTATATTGAGTCCAACATTTAATTTAAATTGATAAAATTGTTCGTTTTAGTCGCATTTTCGCAGTTTCCCCTATTAAATCCAGTCACGCAGCAGATCTTTTGCCACTCGGTCAGGCTGAGAGGGGGTTGTTCCGGCGGGAAAGTCACGTGAATGCATTCCCTCTATAAACGCAAAACAGCAAGCAAAGAAGTCAAAACGGTAAAGATAGAAGGCTGTTCATATGTTACGTCTTCTTACCTTAGTGTTCCTTGGCGAATATTTCAATATTAACATGAGTGGAGTGGAATAAAGAAAGTGTTCAGCAGGATTGATGTTCAAAAAGGTAACCACGCGCTGCTTTGTTTACATTATGTGTATCGCGGCAGCGTCGGTTTTCCTTTTTGAATGACGAATATAGACTAATATATCTGCAGAAATAGACAGTTGTCTCATTACACGCAGGCGCAGAACGCACATTCTAGCTGACAGTCGCCTGTAGTTCTCTTGGTGTGTTCAAGTGCAGCTTTTTACCTCGACGAGAGGGCACGAGAGGCGACAACACAGTTGGCTTTCATTAGCGCTAGTTCGTTGGCGTCGGCTTGGTGTGTTCCGGATTTTAAAGGAACAGTTTACCCCAAAATTGTGTCACGCTTACGTTGTTCTAACTTGTAACGTTGTATCGCTTCTGTGGAACACAAAAAGTATCGACATTTTTAAGACTGTGTTAACTATGCAATGATTTTTTTAATGCAAAAGCCCTCAAAAAGTATCATGATGTGATCATACAACTTGTGTGCTACAGCCACATGATAACCTTCAGGTAGGAACAAACCAAAATGTAAAATATGATTCACTGAATAATGACAGAACTATGAACCATCCTTTTAAAAACTTGTGAATTTCTACATTTGCTGTTCTAACTTTGGATGGCATGGCATGACAGCAACAGCAAAAGAGAGGCCGCACATTTCCCCATTTGCATTGTTTCACGAGAAGGTTTTTATCTCCTGGGCACAATCCGCAACAATCCGCACAATTCACCACTGCTGAAACTCCAGGAGCTATAAAATCACCATTATGGCACAAGTTGAGCTGATAGGAAATTCATTTGAGAAGCACATTAAGTTGGAATGGTATGCATGTGTTCCCTCCCCCACAACCCCCTTCCTGGTTATCTTCAGCTTTGCTCTGTAGGAAACTCATTAGCTTCTTGGAAATAAAACTCTGGCACACTTTGTCTCCATTTCTGAGAAAATTAATTAGAGAGAACAGACACCATCGCCGATGTGCCAGCCTCTATTCTGACAGTTGCTCCTTTCCCCCCTCAAGTATCATTATTTCCTGCTGTTGTTGTCGCTTTAGAAATGCTCTATGCGTCTAAGGGATTGCGGTATTGATCCACTCAGACCTGTTAAAAAAGTCTGGATTAAATTTGCTTGTCTCTGTGTTTGCTGGTCATGCTTTTAAAAAATACTGTTTACTGTGTGAGGGGAGATGGTATTGAATTTTAGTGTCTTGGTAGTATATTGGGCCATTTACACAACTCGCACGCTCCATCTCTTTAACACAGGCGGGTAGAAAATTACACAGGATATCTTGGATCTTTTGTTTATTTATTTATTTATGGGTGTTAACAGAGAAGCTTGCGGCGCTACACAAATTGTGCTACACCTTATCTTTTTGGTCTGTAATATTCCTTACTGGATACTCCAACTCTATCTGTGAATGCAATACATGTTTTTCCGTATCGTCAAAACCAATCACATTCCCTCCCTCCTCACCGCGTGTGTGCACTTGTTAACAGATAAGGCCAAACTCCTTCACCAAAGGACAATCATAAAAGGAATAACAGTGTCGTCTAAAAATGCAGATACCATAAAAGTAAGTTCATGTTATTAGTAGGGCTGTCAATTGAATATGTTCATAATGTAATTTACACATGTTCTTGCATTTAAAAACAGAGCACAACAGAATTAAACTTCATACACCATCTGAAAACTGCACTGTTCACAACATTATGCTATAACAATACAAAGCACCCGGCCAAAGACATCTTTTGCATGTAAAAGTATTTTTTTAGAATAATACCATGAGCTTTTTATAAACAATCACAAAATAGGATGTTAGATGTTCTGATGATATCTTGTGAGAGTTGTGGAAACCTAAATAAATCAATTACTGGGGAAAAAAAGTAATAAAAAATGATTAAATAAACCATTTTCTTTTCTGCATTACATAGATGTTTTGCATTATTTCCAAGACAATTAAAAGGTAAATAAATAAATAAATAAATAAATCTAAATATCATTTAATGTTAAACTAAGTTTTAAAATTAGCATATATAATATATATGCATTATCACCTAAATTTGGGGCTAGAATTGTTGCATTTCTACAAATAAATAGATTGAGATTCACAAAAATGAATGAAATTCACAAATAAATGAAATGAGATTTGCAAATGAAAAATTATTCATAAAACCCATTAAACATAAAACCAATAAAAAAATTATTATTAATGGGTTTTATGTCACATAAATAACTCATTTGTTCATTTGTGAATAGCTTTCTGTGCATTTGTGGATCGCTGCGTGTGCACATGTACAGTAGATCACAGCATGCATTTGTGGATTAGCATCAAGAGACGTGAAGACAAATCCACAAATAAGTGGACTCCACCAACCATTTATTCAAGCCAATCTTTTTTTATTTGGAATGCAACAATTCTGACCCTATATCTAAATGTTTGGGGTCAGTAAGATACTGAGATATTACTTCCATAAAGCAAGGATACATTTTTCCACAAAAAAAATAATAATAATAATAAACAGTTTTTAATATCATTAAGAAATTTTTATTCTTCTTTATCATCAATCAAAAAAAAAAAGAAAATGCTGTGGACCTTAGGCCAGTCACAGTCTTATGTTAATATATACAGGAAAATAACAAACAATATAGACGTCTTTCTTTTGTAATATCTATTCAATGCTTTACCCAACACACATTATTTAAAATACTTAATGTGCTGAGTGTTCAGAATACTGATCTATATGATTCACTGATAAAGTATGTTTTTAGTATTGGTCACTCTGACCAACCTTTTACACGCCTGTTGTGTCCTCGGCTTCTCTTTATTGTTGTCCTCTTTTCTCACTCTTGATTGAGGGTGGAGTAGGTTATTGAACTCTGGGTAAAACACCAGAGGGACTTGACGCCCTCTTGTAGGAGAGGTGATTGGGAGGTGTTTTTTTCCAGCCGTAGCAGGTCGAAAGGAGCAGCATCTTGGTGATATAAAACATTGATCAGCATTGATTTTGTGTGTCTGCGAGTGCACCGCCCTCTCCGTCTCTACTCGCTCGCCTCCTTCTTCCTGTCTTATAGTCTAAGCTACGAAACGATGTTTACTCCACCGTTTCTTAGTGGGCGGCATTTTATCTGAACAGAAGATGGTGGAAAAATCTATACAATAGATAAATAGAAGAAAAAAAATTTAACCTTCTTAGGGAATGAAGGAAGAAGAGGGAACCAGGGACAAAGATAGGGAAGAAAATAAACCTGGTCCATCGTGCTCACAAGGCGTGCAAGTGTCCTCTTAGCGTCGGTCTGCAATTCATCCTGCAGAATGAATGAGTTCCATCAACACCATCCTAAACAAGACATAAATCAAAACTGGACTTCTACTGAATGTCTACCGCTGAAACACGCAGTGGTTTTCAAGATGCAGTGGTCTTCTAACGTTGTCTTAAAGTCAACATCAGGAACTGACTGGATAGTGAAAAAGGAGCCAGAGGAGAGGAGGTGTTGATAAAAGATGAGACTTTTTTCTGAAACCACAAGGAACCGTGAAAATATGTCCTACTGAACAACTTTATAAAGTTACATTTCAAGGTTGTAAAAACTCTTGTTAGGACTCTGATGGAGGCTGGCTAGAAGCCCCCAGGGAATTTGAGTTTAAGACCCAGGGTTACAGCCATGCTTTGGCATTCTACAAGCACAGAAAATCTGAAGTTGCATTTCATTTCTCACTCTTGCGTAGCTATTAAATCCTGCGCTCTGGATTTTCTTCTGCAAGTTCAGGCAAAGGTGACGCAATGTTAAGAGAGTCAGCGAGGGCATCGCGCCTTGCCGCGGAGCTCGGGTGCCTGGCCTTAGGGCCCCGACCGCTCGCCAGTGAGGCATGGAGGCCGAAGTGCTGAAAATCCCATCAAGCCGCAGTTCCAGGTCCACGCACAAGAAAGATGAAGCATGCTGAGCTCATCAGGGACACGGCCAAGCCCTGATGCCTCTCCTCTTCTTGTCCCCCACTCCAAAACTCTCTCCACCACTCTTTCGCATTCACTTCCCACCACTTCCCTTCAGGGAGAGTGTTGCAAGGCCAACAAGCCGGAACCCCGTGCGCTGGCCTCAGGGGCTGTCGATCTCTTGTTGAATAAAGGAGCTGACTAGCTGATTGATAGACCTGCACCAGTCCATGCCCCTTGCACATTTCCTGGTTCACTGCCTTAAATAAGAATCCTTTGCCGGGCGGCCCGGTTTCAGCGTTCGTTAAATCTGGTTCTTGATGGATGGCACCAATTTTCTGCCAAACCCGGATGAGCCACATAGGCATCCCCCCTTTCTCTCTCTACCTCAGGTAAATCCCCCAGAGCCAGAGTGAACAGGAGTATTCTAAAACGGTATCAATCACACCAAAGGCCACTCTGCCATGGAGCAATGTTTCAATTATACCTCCCGCTCCCTCCCAACTTCATCGCCCTGTCCCGACACCCCCGTTGTGCCCTCCGGCCAAAGCTGAGAGCTCTCCGTCTCCTCGGCAACAGGAGCCTCTTTATCTCTTTTAATTCATTTCAGGGTTATTTATAAGCAACTCTATCATCCCCCAAGGGTTGTACCAACCCCAGAGCTGACAGATGCTGCCAAAGCTGGAGTAAGCAGCTCTTGCCTGCTAGCACACCACTCGGTCCGAAAGGTATCGTCTGGAGCCCACTGGGCCCTGAGCTTTGTCTGTCTGGCGCGATGGGAGACAGACGGGTGAGAAAAGTTAAGCAGGTGCAAGCCCATAGTCTCTGGTGTGTCAGGGTCATTTGTTACCCAGCAAGGACAGACAAGTTTCCCTCAGACACGACTCGGCAGATGGGAGGTCACTCTTGCGAAGGCGGGAAACCTTCAACTGAGAGCGGTTTTAGCAGCCCCGCAATTCTACAAATCTAACCATTCTAACCACAAACACAGAGACTGGATAGTGAATCATCAGGATGAACAATTCTGGAATTGACAGCTTATTCAACACAGCTTGTGCTCTTAAAGGGACTGTTCACTTAAAAAAAAATTAAATGTAGTCGCTATTTACTTAGGGTGACCATATTTTGATTACCAAAAACCAGGACACTCTGCCCAGCAAACAGATGGGCCTACTCAAATGATATTTGAAGTTTACTCAAAGATACCTTATTAATTTTTAATACATCTAAAGTAGGTTATGCCTCCTCTGTATGGATAGAAAATGGTTATATTGTTATATGAAAACAGGACATGTCCTGGGAAAACAGGACAGTTGGTCACCCTGAATTTACAACCCTCATTTTGTTTCAAAACCTAAAGATGTTGCTTTTCTTCAAGGGATGAAAATTTAACTTGTGTCATATTTACTTTCACGTCAATCTAAAGAAATCAGAGATTATTTCACTAAGTACACTCCACAAAAGGATTATAAAAGAAATCCATATGAATCGAGCAGTTTCATCCAGGTATTCTGAAGAAACAATAACTTAAAATTAAGAAGGAAAGTCTCTTGTGTTTGGAACTACAGAGATTTCATTTTCAGGTCAACTAACTCTTTTATGCAGAAAGTAATTCATTAATAACCTTCTCTGCTTAAGCTCATCTCATTCAAGAGTGTGTACCTTTAAAAATGGCACTGATGCCAAACACCATTGATTCTTATGCATTTCATAACCAATTGGGAATATCTATTGGAAAGATTATATCTTTTCCCTACAAAAAGATGGCTTCAAGACTTGTGAAAATAAGTCATGGGCCAGAGTTATGGTATTTTAGTTGAATCTGACAGCCTCTGGAACAACATGGACATACTTCCAAGGTTCTATTTTATGGTCTACAGAAAATAAAGAAAATTTGGGTTTAGTTCAATGTAAGGGCAAGTAAATTACAATACTTTAAGTTCTGTGCGAGCCATGCCTTAATTATAGCACATGGCCAGACTTAATTAAATTGCATCAGTAGATCTGTGCCTCTGGTTGTTATGAGAAATTAAATGCTCTCCACCCTACCATCTGCAGCTACCTAAAAATGAATAAAAAAGGTATATTTACTTCAATGATTTATAATCCACCATTGAAAATAAAATTAAAATGTTATCCATTCAGTCAAATAAATTCAGCTTTTACATCAGTGTAATTCTGAATGTCACAAAATTGTATAATTAATGAAATAGTCTGCCATCTTTCTCCATTGCTCCCTTGGCTAATCAATGTCACATTCAATAAGCACCCATTTATGACATTTTGAAAGTTTCAGCTTGAGAAATTACAGCTAATTTTTTCTCAATCTCCTCATTTTTTCAAACACTGATTTTGAGAGGCATCGCAGTTGGTGAACCAGAGTTTTACTTCGGCACAGTTCATAAAGTATGACATTACTCAAGGTCAAGTAGCACTCAGAGCAGACAAGGTCCTGTTTCCAGCACTAACCCCCTCCTCCCGTTCCTTAGTTTCAAAGCTTAACGTGCTCGTCCATCAGAACAGCTGGGTTCTCAAACATGAATGATCCACTGTGGAGATCCTGCCCATTATCAGTCTCCATTAAATAGCCCCAACTTTACTGATCTCCTTTCGGCCATGACTATTGATTAAAAATTCAACACTAAATGAAGTTAGATCAATGCATATTTCATTAAATCATCAACCCTTAACCAAAGCTTAAGTTTACCTTTCACACAAGGCCCGTCATGCGTCATCGCTCAGGGAACTTGTGGATATGTGATGCTGAATGTGACATGTCTGCCACAAGGAATCTTCCTCTTCGACTGGGAAGAAAGAAAAGGAAATCTATTAAAAGCATGCTTTTAACCACTCATTAGTATTTCAGAAAGAGTACATGTATGGAAATGGTTTAGCAGGGCCACAGGTGCTCTAAAGTGTCTCCACACAGAAGTTATCATTTAATGTACCATTCCACCAGATGAGCTTTTTAGATAGTGATACTCAGTTTTCATTAGCTTGAGGATATCATTCATGGCTGCTCATTTCTTTTCTTTGCCATGCACAACCGAATGTTCATTGATTTTGAAATAAAGAAAAAAATGATTGCTACAATTTGGAGATTTCCACTATTCCTCTCATGAAAAGAACAGCCTAAGGTAGGTTAGCTGCTGTGTCTGCTTTATGGTTTTACAAGGCTTGCAGCAAGACTAGATAACCACCTATACCTAGTTTAAAGTGTTGTTTTCAGCACACACTGGCACTTTCTAACTCCATATGGCACAAACGCAAAGCACCTAATTAAGACAACATAAAACGTATCACAACCATTTGTTTTAACTGAACAATGAAATAAAACCTAATAGAATGCATAAACAACTATTGGAAACATTGCACTGCCTAAATGTTAACCAACAGAAAAAAAATGTCATTCAAGAGTGTAGCAGATTGAAGTTAAGATGAAACAGAAGTGACCGACCTTTTCTTCCATATCAGTGGCGTACATTAGAGTAAAATTAAAGGAGTAGTTCACTTTCGAAAACACTTTTGCTGATAATTTACTCACCTCATGTCATCCAAGATGTCCATGTCTTTCTTTATTAATTCTGAAAAGAAAAGTTTGATGAAAACATTCCAGGATTTTCTCCATATAATGCACTTTACTGGTAAACAAATGGTTCAAGGTCCAAAAGATACTTTCTGTACAAACTGCAAACTGTTCAAAGGGCTTCAAACGATTCCAGACGAATGATTAAGGGTCTTATCAAGCGAAACGATCGCTCATTTAATGAATAAATTCCTTGCTCTGTTCTGTGACACACGTGACATTTGTGACTCTCCTGTACGAACTCGTTACATCAAAAAGGACAACTCTTTTCCGAGTCATTTGGTTCATTCAACGAACGAATTGACTCAGAAAAAGATTCATTCATTTTGAGTTTGAACAGGAGAGTCACAAACGTGCATCACAGAACAGAGCAAGGAGAGCATTTGAGCTTATAAAACTTAAACTTTAAGTTATTCATTTATTAAATGAGCGCTCGATTTCGCTTGATAAGACCCTTATTCATCGTCTGGAATCGTCTTAAAGCCCTTTGAACAGTTTGCAGTTTGTACTGAAAGTGTTTTTTGGACCTTGAACCATTTAGTTCCCATTGAAATGCATTATATGGAGAAAATGCTGGAATGTTTTCATCAAAAACCTTAATTTCTTTTCAACTGAAGAAAGAATGACATGGACATCTTGGATGACATGCGGGTGAGTAAATTATCAGCAAAAGTTTTTTCAAAAGTGATGACTCCTTTAATTATGGGGGGAAGAGACAGTTCGTCGATTGTTGAAAGAAATGGGCAGCGTTTAAGTGACAAAATTATTAGAGAAGTCCAGCATACTGTACGTCACTAGAGAGAAGTCTGACATTTGATTATATTATTGAGCTACGACATTGATTAAATTAGGTCAAGGTCAAACATAAAAAAAATAATAATGATGATGAATCACTTACAATTGAACCAATAATCTGCATTTGGAAAATAGATTAATTTTCATTTCACTAAATACTTAAAAGTATTTCAAGTAAATAGAGTAAATGGGCTCTTTTGCCTGTTCTAGGCAATCATGTTGACTTAAAGGTCAGTTTAGACAAATAGACATTTATGGACATGATATGAAAGCTATTTTGTTTACGGGAAAAAACATGGATATGAAACACAGCAGTTGTCACTCTCAAAACTCTCATATTGTACATACATAAATATTGCATATATAAAGGAGCATAAATCCCCATCTTTGCTTCTCTGACGACATACAAACCAAAAGGTTCGAAGCCAAAACTGCAGTTGCCAGCCAGCACACAATCTGGTTCCATTCCTTTTCATAAACCACAATACAACAAGTGGACTTTCAGACATCTGATCACTGTATGCAATCAGGGAGATGGGGGAGTTGGGTGTACACAGCCAGATACACACCTGGGAGTGGAGCCGATGGGCTTGATTCACTCTGGCACAAAAACACAACAACTGGCGGGGCTCTTCTGCAGATGGGCACGCAGGTGGGCATAAGGCAGGGCAGGGGGCCTCTGCCAGGTTTGTGTCGTCCTTGTAGCTCGGAGTAGGTGCACTTCTTTTTTTCCAGTTGATCACATCTGGGCTGAGGTCCACAATGCTATCAAAAAAGAGAATTAATGTGAAGTTGTACTGCCCCCTAAAGGAGCTTCATGTAACTGCATAGAACTGGCAAACACTATTTTAAAATACTAGGCTATATTTCTCCACGCAAACTTTACGCCTCCAAATACCTTGAACTTAGAGGAGAATTTATACAGCTCCACAGCAAACAAAACCATTTATAGCTGATAAAAAAGATATGAATGCACAGTTGGAGTAAATGTAGAACAGATTTCGTCTAACAGGTCATTCCATCACCAAGCGGTGGAACGAGAGCTTCAATTGGGTCTAAATGAGAACAGCCGCGTTGTTTGTTGTTTTGGGGCACAAGTGCGCTTACTCACAATGTGTCACCATGAGTCATTGGGCTTCTGCGGGTATAAACAACAGCCGCGCAAAAACAAAACTATTTGTCAGTGACGAACGCGGTACGTTATCAAAAGCCAAAGAGCATCTCAGACTCCGCCCACTTCGTTAAAAGAACCCTCCCACGACGCGTTAAGCCTAATTTCAAACAATATTAAACGCTGTCTTTAGACCCAAAAACTATATCATTGTAGACGGGCAAAGCCACAAACAGCATTGATTTCTGAGGAATGGAATACAGACAGCTAATCGATATGAGTGTGTCTTCTGCGCAGGCCGTGAGTGCAAATCAATGTCGGGGAGGCGTCATTGACAGGCAAAGTAAACCTGATCTAAAGAACAGTTAGTGACCTGGTTACCCCCAACATTTTAGAAGGGCCACATGTTGGCAAAATAAATTTGGTAAAAACACATTGACAATAAATTGCTTATTTTAAGCTTGAGACCTTTGATTTAGATCTGTTTCCTTTCATCAAAATATAGGCCATCTGTGTTGAGCATGTGGTTGAGATATGAGGGTGAGTAAATCATGACAGAAATTTCATTTTTGGTGAACCATTCCTTCAAGTAGATAAACGTTCTTAAATACTGTTTCACTTTTGTAATGTGCTTTTCAATGGGAAATGGAATATTCAATGCAAGATGATGCAGGGGAGGACTTCATTTTATCCTGAGGCATCATGCACCTGTTTTTTGGGGGGCAGCTCTGGTTCTCATGGTTCACCTGGAGCCCTAGGCAAGACAAGACGTGACCAGAAGATACAAATGCTTTATTAACTTGGCAGTTTTTAAATTTAGTCTTTAGCAGGGTTGTATACTGGGAGTTTTTGTTAGCAGCAAATTATAAGTGGTGGAAGGTGTGACCCGATGGGATTGAGCTCATTTAAATATGTAAATGTACGATTCACATCATCGCATGTGACTTAACTAACTTAAAAGAGATAGTTCATCCAAAAATGTACATTTTGTCATCACTTAACACCTTCGAGTCTTGTTCAACTCACACAGTATTTTGTGTTTTGTTAAACATTCTTGTGTATAAAGAATGCTGGTAATCAAACAGTTGGCACCCATTTACTTCCATAGTAGATTAGGTAAAAAATAGTCAATGGCAGCTGACTGGTTACCAACATTCTTCAAAATATCTTCTTTTGTGTTCAACAGAAGAAAAAATCATACAGGTTTGAAAACATGAGGGTGACAACAGTTTTCATTTTTGGGTGAACTATCCCTTTAATTATCAAGATAACTTTTTTGGAAGCTGCATTTAAAATCAACATGGTTTTAAAAAAAAATCTGAGGTTGCAAGTAAGATTTTTTTATCCATCGGAAATCGATTGAAGCATGAAAAGTAGTCTCAAATGTATTGGGAGATGGGGGAAAAAATGAGATGAGAGGAAAAATTATATTTTAAACCGTTTGCGTTCTCTCACAGATGTTTTGCAGTCCCCTGAGTTCTTTGCAATTGAACAGTTTCTCTGATGAACCCAAAATGTTTGCAAGAGAACACATAATCAGTAAATTTCTTTCCTCCCATCTTATATTCTTTTCCTTCACCATGTCCCTTTATGGGCTCTGTACAAATGAGAGGTAGTCGGATTCAAAGAAATAAGAGTGCTTGGAGATGTCAAAAAGGTAACTTACTTCAGAGGAGGAGTAAGTTATTATATTTTGATGACATTATGAAGACAAAATGTTTCTTCTTTGCACCAATGTATCGTGCACAACAAATCCGGAAACATTAAATAAAAAAAGACGGCTTTTTTATAGTTATGTTGATTCAACTTAAATGAAATATGGTTAAGTATTCATTGCATTATCTAAAGTATACAAGTCATAACATGAAAAAAACCCTCTAAATTTGTTTAATGTGGTATTGTGTTGTAAGTCTCGTCCAACGATGGGCCAAACAGATTACTGTCAGGGCACCCTTGGTCTTTGCCCTTTCCTGCTCATCAAATCACTACTCCACCTCTGTCCCAAACTCAACTAAATGATTTATTGATCCAGGGCAACCTCCATATAACCTGTAAATTACCTCAACACTGTGTCATTATCTACCAATGATGAGCAGGGCCCAAAAAACCAAGAAGATGCCTCTCAGGAGAGACTTCTTTCAATGCTGGACCAAAGTCTGATTCAAACTTTGATCAGGCTTAACCTGCTTTGCAATAATTACTATTCCTGTGAGAGACTAGAGGAGGCTGGAGGTTCAATGAATCCATGGACCCATGACCGCCCGGCCTGAAAGCCTCGTTTGAACTTAGCGAAGAGATGAGGCCCAATCCGAGTAAGGAAAATGAAACAGGCACTCATACTGCTCCGTAACCTGTGGACTCCACAACTAACTAGATCTTAATTATCAGTCACCATCTTATTTTATCATGATGGCACACGTACAGCCAAATACAAGCAATTAAAAGATACTGAAGCATGTAGATGAAGATATGTCACAAAAAAATCTAATAAAACATCTGATATTGCACTTGATTCCCAGCAAACAATTTTAGGTTCTGTGAACGTTAGTTTTTGGTTCCAAGAACGTTCCCTATTGGTTCCCCAGGAAAGTTTTCTTAACGTAAATAGAACGTTCCCTTAAGGTTAGGGGAACGTTCTGGGAACGTTTCTTTTGGGAGAACCTAAAAAATAACCTACAGGGAACATTCCCAGAACGTTCTCCTTAGGTTATAAAATTAAACCTAAAAATAACCTACAGGTAACGTTCCCAGAATGTTCTTATTTGGTTCCCAAAAAAATAACCAAATAGGAACCATACGGGAATGTTAGGAGAACATTCTGTGTTTGCTGGGTAATACTTGGAAACTTAATCTACGCTATCTCACAACCAATTCTTACGAATTCGACGAATGATTAAAAAGTGGCTAATTAGTACGCCCTCACTCGTACGAATTCGTCTAAACCCACGTGACAGGTTTAGGGGCGGGGTAAGGGGTAGGTCATTCGTACAAATTCATATGAATTGGCCAGTTCGTAAAATATGTAGGTTAAGATTTAGCAAAATCGTACTAATTCGTACGAGTGAGGTCGTATGAATTGTTACGAATTAACCGCCTCGTAAAATTCGTACGAATTCCTGTTAGGCTGAACTTAACGCATTATAATTTGAGTGATAAAGTCAACAAAACCATAAAAATGTCATTAACTTTTTAATTTACTGTACACAAATTAGAAAACACGATGGAAATCCATACAAAGATACACAGAGGGCTGAGGTTGGCAGAACAAACTCCATAATACCAAATAAAATAAACTAATAACCACTGGAAAGACAAGCCAAAATTGTATCGCATCAGTGCCAAAATCCATCTGCTCCATGTGCTGATAGTCCAGCAACACTATCAAAAAGGAAAATAGTGAACTGAATAGAGTGGGTGGCATCATTCGACCACTGAAGACTGTCTTGCTAATGTGGGGCAGTACAATTAATGCAGAGGAGAAAGAACAATTAATAACTCATAACTCTTGAGAGAGGTCAAAAGTTTAATGGTACCATTTTACTTCAATATCAGGCTAATTATATTCAGAAAAAAATACTGAAATAAAAGTACAGGATTTTCTTGTCATGCCAACACACTTCACAAGCTTACAGTGGAGGAATAGAAAAGCAGGTGAACACTGCCCTCCTGTGACACTCTGGAGAACCATACTTTCAGAGCAGCCGGTCAAAAAAATATTATAATCTGAGAGATGATTATATTTAGTATGGCTTATGACATATGAAACTCAAAATAAAATGTACATTCTGCCCAGTCATACTTGAAACACACATGCCTGGACTCAAATAAACACTGGTTTAAACAAAACAAATAAATACTTTCAATTCCCTAACATGTTTAAAAAAAGAAGTGTATTAGTCACACACACACATTTGCAATAAGATGTACAAACAAAGCATATTTGCTCCTGGAAATGTGTTCATACAATCTGTTTTAATGACAAAAACGACGGAAAAAAGCATGAAATTCCAGTCTGATGAAAGCTGACAGTGGTTTTGCTCTGGTGAGTTTATGTAACATCAGCAATCTACAGTCTGTCTGGGTCACCCACACTGTTAGGGGCCTATCAACAAGATCTCCTCAAGGTAGAATCCACAACAACATAGTCCCAGCGAAGAAAATTTGCCAAAACAGACGATATCTCTCTACAAGTAAGTTATCAAAATACTATGAAGCAACACTCTTGTTATTTGAGGTACACAAGTTCTGGAAAGGAAGCTGCCACATGCCAGCATACTCTTCAGCTTCTTTTAGATCAGACACATTGCTTGACGGATTCATGGTTTCACCGGAGTGGATGAGTGCGCTTTTGCAGTTGTGTGGGAAGAGCTAAAAATAAGCTTGAAGGTCATAGTTTAGAGAAAGCTTGCAGTGTGAGATGATTGCCGGCATGCTGGAAGAGCGTTAAACAAACACAACAAACGCAAAGGTGACCCTTGCGCAGCAAAAAAATATAATCTGATAAAGATTAACTGACTAAGCTATTAGCATTGTGCCATTATTGCAAAACTAAAATTTGTCAGCACAACATAATCAGAACAAGATGGGCAGCACACTTTCAATTTAATATTAACAGGAAAACTAACTTGTGTGTTTTACGCGGCAGGACACTTTGTGTGTAAATGTGGCAGTAATGGAGTCATGCATGACCAAGGCCTGTTGGTGATGTATTTGGCACTACATGATGAAATGGTATAGCAGTAGAGCAAGACAAAAAGACTGCTGGTCATTTCCAACGCACCCACAGACACCCATTACTCATACAAAATTCTAAGGTGATTATTAGCATGGCAGATTATGTGCAGAAAATTCATGCACAGCCTAACTTTACTGTAGTGTGTATATATTTGTGTTGTAGCATTGGGATTGCTTGCGGTTAAAATGTTATGCATTTTCAAAAATAGTACATTTTGATTTCACTCTGAGGACAACATTAGAAAGTAATTCAAAGTATGCCTTGTAAGATGAAGGCTTTTGTGCAGAAGTTTCCCTTTTAAAAAATGCAGATTAGAGAACATGAAGCATACATTGTGCAAAATTACCCGTCACAGCCCCTCAATAAATCCTTAACATCCTTAAAATTGGTTCATTTGGCCACATGCATATCGATGCTTCATTCCTTTAAGGTTTTGTGCAAGTCTTTTGAAGACATTCACTGTTTAAATGCAAGGCACGTATAAGACATTAGCCTCAGATATGTAATGCATGTTTAACTAATGGTGCTTAACAATCATATCCAAGCTGACGAAGAATCATAAATGTGCAACTGGGACCTTGCTTCTTAAATTGTCCTCTTTTACATTGTAGAATTGAAACCCTGGAAAAATAACTTTAGCTAATTCCCTGAAACGAAAAATCAACTTCAAACACTTTAAATGGAAGACATGCTCAAAACTCCAGATGCTTCCCATAAGTCTCACTGAACCCATTCAAAGTAAGCAATTTCATCAAGATCAACTGGATAATCTGTTAGATGTATTGGCTCTTTGTTGTCATATCGTTCTCCTTTGTAACTTTTCCAGCGTCCAGCTGGTAAGTAGATATCCCTTTCTTGCTTGCCGGGCTCCAGGACTGGTGCCACCATCAGGTCATCTCCTATCAGAAACTGTGAGTCAACTCTATAAGCAGTTTCATCACTGGTGGCAATCCACCATAATGGGCGAATTATGGGGTCCCCGGTGTCCAGAACTTCTCCAGCCAGTTCTATGACCCTGGGAGCCACAAGCGTCTCCGTGTAGCTCAGTGAACCGTTGAGCTATAGCCACCACCTCATCATCGTACTCCCATGGAGGAATGGAGAACTGCATGGAGGGCATGAAAGCAGACAGCTCCAGCCACCGAATATAGAGCTCACGGTCTGGTAGCTTGCCGTTTCCATCAGTACGGTTAGGATAGGCATTGCCGCCAATCATGTCTGGCAAGATGAACTGGTAGCCCAGGATGCTGATGGTGAGGACGGTTGGGATCAGGGACTTCAGGCCAAGTTCGTAGCCCCACACGGAGTCCCGGTCGATCAGACGGAAGAAACAGGAGATGTTCTGAGAGCCATAGCCAGACCGGAGCTCAGCACGCTCGTTGAAAGGGATGGCCATTTCGGTGTCAGCGGCGAGTGAAGGTGCTTGGGTCAGGGAGGTGTGCTCGGGTTCTGAATTGCCAGGGCAAGTAGTTTGTCTCGCCTGCATCCAACTTGAAGGAGGAAATGGCGTATTTGTGGCGTAGAGAGCGAAGCTGTGCCGTGAACCAGTTGCGAGCTTCTGGATTGGTAAAATCTAGGATTCCACCGATGCCATTCCACCACTTAACCAAGGCAGGAAGTTGGCCTGTCGGCTCCATCACAAACAGGCCTTTCTGTACACATGGCCCAAAATTAGCCGAATCATAATTCACAAAGGGATGTGTCCACAGGGATACTAGGACACCATCTGCCTTGAGC
The DNA here is from genome assembly GCA_030378365.1 of Hybognathus amarus. Lineage (NCBI taxonomy): Eukaryota > Metazoa > Chordata > Actinopteri > Cypriniformes > Leuciscidae > Hybognathus > Hybognathus amarus. The sequence goes on along the minus strand of JAQIUQ010000381.1, from coordinate 127,869 downwards.
TTTTGAAACATGGCAGAAGCATTTGGGAACTTGTGTGTGTCAAACTCAAACTCCCCATATTGACTGGTGTAACGATCATCAAGTTCTAAGTGGCTACAGTTAAAACCATATTTGCGTATGTTCTCTGCATAAGTTAAAAACTTTTCCTGGGTGATGTTAGTCTTGTGTAAAGCCCAGGTCGACCATATTAGATGCCGGAACATTTCTTTGGCGGGAACTTTGTTGGGTTTGGGGAAGTATCGACGAACCATCACCTTGTGGATGGAGGTCACATCTGGACCTACGCAGACTCTGTAACTAAGTTCAGCATACGGAGGTCTTCCAGGTGCAGGTTTGTACGGACTGTCCTGATATCGAGCCTGGAAGTACATGCTTTTTTCTGTATCATTCCAGCCCAGGTGGAAAGGCACAGAGTCATTGATCTTAATGGCAGTTGCATTGGATGAGAGCCAGTAGCGTTCCAGGATGCCACCAAAGTCATGACGATTGGAGTACACGTCACTGGTGACAAAAGGTTTGGGTGCCTGCTGACCCGAGATGGCAATAGGCCAATGCTGAACAGCAGTCTCAGCACCACCATACCAGTATGATTCATTGTAGGACATGGCATGTTCCACTGGTCGATCCGACTCCAACTCTTCCCAACGCACACGGTAACACACCACTGTCTCCTTTGGCTTCACCGTCATAATGAAGAAGTTCACCTTGCCAGCAAATGAACGCGAGCAGCGAAGGATCACATCCTCCTTCGAGCAGGAGTCGAGATCAAGTGTACCAGACCTGAAATCAGCAAGCATAAATCAGTTTTCGTTTAGGTTTGTCACATTATTTTTAAAAAGAAGAGCTTTAATAGGTGGAAAAATGTATACTGATCAATAAACTGATTCACAACTGGTTCTGCACTCAGATTGTAATGTTAATGGACACTCTTTTACAACCCACACCAGTTGAGAATATACGAATATAAGCACCATGCATACTGACCTGAAGCCCATCTTCAAGACAATCCCCCCAGCCTGGTTGCGGATGGAAAGCCATCTTTATTGAGATCAAGCAATTCTGTCTTCAGTAGGTCAGCTTTACGTAGGGAGGCAATATAGTAACACCATGCAGTCACTGCTGCAATCACCAGAACCACACCAATAACTCCAGCCCCTACCAGAGGGCGACTGTCCTTGTTCATCTTCTTGATGGGAACGCCATCCGTGATCGTTCCTCCTGCACCTCCTGGGACTACTTGGTACATTCTGAGTCTTAGTTTTTTTTAAATTCACAGTTAAAAGTTGTATAGATGAAGTTTATTTGATAACCTCAAGGCTAAAATGTTATATGCATTAATATTGATATCATTTGTTAGACTTGTGTGAGAAACTGAAGCAGAGAGAACCAAAGTAAAGCTAAATATGTGCAAAATGGAGTCTTGCATCCATTTTTCCTTGTAGAATTTTCCTTTTGTTCATTATCCTTTTTGAGCCTGAGGGGAAAGGAGTGGCAAAGAGTGTCAGTGGTTGAAACAAAGTCCAAACAGAAATCTACTTGTCATGCAGATGTAGGAATCACAGTACAAATTCCAGCATTAAGTATTCAGAAAACACTATAGTTTTAGCTTTGATATCGCCCTGAATTGGTCTACTGGGAGGTAAAGGCATATACAAAAGCAGTTTATTCATGCTGCCAAGGTTTCTCACTGTGGCAGTGTGTGATTTGACTGCACCAGAGGACAACACAAGGGCCTCCGGGTCTGCAGTATGCAACGCCACACCTGCAGAATTTTGAGACTGGCTAAGTGCCACCAGACACACTTGGTTCAAATGAAAAGCAGTTAACGGACGATGTTTTCTACTGAAGAAAGACCTAGAAGAGCTGAACTGCTAATTCAGATGGTCTTGCATTCTGTTTTTGAGGGATATGTATGTACAGCACACTGATAAGGCGCAACAGTGGCTGCAGACTTTTTCATTGGCCTTCATTCTGGAAGTGTCTCATTTTGTCAATAGTCACTACATTTGAATTAAATCATTGATATGAATCAAAACATTGCAACATGTAGAAAATAAAAAGGTTGTAGTTGTAATCATGGAATTATACTATACTTCTCCCATGAAGCACTGTGAATGATGTAGCCAAATCAAATCACAAATAGTGGTACAATATTAAGTTATTCTCTATAAATTATTGATAATAAATATAATGTATTATATAGGCTATATTTATGTGAGGGTGTAAGGAGACTGACTCAATGAATGTTGTTTCAATGATTAATGGAAGTGGGCTGTCACTTTTGAGCCCTTTGCTACGAAAATTTCCATAAGATTAACTTTAGGCGCCATCCGATTGGCAGATCGCAGGAAGTAGTGTCAGATGTTTTCTTCCATATTGTGACGTACATCTGATTACCAAAAAAGAAAAAAATGTGGGACAGGCACTTGGTACTTTGAATGGATTTTGGTGTGTGGGCATCACAATAAAAAGTGGAGGCAGATGAACGTGTGCTTGCAAGGGCACGGGTTTCAGCGGTCTAAATGACTAAAGAAGTTCTGCATACGCCACTAGAAAGAAGTTGCAGAAATCTGCACCCAAAGAAGCAGTTAAAGCATTTTGATTAGGGGTGTATTCGTAACAATACCCTCGTGTCACGGTTCGATTCATATCACGATACTGAACTCACAATACAATATTATTGCGATACTCCAAGACAATAAAATTATTATATTCATGATTCTGAAAATACAATTTTCAAATAATTTTAGACAAATACGCTTGCACTTTGACACTGACTAGATATATTTAAAATACATTAAATACATTTAAAATACAGGTTACATAAGACATTTGGACCCACAAATATTCCCCCATTGCATTATTATACATTATAATCAACATTATATATAGTAGTTTAATGTTATACTGACACTAAACATGAGTCATTTTTATTTTGGGGGAAATATCCACCATACATAATTTATCACTATCCATGATACGTATTGTTGCATTTTGTATTGTGATATATTGTGGCACGATTGTTACACCCCTGATTTTGATTAAAGATGACATGAAAGAATCATGCAGAATAACATGTATACGATGCAAATATCATCAATTTTGCATTTTAAAATTAACTAGTAGGTTGCCTACTAGTGGTTAGTATAACTAGATTGACTAGCAACAGTGTTTTAACAGGGATGAAATTGGAAGATGTGACAGTACAAAACTTTTCCTAAAAAACATCAAAAACAATATCAACACCAATAAAATATATTTAAAATATTCTCTAAATAAATAAAACAAAAAAATCATGTGATTATACAGAATTATAATCATGGTAGGTTTTCTTGCAAAGAGTACACGACGTTGTTGTAAATCTAATTATTTTTGGAGAAAATTGTTTCTTGATTTTTGCTTCTAGAATGGTCTTGTTCTGTTCAGTACTGCTGATAATGCACATTTTGTCTGGTAACAAGAGGCATGTGATTCACTGACAACGGTCACTTCAGTTCCCTAAATGAAAGAAGATCTTGCAAAAGATCTTGCTTGACTAAAGAAGAAACAGTGAATATTGGCAACAAATAGATTAAATCTAATGGTTAAACACCGCAGAATTGTACAGTGTTGCAGAAGTCTATCTTGACAAAGTAAACATTGGAGACAAGAAGCAATAATTGTGTAGTCTCACACAGCACTCAAATAAACAACAGTTTTCTTATTCAGGACACCCGGCTTAAAAAAACGGGTTCTTCTATCTCTTTGCACCCTTTATTTATTCCAAATAGAGGGCTGTACATGGACATATAAATAGGTCAGAGAGTTGTGACAGGTTGTATGATAAGTCAACTTTTACTAAAATAGCCACAGCACTAGAAACAACAAGAATATTGGCTGAGCTGTTAAAGATGTTTGCATGCTCGTTTTAATAACTCGGAAAACATGATCTAGCTAGCACACAGATTTACATGGGTCAAAGTGTAACAAGTTCTATGTAACGTTAGTAGCCACTACAATAACATTGAAATAGGTCTAAAACTCCTTAAATGGTCACACTAATATAGAAAAACGGCAACAACAACAAAAAAGTTAACTAAACAGTTCGGTCTTGCACATAAGGGTAACGTTACACGTGAAACAACAAGACAGCCAGTGGTCGATTTATCAGGCAAAGGGGTGTCGACTGTAAAACATACGCAGGACCTAAAATCGTCGGGTGACAGGACGAATTTGCTATTTAAATGCCTAAACATTCATAGTTATATGAGATAGCATAGCATACTTACCAGCTTGAGTACCGTTGGGTTCGTGTGTTGTTGTTACCTCTCTCGAACGATTTAAGACGCTGAACTCCGTGTCTTGTTATGGGAGGAGTTTATTTGGCGACTCGCTGTTCACACAAACTCTGCAACTCTGGGAAATTGAGTTTTACTCAGCGAGTGAGAAAGTGTGAATATTGTAGTTTGCTTGTCTGGCTGTTAGACGCTGAACATGGTTGTTTGTGGAAAAAAAAGTGTTTTTATGTATTTATTAGTTTACCATAGAAAACAAAAACATGTTGCCTATTTTATGAAAAATTGTTTTCTACCACTTAGCCTAGCCTACCACTGGCCCCAAAAAACAAAAAAACTTCCCTATTGTTGGCTATTGCTTTCATTTCTCACCTCACTAAGTCGATTTAAATAAAAGTGTCTTTAGACAGACTTCATACAGTCACAACGAAATTCTCTGTGACACTATCCAGTTTGCAGCATATAAAAGCAACAATTCAGACAAACATTAAAATGACCAAGAACAACACATTTCAGTTAAATAGGTTAATCTAATTATAAATGTCTGCTACATGATTAAAGTTCAAGCTTGAATTGTAGAATTTACATTGTATGCAAACTATGGTTGGTTACCGTGGTTATGTTTGTGAGGCAAAAATAACACACTTAATAGGCACATCATAAACATTGTTTATTTGTCATGGTAATGCACAACATCCAAAAATAACCTACATTTTACAGTCATTTGAATGTTGAAAGTTGCACCCAAGCATAATTTACCAGCCAGGATCTCCAAACACGTAATGTGCCTCAATAATACACAGTAAAATGACAATATCAAACTGACAACATTTAATGAAGGGAGAGGGGAAAAAAAAAACATTTTTTTAAAAATGCACAAACACTGGATTTTAGTAGTGCTTTGCTTCAGAAACAAACTCTGGGTGGATGATGTAGTGTCCAACTTTATATGGCTTCACCACATGGAAACAGCTGTGTCCTTCACTGCAAAACAAAACATCTCAGACATTCAAATGCATTGACAACTGAGCCATGTTTGTTTATGCTGAAACACATTTGCAGCTTAGCAAAATGAAAGATTACAATTTTCAAGAAAACATTAGGACAGATCAGTATATCATTGTGTGTGTGTAGGTAATAAACAGTGTGTTGGCTATATATATATATATATATGTGTATATATATATATATATATATATATATATATATATATATATATATATATATATATAAACAATTGGGAATAAAATACCTGCAATCAGCAGTGGACTTTGAGCGTGATCTTCTGTAATGATGGGTAACCTGGTGTTTGAAGGGTTTTAAAGATGGCATGATGTCCATCTGTTGGTTCCAAGCTGATCTGATACGATCTGTGTCTGAATATTTCCTGAATACAAAAAATAAATGATCCTAAGCTGTGTGCAAGATATGAAGATAACTTACAAAATCATAGCATGGTCTGTTCAGAAATTGATGGTATATAGTATTCAGAGAAAAACACAGATATAGGCCTGTGCTATGCATTGGATTGCATTTTACTTTTAAAGACACACAGCAGCGACACAATATCTTGTTTATTCAGATGCATAAACTAAAGTCATGAAATAGCATTTAGGTTAAGCCCATGCATATCTATAATTGCAAAAGTTTTACCCTTGTGTGTTTGTGATTGTTGCATGAGCAAAGTTGGTTTGTTGTGGTTTGAGAAGCCAGGCAGCAGGTGGCAGTGTACAAACTGCAGAGGAGACCTCAGGTGGTTTGGAGTCTCCTTGCGATGAGCTCTGCATCAGCTCTGTTGATGTCCTGTCTGCTCGTCTCTGAGGGCAATAATAGTTTTTGAGTTATAATATATACAAATATATCTTATATATTAGTATGAAGCTGCTGCTGTGCAACTGATATACTACACTGATTTGCTCAACCTCAGCTGACACAGATTGCATTGGTATACCTGGATATTGGATAGATATGTGTCTGACCGGAGGTAGAAAAGAGGTTGGAGGAGCTACCAACTGAAAGTGTTTCCTTGAGCCATATCCTGTCTGCAGCGTTCTTGGCATCAGGAAGTCCTGGGTGGCAAAGGGATTCAGAAACAAACCCTAAGTGGCACTTAATAGCCTGTAACACTGATCCTCGAAGAGGTTAGATTGTTTTGCTAACATAGTGAGAGTCGATCCCAATCTCTGATCCCTGTTCAGTGGTTTGGAAACAGTGTAATCAGAGCCTCCTATACAAAGCCCCCCCACATGGTTGTTTTGCAGAATCAAGCGGCTACAATGTTCCCAGGCCTGGTGAATTATTAATGATTTGTCAGGTCAGTTAATTGAAAAATGTTGGCTGTTGTTTACAGCACATTTCTTACCCCAATACCGCATTTTAACCAAATTGTTTTGCTCATACTGGAACTGTCATTCACACGTCAGCAATCAAATAATGCAAATCAAGACAATTCAAACAAACACAACACAAAATCCACAAAATATTCAAGTAAATAATTAATTAGCACACCAGTGTTTGATAATCAATTTTCTTGTGGTTAGATTTTAGACCCCTAAAATCTGAATTTATAGATTTATAACTTATATAATCTGATTAAACATGTGTGTGTATATATATATATATATATATATATATATATATATATATACACATCTGTTGTCCATTTGTTAGGTTCCAAGCTGATCTAGGTGACATTAAACTGATCAAAAGTAGATTTTTTTTATTTTATATCAGTGATCTCAAACTCAATTCCTGGAGGGCCACAGCTCTGCACAGTTTTGCTACAACCCTAATCAAACACACCTGATCCAGATCCATTCAGCTAATCAAGGTCTTCAGGATTACTAGAAACTTCCTTACAGGTGTGAGTTGGAGCTGGTTGGAACTAAACTGTGCAGAGCTGTGGCCCTCCAGGAATTGAGTTTGAGATCCCTGTTTTATATGAATGATGTTCTTTTAAACCTTTATTCACCATGAAAACTAAAAGGTATTACAGTTTTTCAAAAATATTAAAATCCAAATCAGCATAATTGCACTCTCAGAAAAAGAGGTACAAAAGCTGTCACTGGGGCTGTACCTTTTCAAAAGGTAACGTTACACTTTTGTACCTAAAGGGTGCATATTGGTTCCTTAATGGTACATATTATCACCTAAAATGTACATAATAAATAGCACCTAAAATGTACATATTAGGACATAAAATGCACATATTAGCACCTAAATGTACATATTAGCACCTATATGTCCATATTAGCACCTAAAATGCACATATTAGCACTTAAAATATACATATTAGCACCTAAATGTCCATATTAGCACCTAAAATGTACATATTAGCACCTAAAATATACATATTAGCACCTAAAATGTACACATTAGCACCTTAAATGTCCATATTAGCACCTTAAATGTCCATATTAGCACCTAAAATGTCCATATTAACACCTAAAATGTACATATTAGCACCTAAAATGAACAAAAGTTTACATTTTGAAAAGGTACAGCCCCAGTGACAGCTTGTACCTTTTTTCTGAGAGTGTAGAACCATATTAGAAGAATCATGTGACACTGAAAACTGGAAACATGGTTGCTGAAAACTCAGCTTTATCATCACAGAAATACATTACATTTTTAAATATATTAAAATAGATAACTTTTAAATTGTAATAATTTTCTCAAAGTTACTGTTTTTACTGTATTTTTGATCACAAGTTTTTTTCCCTGAATTTGGCAAATAAAAAAAAAATAAAAAATGTTTTAAAATGAGACCAATGTTCATTTATGCTGGCGATTCGGTGCTATGCTAAGAGTCAGAAGCTCTTACCGGCCGTGGGTGAGGATTGTTCCTGCGACATGCAGAGGACGGCCTGGGCCGGGTGGGTTTGACCCGAGCTGGGTAACTGAACTCCTCTGAGTAGGTGCTGCAGAAGTGTAGCTGAGGACCCATTATCCTCTGTGTACAGTAAGAGTGTGTCTGCAGCTCCTCCACTGCTGTCAACCAGACCTCACCCCCTCCCTCTCTTCAGCACCTCTGCTCTTATGCAGCCCTGCATCTCTTCCTGTACCCTAAATAATTTCATCTTTCCATTAATAAGTTGCCTCAAAAGAGAACAATTTGCCAATGTTTACTTATACTCTAGGTTTGAAACTACATACAATTGAGTTAACAAAATGTATCACTCTGCCCATTTTCTATCTACAAATTTTGGATGTTGATCAAACTAAAGGTTACAATCACATTTGAAATTATAGTACACACAAAGCACATCTTAAGCAATCATATGTGATGTCATTCTGGTATTCTGGCCCAGTTCTGCATTAGACACTCGACTGAGAGAGAAAAAGAGAGCTGGCAATTGGATAATCTGCATTGGCATCCGTCTGTCACCAGGATTGAGCTGCCCTTGTTTTCATTTCCCCTCGGCTAGTGATCAATAATTCAAGCCTTAGATCCGGTGTGTCTTTTGTGGCCCCCGTTCAGCGGGGCCAGGCTGAGAGTAAAACAGGTGAGGAGAGATCTGTTTATCGGATTGGACAAATGCCTGAAATAGAGCTGGAAAGGATTACAGTTATACTTTTAGTACTTATTATAATAATAAAAAGAACTAAAAAATGTTGATTCTACATTTTTTAAAGAAATCTACAGGATTGTTTCATGTATTTAGCATTTCATACATTTTGCAAAAAATATATATATATATATTGTGAAATAATATTGCATTTTAAAATAGCTGTTTTCTATTTCTAAATATGTAAACATTTTAAAAGCTGTATTTTCAGTATCATTACTCCAGGTGATTCTGATTTGATGAAAGATTTCTTCTCATTATCAGTGTTGCAAACAGCTGTGCTAAATGTATTATTTGCTGAACAGAAAGTTTGTTTTGAAAAATTAGTTTGAATCAGAATTTATTTAATATATTTTGTTACATTATAAATGTATTTACTGTCACTTTTGATCAATTTAAAAGCATCCTTGCTGAATAGAAGTATTCATTTGTTGATCTTTGACTTAGTAAATTGTCCAATACCACTAAGCCATAACTTCAGAATGTTGACATTAGACTCCACATTAGAAAATAGCTCTATCTATGGTACATTTAAGCAATCTGCTTATGTCATTGTAGCTACAATATTGTGGATGACATTAATTAATGTGTAATCCTATATGGATGAGAGAGTCCTTCATTCATAAGAGATAATCAAGACAGTCATCATTTAACGGAGCAAAACTGGCACTTATCCACAGACCCTGTCAGCACCTCCTTGTCTGTGCCAACACAAGTAAATCAAATATGTCTATCAGCGACCTATTATGCAAAGGACAGCTTTCAGGTTACTCAGATAGTTCCACAGGGAAAACGTTCCATTCAAATTTATTGACACGAAATGGGTTTGAAGGGAGGTTTCTGTCCAGGTCTACTTTTTAAATAATCACTCAAATGGAGTTATAAACTAATTATATGTGCGTATCATTAAGCTCCAATTTACTTTTTGTTGTTTGTTTAACAAAACACAGTAATATTTATCTGTGTTTATGATCTTCTCTCTCTTATAAATGTGTTCAGTGGCCATAATTCCACTACATGTAGGGGACCGCATTCATCAGATCCGCTCTTACTTGGCATCAGGTTCCTTTTTAAAGTGACTCATGATTTATCCATGAGTTCCGTTCTTACTCCTGACGTATTCGCATTTGCATGGGTAATCGTCTAATTTAGTCTAAAGTGTAATCATACAGTACAGTTCCAGAAAGAGTCCAGAAAGAGAAAAGTTTCTAAAAGAGTAGCGTGATCTTTAATTTAAAAAAAGAAAGAAAGAAAGAAATCAGACAGAATCCTAGCAAGGGAATTATTAAACACACGGTAGCTTCTTTAAATTCAAGTTTTCAGTCCTCACAGGAATACATTGGCCATGCTGTAGACTTCTCTGCACTGGTTCTTTGATGTGTCTAGTCCAGTTTATTGATGCTTGGCTTTCATGGTTGCTTTCAGTTTTGTGTAGATGTTCCCTAAGTTCTGCAAACAAAAAGCAACAATCAACTGATAGATATTCAATTCTAGCCTATAAAGGTATATTATTGACCTCAGGTCTCTAGTTTGGTATACATTACCCTCGGCTCACCTGGATTGCGTAATAGACTATTCCAAGGTATCCAGCTATACAGCCACCCAAAAACAGGTCGAATGCGGCCGGCTTCACCCTAAAAAAAAAAAACAATTATAAAAAAAAAAATCAAGGATTGGATGTTAAATAGAAAACTGACAAACCATTTTTCGCTTACTAAAATTAAAACAACTGTTATTGGAACTTTTTCAAAAATAACTCGAAAAAGAAAAAAATTACCATGAATTAGTTTTAGTTTTGAATACTTTAATACTAAAATAAATACATATCCAACTATTTATCCAACTAGGACAGTAAGGGATTTAAAATCAACACTATTTACTATAATATTTAATATACATTTATGCAGGGCGTCTGAAACTGAAAACTTCCCTACTGTATAGAATGTGAAAAACAGTAACCCTTAAGTGTAGTATGTCTGAATCCATAATATTTTAAGGCAAAAAGTCCCTGAGTGACCTACTCCCATCGAGATTCTGAAGTGTGCATTCAATCATGGACACTTTACTATCCCACAAGGCCACGGGAGAGGATTTATGAATGGCAGTGAAGCGACGCAACTAAAACCAGTTGGTCACGTGGCAGTAACAGTATAGAACGTAGTTTTTTAATGGTCGTAAGAAAGTTTAAATTCAATAATAGTACCTACTCAGACAGTATACAATATCAGACCCACCGACAATTGTAATCATTGATTAGGTAGTAACTTCCGTCCACCTTTGATGTTTCAAACTCTCCCCTGCAACCATCTTTCATTTATAGACCATCTATTCTTAATGGATAAAACTCATCCATACCTCTTTTTCTAGCTAAATATAACATTTAATTTGGAAATGCATCACATCTCTAAATTGAAAAGGGTTGTTATAGGGATAGTTCACCCAAAAATGAAAATTCTGTCAGATACTCACCCTCATGTTGTTCCAACCCCATAAGACCTTTGTTCATCTTCGGAACACAAATTAAGATATTTTTGATGAAATCTGAGAGCTAAATCACTCCTCCATACTAGTCCATAGGCTTCTTGAGGGATTGAAACTTGCCAGCCTCAAAAAGTTATTAAAGACATCGTTAAAATAGTCCAAGTGACTTCAGTGGCTCAATCCCAAGTTTATCAAGCGATGAGAATACTTTTGTGCGCAAAAAAAGCAAAATAAAAATAACGACTTTATTTCAACTATTCATTTCCTTCTCTGTGGGCCTCGAGTGAGTTCACTAGTGTAACAGCGTAAGCTTCTGTTGTTGTACGTCACACGCATCACACACATGACCAGCATCGGCCAATAGTGAGCCACGTGTGATGTAGCTCTACGTCTACGCCATCACACTACGTTAACTGCCTCGAGGCACACAGAAAAGGAAATGAATAGTTGAAATAAAGTCATTATTTTGTTTGTTTTTGCGCTCAAAATGTATTCTCGCTCACTTGATAAACTTAATTCAGCCACTGTAGTCACTTGGACTATTTTAAGCAATGTCTTTAATAACTTTTGGGGGCCAGCAAGTTTCAATCCCTTAGAAGCCTATGGGGAGATGATCCAGCTCTCAGATTTCATCAAAAATATCTTAATTGTGTGTTCGAAGATGAACAAAGGTCTTACTGGGTTGGACCAACATGAGGGTGAGTAAATACTGACAGAATTTTCATTTTTGGGTGAACAAAACCCCTTAATGCTGTTTCATCACAAGACCAATCACAACTAACCAATCACAAGACTTACTCACCTGTACATCATCATTGGTTGGCTCATTTGATCAAAGAATGTAATTTCAGGATCCCTGTTAAAGTCAGACAAAACAAGCTTACTATGTCTGTATCTACTGAGAGAGTGTGTGTGTGTGTGTGTGTGTGTGTTTGGGTGGGTGTGAGCTGTAGTTTTGAGCTGTAGCTGTATATGCAACAGTAAAATATGCATCTGTCAACCTGCTGCAGAAATCTTTGAAGTGTTGCTTCAGGCCATTGCTGAGGTGAAATGTTGTGTCTGTGTGTACCTTCTGTCCAGATGGAACGTGTGTCTATGGACCTGCTTTAGATAGTGTTTTAACTCCTGCTCCAGGCTGCTGATCAGGAGCTGTTGTCCTGGTTCTCTGTCCAGCAACTGAACGGCTGAGGAACAGACGTCATCATGCTCATCAATGCAGACAAATGGCTGTCTTGAATATCCTACACAGCACATAAACATTACTTGATGAACTTCAATTTTGGGACAAATGCTGAAAATTCAGCTTTGCATTCACAGGAACAAATTTCACTTTAAAATATGTCAAAATAGAAAACCGTTAATTTAAACTGGAATAATATTGACAGTTTTTACTGTATTTTGATCATATAAATGCAGCTTTGGTGAGCATAAGAGACTCGTTTCAAACTTCCAGATTTTTAAATGGTAGTGTATCGAGATTGTACCACAATACAGTTTTTTTTTGTTTTTTTTTAGCTGTCAAATCGATTAATCACAGATTAATCGCATCCAAGTTTGTTTTTACATAATATAAGTGGATGCACTGTGTATAATTATTTGTGTGTATATATATATATATATATATATATATATATATAATACACACACATGCTTGTATATTTAAGAAAAAAATATGATTTAATTATAAAATATTTATATATAATATAAATTATATATAAAACTATATACACAATATACATGAAAATATTTCCTAAATATATACAAACATGTGTGTGTATTTATATATATAAAAATAATTATACACAGTGCACCCACATATTATGTAAAGACAATTTTTAATGTTGGATGCGATTAATTGCGATTAATTGTTTGACAGCCCTAGTTTTTTGGCAAAGTTTTAGCTGGATTAAGCCTGATAAAATAAAAAAACAGAGCACAATAAAATTATTACCAAACTGCCCTTGAAAACCTGCATGTCCTTAGCAGAGCCCTACAGCACAAAAAATGATGAAATATATTAATGAAAAGCGTTAAACAAAGACAAAAGTGGTCTGTGTGTGCTTTCAAGGTTGCCGTGATCATTTAAATTTGGCCAGACCCTCCAAATGTTTGCCTCACCTTGTCTGAAAGATTGTACACGAATCTTGCCAAGGACTCAGCGACTATAACGGCGTTTCCGCTTGAGCTTCCTGATGTCCACCTGTGCCCTAAATATACAAGAAAAAATGTGAGATGAGAAATGGTGCATCTGTCATTTTAAAATGCAGTCTGAAATGTCTACTTTAACAGAGTTGACTTCAACACTACTTCAACATTTCATGTAGTCCAAAACAATTGGATAGGAAACTTGATTTACACTGGTTTCAAGGACAAAAAAAAAGATTTAAAGGTCCCGAAAGAGATTGTTTTTGTGGAATGGTACTGGAAAATATGAATCTAACCTGACAGATGTCACTGACAAAAAGTGAACGGCATGCTACACTAAGCCAATCAGAAGACTTTGAGGGTCTTTCCACCTGTCAATTATTTTGCACATTCAAAAGGAAGCCAATATATGGGAAGCAGGAAGCTGAGTGGAAGTGAAGTGAATCATTCAGGTTTACAACATATTCAGCTTCATAAGTTTTTTTTTGTGCAAGAAGATGTGGGTTTTTTTGTGGGGTGGTTTTTGAAAAGAGTGGGCGTGAACTTAATTCACCGGCTTCATCTGGCAGACGTTCCAGAATGGGATTTGTTTACAGAACTTAACTTTGGAAAAATTTGGTAGATTTTTCTCACATGGTGTCCAGGATAGATCCTCTCAGCTCTGATTTAGGGTTCTCAATATGCGACAGAGTGAATCCTGGGATATGCTTCATCCCATAGCGCTCATGCTCCCATGCCACGTTGGTCTCCTGCAGGTTGATCTTCTTATGGACTGTTCCAAATCTCACCCAGGGGAACCTGGCAGAGATTATCTGTAAACACAGATGTACAAGAAGGTCAATTGCCAATTACCAAAGTTTTTTTTCATTGAACATAGACTGACTTCCACTTCAAGCATAATTCAACTTAACCTGGTCTAGCTGCTGAATGAAGCTGTACTGAGGCGTTCCAGGCTTAGGTGGCCGTGAAACGTGTAGGAAAAGCTCATCTCCGCTGCCAAGAGAGTCCAGACATATAACGAATGCCACATTGTCATGCAAAAGGCTGGATTCTACATAGTCATAAAAAAATGAATGCCATCAAGATTCTGTATTTTATGTTTAAATGTCAATAAATCAGTGAACAGTTCTTAAAAAAATTTTTTTTAATAATGTGAAGAGCATTTTATAGACTAAACCAGGGGTGCCCAACCCTGCTCCTGCCAATTGACTGTCCTGCACAGTTCTATCCAACCCTAATCAAACACACCTGAAGCAACCAATTAAGGTCTTCAGGATTCACTTGAACATTAAAGGCAGGTGTGTTTGATCAGGGTTTGAGATGAACTGTGCAGGACAGTCGATTGGCAGGAGCAAGGGTTGGCCACCCCTGCTAAACAACCATTTTCTTACTATAAAGATATTTTTTGTAAACTAAAGTTTCCAAGGATGTTAAAGGTTCTTCATAAAACTATTTTTAAAGGGATAGTTCACTTTGAAATTAATTTTTGATATGTTTTAGCTTATCTCAAAGGCATCCAAGATGTAGGTGTCTTTGTTTCCACAGTATTTTTAATTTTGTTATTTTTCGGTTAAACCGTTGTTGTCTATCCACTGGAGGTTTAGAAGGTCCTTTCTCGGTTCACCTCAAAGAGCATGCACAGAGAAGTCAAAATTAAAGATGATTTAATGACTCGTAAATGTAAGTACACATTGATGGCCTAAGACACAAAACGAGCGGTTTGTGTGAGAAAACGAACAGTATTTATATCGTTTTTACCTTGTGTAAAACACAGCCATGTCCACTTGATCTGATGGCTTGTGCGTCTACGTCACTCATTGTTTATACAAAGATTTCGAAAGTTTCACTAAACATATTTGGATATACAGGAAATCGCAATTTCTGAAAGCGCCTGTGACTGTCAGATCAGTTGGACATGGCTGATTACACAGGTAAAAACGATCTGAATCTGTTCGTTTTCACACAAACCGCACGTTTTGTGTCTTAGGCCTTCAATGTGTACTTACATTTACGAGTCATTCAATCATGTTTAATTTGGACTTCTCTGTGCATGCTTTTTCGGGTGAACCAAGGGAGGACCCCCTAAACCTCAAGTGGATGAATGACAGACAACAACGGTTTGACCGAAAAATATCTAAATTGAAAATACTGTGGAAACAAGAGACACCTAGATCTTGGTTCCTTGAGGTAAGCTAAAACGTATCAAAAAATCAATTTCAAAGTGAACTATCCCTTTAAGAGTTTTGATTGGTGAGTAAATTGTGTGTAAAGAATACGTATTGGCAATAATTTACTTACCTGCATGGTCCATATTTTCCTCCAGCCAACGCTTGGTGCCAAGGAAATTATATTTACCGCCACCAGTCAGGGAGAATAAGAGGTGGTATCTAAAAGATTTTGGAAATGTGATGCAAAATTTAAATGCATAAAAAGAAAAAGTACTGAAAATGAATCAGTTGATCTACTACATCTATAAGTTCTTGTGTTCATGCTGACAGTTTTGGAAATTATTTTCCTAAAATTTAGGTGGTAAGGTGGTAAAATACAGAATGAACTAACGCGAGCCTGGTTTCGTGGATCACTGTAGAGGAGATGAAACAGTCGAACCAGCTTAGAAGAATGGTGACACCACTGCCATTAGAATCCGCACCATACGCCAACCCCTACAGCACACATACACAAAATCACGCACATTCAATTTCATAATACACTCTAAAATGGGTGGGATCAATTTCACTGCCCTTCAGTAAATACAATTTCAAAACAATCTCTATTTTGTTTGGCCAAAGGAGAGATAAAGTATCAATGATATGCTAAGGATACAGCCAAGTACATTGTTTTCAATGCATGAAGCGCCAATGGAAGTGTTCTGCCAGGTGGTGACTGTAAAACTCATTACCAGCGGGAACATTTCACCATCTGAACCATTACAACACAGTGGTAATGAAAATGCTTTGCTGTGATTACAAGATTACCACAGCATCATTACGGGTACATAACTCAAAAGTATAGGTCTTTATCCAAAACATAAATTCAATTATGGGAATCATATGGAATTTAACAATCCATAGTTCAATTTTGGTTCCTGTTGAAGATTCTGTTTCCTTAGTGGTTCATTAACATTTGAACATGTGTTAACATAAACTTTATAATTTCTTAGAGATTCCTGTACTTTTTAGCAAGTCAAAAACATTGCTGTAGCTCAAACAGTAGAGCATGGTGCTAGCAATGCCAAGGTGATGGGTTTGATTCCCATGAATGGGAATGCATGAAACTGATACTTATGAATCTTATGAACAGGTTCCTTTGGTGAATCAAACACAAATTTTACTGCGTGATTAATATCTCTAAAAAAGTTTTGGCTCATGAGATTCATTATTTTGTGAATTGGACTGGTTGCGTTGCATATTTTTGATTCACTTAAAAGGGAAAACTCATAAGACTCATTCTTTTGGGAATTGGACTGGTTGAGGTGCATGTTTTCGATTCACTGGCACCACTTTTACATAATGAAAGAGATTTGAAAGGTCTGAATTACAAGTTACAACCACTTGTCATTTCCCAACACTATAGACTGTATTGTTATTCAATACAATTCTCATTGGTGGGGCTTTGAGATGCCTGGTTATATGAATATGTTAATTTCTGACCAAAGTGTTTGAGTAAAGGTCAGTTCCCACAGCAAGTGAACCATGTCAATTGACAACATGCATAAATCATTCGAAACCATGTTTGAGGGGAGTGTGATGTATTATGTGACCAAAAATGATTAAGCATATATTAATATACACTGAAAAAAGGTTCCTTCGATCTTGATCTCCCAGTGTGTATGTGTGTGGACATTAATGAGGCTGACTTACGGGAGCAAGACCAAACGTGTCATAATGGGCTGTAATTACAATGGTGGGTGGGTCTTCTCAGCTCCAGGAAGTACTCCCTTGAATGAAGCAATAAATCCACTTGACTGACAGGTTTAATTATAGCTCAACACTATTACGTTGTACAGAAAAGGCTAGAGTTGTTGTGTGTGGCCAGCTGCCATTCTCACCTCTAAAGTAATGATGGTGGTATCAGTAATAGGCTTGATGGGGGAGTTGTTGCTCACTAATATTTGGAAGGCGGTGGTGGTGATGATACTACGGAGAACTGAGAGAGAGAGAGAGAGAGAGAGAGAGAGAGAGAGAGAGAGAAAGTTGATTTGCAAGGCTTAAAATTGACAGTAAATCCACTTTCATGAATATTTACGAATAGCAAAAATATTTAGGCCTAATTTTTTTTAAGATTTATGCATTTGAATTGCATATAAATTCCATTTATTTGGATTACAAGTTTTAACCTAACTAATAAAGTACCTTAAAGGGATTCTCCACTGTTTTTTTCATATTAAACTATGTTATTCCCTTAACTAAAACGAGTTCGATACCTCTTGTCTCAGTGCGTGCACTCAATAGCTCAATCGCGAGACACTTTGATAGCACTTAAAGGAGTAGTTCACTTTAAAAAAAACTTTGGCTGATAATTTACTCACCCCCATGTCATCCAAGATGTCCATGTCATTCTTTCTTCAGTCGAAAAGAAATTAAGGTTTTTGATGAAAACATTCCAGGATTTTCTCCATTAAATGGTTCAAGGTCCAAAAGACAGTTTCAGTACAAACTGCAAACTGTTCAAAGGGCATCAAATCAAACGATTTCAGACGATGAATAAGGGTCTTATCAAGCGAAACGATCGCTCATTTAAAAAAAAAGTTTGTTTTATAAGCTCAAATGGTCGCCTTGCTCTGTTCTGTGACGCACGTGGCGTTTGTGACTCTCCTGTTCGAACTCGTTCATCAAATTATTGAATCTTATTGCCAATCTTAACGACTTGTATAATAAAGAAATATCTGATTTGTAACCAGGCACTAAAGCGATTACCCATAAACCAATGGGATTATCCGGTCTGATGATGTTCCCTTTACTCCCACAGGATGGAGTTGAACGACCTGCCACTGCTAGCGGCCATAGCTAGCACACACTCGCCGTACGTGGCCCAGACAACACAGTCTCATGAAAATGCGTATCTATACCACAAATGTCATTTCTCGTGGCATTTATACGGCAAAATGTTTTTTGAGTGCATGCTACGCACTAGAAAACCCTGGGTAGGTTTAGGGGGAGGGGAGTTTGTGCGTATTACACGTCAAAAATGCACGAAAACGCATACCATATAAACGCAAAAACTGTTTTTGGCGTATAAATGGCACGAGAAATGACATTCGTGCTATAGTTACGAACTTTCAGAGCGAGACCGGAGTCAATTCGTTCAATTCGTTCATTTTCCAAATGACAAGAAAAATTTGTTTTTGAAGATGGGGGTGAGTAAATTATCAGCAAAAGTTTTTTAAAAGTGAACTACTCCTTTAACTAGCCCAGTTCATTGTATAGGGCCCAAGCAGAGAAGCGACCAAACATCTCCACATGCTATTTAAATACAGTTACACAAGTAGAGTAAACTTGACCAAGAATGGTAACACAAAATAAATGTTGCACTTTTTTTACTATAATGTATGGCAGAATACCACAGCAAGTGCTTTCAGTTCAGTGCAATGAACTATAGCTAAGTTAAGTGCGATCAAAGTTTCTGCGTACGTTACAGAGTATCTTACTATTGCATAGTCAATAAAGATCTTGAACAGAAATTAGAAATAAATGCTGTGGTGTTATTTCCATCAAGAGGTGCAACAATTTTTGGTCAAGATCTTGTTTTGTCAAGCACTCTGTAAAGTCTATTCCAGCACATCCCAAAGACTTTCAATGAATTTAAGGTCTGGACTCAGAGATGCCATTTCATGTGTGGAAATGATTCTTCATGCTTCCTCGCAACCATTATTTTACAATTTGAGCCTGATGAATATTAGCTTTGCCATCATGGAATATGGCCACGATTTGTCCTCCTACATGTTTGTTTATGAAATGAAAAGCTACACACCCCATCAGTTAGGGTTAGAAGAACAGTTGCCAAACATATAACATGCTAGAAACATAATCCTTACAGCAATAATGATCCAGTCTTAGACTCTTAAATATTTGCTTATTTAAACCCAAACAGCAAAAAGAGAGATTTTGGGCGGGCAGTGTATATTTAAGTGTCTTGGCATTTGACATCCAGAAGGTTAGTCATTTTTATGTCTGCTAGCACTCTGCAGTTCCCTCTCACCTCTCACTAGTACAGAAGCTGACTTTGTTGCTGCAGCCTGACTGACTTCTTCATACATACAGAGCAGCTGGTCATCCTCTGGGACCACGTACACAGGCATGAGGGTCTCCTTCTGCAGGACCTGAGATTCCGCCACCATGAAGCCCTAGAGATGGTTGGGGAAATATCTGACCTTTAGCTAACCAGATTGGGAATCGAGGGGTATCTAAAGTAATACTTCCTTCGCTGATCACAAATAACCTACAGTTACTGGCAGAAACAATAGAATCAGCAGCAATGAAGCGTAATTGTGCAAAAATGTTCCTGAATGACCTGCACTATATCCTCTGGTACAGACGAGAGATTTTGGGGTAGCAGTATCAAAACCGCTGCTGCATTCCTGATTTTTGGCCTCTAAGTAGCGCTCTATGGTGAAATCAGGCAGCTTCATGATCACACAGCGGCGAGTCAGAATCGTGTCCGCAGTCGATCGAGCCTCTGCCACCACAATAGCTCCACGGCAACCTGGGGGTCAAAGGTCAGAGTCTAAATATCATGATCACCTTTCATATAGTCATTTCATGTACATTCTTAATTAAATCAATTAAATCAAATTTCCAGTTGTGCGTTTCAAGTCTCACTACATCAGTAAGGAATTCAGAAGTCAAATTCTGTGGCGTGGGATCTTTTTTAAGTGCCTCTATATGCTTTTTCAGATATTACCATGTTATATAGCTATTTGTGAATGTTGAAGGTTTGCAAAGGTGCATGACAAATAAAGTTATTGTTTCCTAAAAGAAAGAACGGTCCCACTTTATATTAAGTGGCTTTAAGTACCATGGACTTACATTGAACAATAAGTACAATGTATTATTGTGTTGCTGTTGTATTGTAAAACACTTTTGCTGCTATTGAGGTGTGATTACAAATGTAATTACATAAATTAGTTATAGCTGTAATTACATCCTGGAATTTTTAAATGTAAGTACAATGTAAAAACATGTGTGTACACAATAAGTCCATTGTATCAAATTATTCAATTTCAATGTAATTACATAGTACTTAAAGCCAATTAATATAAAGTGGGATCTGAAGAACTGCTGTGAGTGAGTCGATTCTGTGATTACGCCGCACTAAAAGTTACAAATATATAATTTAATCTTGAATGGTTGACAATCACTTGCGGTATTGCTCATAATAGACACTGATTGATTTGTAAAGAGTGTTTTCTGTTCATATTTATGAGCATTTTGGTCGTTTTATGTCTGTTTGGAAGCATTCTACAATTTTTCTCATTGCCTAATTTTTCCATATGCTTTCAAATAAGGTGAAATGAGGTCACAATCTTCTCTCTTTTACTGCTCTGTGTGCAGGTAAATGTTTTATCATATAGTGTTTAATAATTTACTGGTCATGAAGTTGTATTTTTTTGTATTGTTAGGAAATATTTGGTACGAACTGAACTGTTTCGTAATGCAATAAGTAATTAATTTTTACTAAAAACACCATATGTTATTTCCAATGAATGCATGCAATTAAGAGTAATATAAATGGATGATGTAAGCTGTGTAATCAGTGTTATACAATCACAAACCAAAAAGTTTAAGAAAGACTAGACAACACTGAATTGGTTACAAAATATGTAATTGTTCTGGAGGGATTATTACATTTCAGATTTGTTTTATTTTTGTTTTCTGTTTTAAGTACAATATAATGTGAATGAGTAATGTTTACTGTGATATTGAGTGCAGCAGAGTTGAAGAGGAACTGCTGTGGAGCTTTGAACAACATTACGATTCACCATCTTCTCTCTTTTACTGCTCTGTGTGCAGGAGAATAAAACTTTAGATCATCCACATTTCGAGTGTGTGTGCTAATGAAGGGTGGGACAAGCCAGGTCAGAGCCAGAAAACAAAACCCAAAGGTCACACATGCTTGGAATGGTATGAGTAAATGATAATAGAATTTTCATTTTTGGTGAACTATCCTTCTAAACTATTGTTTGTTACCATGTTTGTCCTGATGTAAGTTGTATTGCTGCATCCTGTAGGCGTTGAACCCATAGGAGGATGCTGCGGGCAGGGCAGATGCATGTAGGAGATGCACTGACAGCAGCAGCAGAGCCGCCACTTTAGAGGTTCTGAGAGTCATGTTGATACCCCACATCTGAGTCCGGCCAAATAACCAACACGTCTATAAAAAATGCAAGATGGAATATTAGAAACAATAGTAAACCTTTTTTTTTCCAAGTGTGTGAACACAAAGACTTTAAAGGAGGTCCATAGAAACATTTATAATAAAAAAATATATATATAAAAATACTAATACACTCTTAAAAATTAAGGTTCCACACCGGTGCCATAGAAGAATCATTTTGGTTCTCCAAAGAAACTTTCAGTGAATACATTTTAAAACAACACTGTTTTTTCTTAGTGTGTAACATTTTGAGAATCCAAATCTTATGTGCAATCAAAAGTTTCCAATGGATGTTAGAGATTCTCCATAGGTAAGCAATAAGGTAGAGGCTGTGCAGTAGTGTATACACTAACATTGAGTGCTTTATTGCTTTTATAAATGGTTACCATACAAGACACACACACACACACACATATATATATATATATATATATATATATATATATATATATATATGAAGAGTTCAGATGCAAAAGCCTCTAAGTGCCATTTGAAATTTTCTTCTAAAATGATCATTTTTATCAAGCTTGTATATTAAAGTTCAGTAATTTCACTTAAAATGGCAATGAAGATTACCTATTGTCATTTAAGTGAAATTACTGAACTTAAATATACAAGCTTGATAAAAATGGTCATTTTAGAAGAAAATTTCAAATGGCATTTAGAGGCTTTTGCATCTGAACTCTTCATATATATATATATATATATATATATATATATATATATATATATATATATATATATATATATATATATATATATAAAATGCAACTCTCATGAAGTAAAATCACTAAAAGCCATCCACCTTTATTTTTAAGATTGTATACATTTCTAACTACTTGTAAAAACTTACAAGTACAAGCTACACTGTGTAACTCTTTTAGTTTATTCTTAGCTAAAAACACTTAGTTCTTTCAAAAATATATGTGCTCATTGATGTATATTAACTTTGTTCGAGTAATGAAGTATCTCGTGAGTGTAAAATATGCCATTAAAAATACATACAGATAAGGGGTTCGTCAGTCGCCATGTTGCCCCTCCATCTTGAAAGTACATTAGTCAAAGAGGGACATACCCATTAATTCAAGCTTCGCCTTTCGCGTTTACGTTTGAGTTAACACTCATGGACGAGATCGAACTGGAAGCCATGTTAATCTTGGACTACATTGGCCACCGTAGGAGTTAAATCGAAATTGGAATTGAGAGGAACAGAAACTAATATTCACTGGATGGTCATATACCTTTCATCGCTAGATGGGGGTAAAAATCACACAGTGCAAACTTGTTAAAACAAATTCAACTGTAACACAATTGGCAGTCCATGCTGGCTGTGGGTCTAAAAAGGTACCTGGGCCTTTATGATATAATCAGCCATTTAATAATTGCAATACTGTACATCTAACAGCAAATAGACAATTATGCATGGTATCACTTCTGTATCTAATCATGCAGAATAAGGACACAATTATGCGCAATAATATTTGCTGATTATCAACGCCACCTTTGCACTTGTGATTTGCTGCCATGTATAAACCTTAATCAAAAGTAAAACAGATGAAATTAGATAGCAGAATATAACAGAATATAACCGCAAAACACGGCCCTTGATGTAACTCACCCAAAGTCCACGTTAGATCTTCCAGTGTGAAATAACGATCCGTCTTGTTGTTTGAGCAAGATGTGGTGTCCAAAGCATGGCCAGGGACAAGGCTTAGAGAGGCCCTCAGGTAAGCCTAGTGTACCATATGGCCCAGACGGGATAAAGCTAAGATAATCAGTCCTCCCCTCCAATCCCATACAACAGACACCATTTCCAAACTCCTCTTCCCAGTTGTTACAATTCATTCTGTATGTCGAAGTTTAAACCCCAAAATTGGAAGAAATATGGCTAAATTCAGGTTAGGGGGCGGGTTGTGGGGCAGTCAAAATACTCATATATAGTAGAATAATTACATACTATTTTATTTTATAAACATTGTTTCTCTAAATTCAAATTTAGCATATAATTACTGTCAAGCGTGTCAGTTTTTTTTCTGGTAGTAAAAAAAAAATAAACAAACAGGACAAGGGAGTTGCAGTTGTATATTTCAGATGTATTTACTGGTATGATTCACTACACAGAACAACAAACATTGTTAAATACTGGTATGGAAACTGTTCATGTCTTTACAATCATATTTATCGACAGAAGGGGGAAATATGAAGGAAAGAAAATAAAACAAAAACCAAATGTTCAAAAAATGAATGAAAAACATACCACTTGCAATAAATAACATGACCCATTGTATAGCTTCAATTAAGGCATACTCTACTTCAGTGTAGTAACAGAGAATGGACAATGATTTAGTCGTTAAACAACGGAGTGTTTATCACAAACCAAAGCAGAGACGCAGAGGATGACAGACATGTTCATTCATCACGTACACAGATCAGTCTTATGGCACGTCTATAAGTACCATGAGATAAACAGCAGACAATGAGCTTAAGGGAAGTTGCAATCAAATTCCTTACTTACATATCTATTGAGAGCTAATAAAACAGGCATTTCTATTGCTACGCTAAGAGCTATACCAATGAAACATGGCATTTTCCCTTGTCAAATAAATTAACATGGCATTGGCAACTGAAAACATTTGCATGATGTTCAAACCACTAGGTGACACCATTACATACCAAAAAAAGTTAGTGAACGGACTTTTACTCTGCAGTGTGGTATGAAATATTTGCCTGCATATTAATACAGCAAAGTATGTTTTGGGGAGTTTGCATTGTTGTGTTCCATATCCACTTGAAAAGCAGTGAAAAGAAAAGATGTCATCATACCGGTCAAGTTTAGGAGTGATATAATGATCCACAATATTTAAAAATAAAAAGACTGTCAATTTATACATCTGATCTACATTATTGTTCAAAAGTTTGGGGTTCGGTACTATTTTTAAAAAATGTTTTTGAAAGAGGTCTCTAAAATACAGTAAAAAATAAATAAAATAGTGCCGTCAGTTTTCACTTGCTCTAAAATACAGTAAAAACTGTAATATTGTGAAATATTATAACAATCTAAAAGAACTGTAACTTTAAAATGTAGTTTATTCCAGTGACGGTTAAGCTGAATTTCTCCAATCTCACATGATCCTTAAGAAATCATACAAATATGCTGATTTGATGCTCAAGAAGCATTTTTTATTATCATTATCAATGTTGAAAACCGTTGTGCTGCTTACTATTTATTGTGGAAACCATTATAATTTTTACAGGATTCCTTGATTATTAGAAAGTCGAACAATTTTGTAACCATGTTAAAGTCTTTACTGTCACTTTTCGATCAGTTTAATGCAGGGGTTCTCAACTCCAGTCCTTCGCGACCCACTGCTCTGCATATTGTGTATGTCTCCCTTATTTAACACACCTGATTCAGATCCTCAGCTCGTTAGGAAAGTCTATCCTAATGAGCTGAGGATCTGAATCAGGTGTGTTAAATGAGGGAGACATACACAATATGCAGAGCAGTGGCCAGAGATGTATAAAGTACTAGAAACCCGGACTTGAGTAAAAGTACAAGTGCTCTATCAAAAAAGTGACTTGAGTAGAAGTTGAAGTGCTCTTTAAGCACCACACTTAAGTAGAAGTACTAAAGTATTCAACATTTTTTGTACTTAAGTATTGCAAGTAGTTTATTTTAAAATTCACTACTTAAGTACCAAAAGTAAAAGTACAAGTATTGTGTCATGTAATTATTAAAGAAAGCAGTCAAAAGTTTCGGACTAGCAATCAAATAAGGCGCTTTGGCAGGATACAAATTTGCTTTGGCGGCCGCCAAAAAATGTCATTGCAGGACAACCCCTGCATTAGTTGTCAATGTGTGTGTCAGTCAATACCCTATAAAACTGGCGTGTGATTTAGGCGGCATGAAAGCCAACTTGCAACGAATGATTCGTACAATTTTTATAATTGTAACGAGTAACTAGCAGAACATTAAAAAAATATCGAAGTAAAAGTATTAAATTCATCGAAAATATCTACTGAAGTAAAAGTAGAAGTATGAGAAAAAAACAATACTCTAGTAGAGTACAGATACAGCATTTTAGTACTTAAGTACAGTACTTAAGTAGTTCTACTTCGTTTCTATACATCTCTGGCAGTGGGTCACGAGGACTGGAGTTGAGAACCCCTGGTTTAATGCATCCTTGCTGAACAAAACATTTCCTTACTGATCCCAAACTTTTGAACAGCAGCATAAAACATGATATATCATAGTCTAGATATCATAAATAAATACTGGAGTGTTAGTATGGTATGTGGTTGGTGCAAAGAGGCATCTAAATACAGCTGGCATCAGCGACTGGGTGGCGATGTACATGCAAGACGATAAGGTGCTCTGAGTTCTGAACAAAATCAACAACAGTTTCATGACACACAGAAGACACAAATACTCTACAGAACAGTACAATCTTCAAGTCGACGCAAGGACCTTCATACTCTGAGTGTTCGATGTTGCTTAACAGACGTTATAGAGATTTGGCCACACAGCTGAGATGAATTTATAAAGATGTTTATAAAGAAAGGCATTAAATTGAAGCGAAACAGCAACTCAGAGTATTCTATCCCAGGGTACAACATGTAATGTCTGACAAAATGGTATTGCACTTTAAAATTACCATAAAGGCGAGAGCACTGAAGTGTAAAATTGATTTCTGGCATCATTTTGAATGTTGGCCAAAGGCTTTTCATGCCTGTTCCATCTTTAAAATAAAGAAACAATGCATTTTATGCATTTTGGCACAAATCAGATGAATAAAATATATTGTATTGTATCTATTATGCGGGATATGTATCTGGCAGCTGCTATTATCTTCAAGTAAATCAATACAAGCGTTCTTCCACCTCTAACAAACCTCCAAAATTCTCAAAACAAGGATCTCTCAAAAAAAAATTAACTAAATCAGAAAATTGTGCCAAATTATCAGTCATATCTAGAGGTTAATTTTAAGTTTATCTTCAAAAACTAGTATTTAAAGGGATAGATCACCCAAAAATGTAAATTCTGTCATCATTTACTCACCCTCAAGTTATTCCAAATCTGTGTGAGTTTCTTTCTTCTGTTGAACACACAAGGAAGATATTTTGAAGAACCAAACAGTTGATCAACCCCATTGTAGGAAAGAAAATACTATGACAAAATGTTAATTTTTGGGTGATCTATCCCTTTAAGGTGATTACAATTCCCTTAGTCCAGTTTAACAGTGTTAGGTTTGTGTGCAGCAACCCTGATCTAAACCTTATGATAAAAACAAAAAATAAGTTCTATAAATATTCTCCATTAGTAAACACATCTCAACTATTTAATGAGATTCCCTGACGTAAGAATTACATCTGCTGTCAGTAACGTAGCAGATTGGTGTCCTCTAAATCTCAATTTCAAGGTGTGTTCACACTTTTAGTTCGGTTCAATTATACATATAGGTAGTCCTGGTTCACTTAGCATTCACACCATCATTAAGACCCAAACTAAAGACATTCTGTCATTTTTAGGGTTCGCATATTGACATCACGTGCTGTTTTTGGTTCGTACAGATGCCTTTGGTCCATGTTTCAGTCAAACCTCACCAAAATGGGTTTGGAGGCTCATTCTGATTGGTGTGCACTGGGAAGCGTTCACACTTATTCATGACCGCACTAACAGTACAATTGCACCAGAGTTTGTTTTTACCAAACCAAACCTGCCAAGTGTGAACACACCCTAAGGCCGTGTGTCCACCAAAGCGTTTTAGGCAGCTGAAAACGCCAGATGCTCTGCTGAAGACGCTGTGCTTTGGGTGCTTTAAGCGTTTTAACAGCGCAACGTTTTTTCCGTTGAGACGTTTTGTTGCTATGATACAGAATATCCGCAGCACAGTTTACTTGTAACTGATTTTCGCAGATAATTTGTTTCATACTAAAAATACATTTTTTCCATTCATTTTTTTTGGTTAGCTTTGTTGGTTGTACAGAAAGAATGTTGTGACAGTTGGTCAGTGTGGTTTAGTCCCGCCCCTCCTCCACTGTGATTGGACGGCTGGGTAAAAAGTGACAGTGATGAGCGCTGCGTTTTATCCAAAGTTGAACATTTTTCAACTCTCGGCGACCAGTAAAAACGCTGGGCGCTCGGCGCGTCAGCGTGAAAAAAACGCTTAGCGCCTCGTTACGCTGCATGGCGTTTAAAAACGCAGCGCTCCCATTGAAAACAATTGAAAACGTACGCCAGGCGCGTGAAAAACGCTTTGGTGGACACACGGCCTAAGAGTATTCCTTTTGTAGTGTTTGCTACAAAGCTACTGATAATATATTAATACATAAGTTTAAAATGTAAATGATCTGAGAAAAAAATTTTACCTGGTCACTATACACTCCCTTTCATTAGAAAGCATCAGCTAAACAAAGGCAGATATTTTAGAGCAGTGATACCCAAAAAAGATTTTGATTTCACTTGGTTAAACCAATAAAAAAAACATAAAAGTATTATTCTTTAAATTAATACATTTTTTATAAATAACTTAAAGGAACACATTTCTGGTTTGCTGTAAAGAGGCCCTTCCCGATTGACTGTTTTTTTGTTTGTTTTTTTAAAGGGGCCATGACATGAAAAATCAAATTTGCCTCTGATCTTTGACCTATAAGAGCTCTTTGTACTATTAAAACATCCTGCAAATTTCAGAGCTTAAAATGTCCTCCTCATTATATACTAAGCATTTGTTTAATCAAGCTCCAAAAACGACTTGTTTTGATATGGGTCGGACTTGTGATGTCACACGGCCAAATACATTTGCATATGCCTGCCTCCAGAGCAAGACATCAACGAATAGTTATAGATCATCGCCCCATAGGCCCCACCCAGATGCCCGTTCAATTTACCCACGGTCAAGTCGACAAATGGAAGATTAAACAGAAGCGTTTAAGCGTTTAAAACAGCATCAGGAACAATTGGATGGTTTATCTTTAATGGCGTCCTGGATGGCGTCAGAGGATTGTATGTTTGTTCAGGTAATTTGACTGCAGATTGTTTTGTAAACGCGGCACAGTGTAATGGAGAGTTCGAAAATAAACTAACTCGCGTGCAACACTAACTCGCGTGCAATATCGAGTGACTGCTCATACGGTTTCCTATGCAATGACGTTAGCCAATCATAACAGAGGCCGTTTAATGACAAGTCTTAAAGAAGCCGCCCCTTTAACAGATCATTTCAGACAGAGGGTCAAATGAGGGTTAAAAATAATCGTTTTTCCACATATATGTTTGTTTTATTGTGTTTAAACCTCAAGGAACATTAAAATAATTTTAAAAAATCCATGTCATGACCCTTTTAAGACAAAAAAGTTGGGGTATTGATGAACCCAGTGTCAAATGGTAATTGTTGTTCTGTTTTAAAAGATACTTGAGCAGCTGTATCGTTTTTAATGTTGCACCATGCATTTATATACACAACGAATCTTACAGCTATCCACACCTAAGTCTAGCGCCCTCTGGTGATGATACAAAGACTCGCATCCTACCATAGGAGGAACCAATGACTTGTGCATTTTCATTCATTATTTTTTCCCTATTTTATACTCATTTTAATTCACCCATTCTATTGTTATTAACTTCTTTAGCAGTTACTCTATGCTTGAGGATACTAACTGTGAGCTTAACTCACGTGGTTGGGACAAGAGGGGGTTCAAGTGAAGGTGGGGTTACTGAATTTGACAGGCTGTGGAGGAAGTGGCTTGGCAGCACATGCAAGTAGGGTTGACTGATTTAGGGGGGATGAGGTCCAGGTCTTCATCATCTGGGATTTCGTCCGAATCGGTAGCCATCCTTCAGAAGCTGAATGTTTAAATCTTGGTTTATTTGCTGTGGCAAAGGAAGAGAATTAAACTAAATTGTTAGTTATCAGAGAATATATAAACTTCTGGTAAAATAATAATATTATAAAAAAATATATAAATTAATAAAACAATTATAATTTTTGTGTGAACTAAACCCTTAAATTATTAGGGTTTATTCTATGACAGGATATGCTCTATGACATGATGCTACTTTAGAAATAAAATAAAATAGATGTCTGAAAACTTGCCATTGAATAAGCAGTCAATTTATTGTAACTGTGTTCCATAGAGAAGAGTTTAAGGATATGGGATTGTACCATAGAGAAGAGTTTAAGGATATGGGATTGTACCATAGAGAAGAGTTTAAGGATATGGGATTGTACCATAGAGAGAGTTTAAGGCTATGGGATGGCAAATGGTTAAGTGACTATTTTCAGTTTATAAATACCTGGCCCCTTAGACATCTCACCTCGGCTGAGGAATATCCAGACGATGAATATCTGGACATATCGAAGTCATCGTCGCTAAAAACAAGAAGAACGGGAATTACACAATCACAATTGGACACCTTGATTTCAGATAAACAGCAGCAGCAACCTCATAAGAAAATTGCTCACATAAACTATGCATAAATAACAAAAAAATTAAAGCAAACTACGGAATGGCTCCAGAATATTTAGTTGAGCTTATTAAGCCTTATAATTCAATTCTTAATACTAAGATACTCAAATAAGCTCTTTTTAACGATTACAGAGTGCGTCTTAAAATCGAATCCGGCCAATAGGGTAAGATCTTCCTCATCTTGAAATCTCATCTTTATTTTTATATTGTATTTATAGTTGGTTGTTAATATTTTTACATTGTACAGCACATTTGTACCCTGAAAGGTGCTATATAAATAAATATAAATACATAAATGTATATAAAACACTATATTCTTGCACTTCTGGTCAGATGCTAACTGCATTTCATTTAGCTCTGTACTTGTACTCTGCATAATGACAATAAAGTTGAATCTGAATCTGACTTCTGAGATATATCAAATACAGCCGTCACATTTAATGTTGCTGATTTCTTTCAACATGTGGACTCCTATGTTTCTAGTCATATTAGACACATTTTTATAATTACAAATGAGACTTTATTTAGTCACAGTTGAGAGAGAGAGAGAGAGAGAGAGAGAGAGAGAGAGAGAGAGAGAGAGAGAGAGAGAGAGAGAGAGAGAGAGAGAGAGAGAGAGAGAGAGAGAGAGAGAGAGAGGAATGTGAAAATGACATTTCAGCCAAATTAAATTATCAGGAAAAATCAACAGCGACAATCTGGAGCCTTCTGTTGATTTCTGCTGTAATTACAAGCTGTGTCTCGTAGAACACAAGAACACAAGCAAGAAAGAGTGTTGGAAGAGTCTGTACAAGGCTTGTGATGGACAGAACGTCTGAGCATGTGACAGACAGTGGGTGTATGTACTAAATGTCAGGGAATGAGTGTTATATACAGCAAGGCTGAAATAGAAAAACAGAGAAAGAGACAATGAAAGACGGGTGACCTAAAACATGACTTAATCACAAGTGCAGGCAGCTGAGGTCACAGAGATCCAGCAGACAGCTGGCAGCACAGAAAACATCACCCATCTGTGTGAGACGCTACACGCTGTGCCTGATCATCTGAACTGAACAGCAACCGCGCTATTATGGCTGAACACATGCCGTGACATCTCATTACAGGCGGGTGTAGGCCACACAAATGATACCGATGACTTCAAGTGCTTTGGACTGTCAACAAACATATTTACTTGTTTTTTCCAACTCTCAGGGCTAGAATCCTAGACACAAGACACATCCTGACCAGAACTGTACTGTTAATAGTGATTCTGCACCAAGAGCAAAAAAGAAGATATTTTGAAGAATGTTGGTAACCAGACAGTTGATGTTCATTGGGTGCTACAGAGAGGAAGAATTTGCAAACTGGTTAATTCGTCTAAATCAACAACTTGTATGTTAGACCCTACGACTAAGCTACTGAAAGAGATGCTTCCGGATGTCATAGATCCTCTTCTTAATGTCATTAATTCGTCTTTGTCGCTAGAATGCGTGCCAAAAATCTTTAAGCTGGCTATGATAAAATCGCTTGTTAAAAAAACGCAACTTGATCCTAGAGAATTAGTCAATTACAGGCCAATCTCAAATCTGCCTTTTCTGTCAAAGGGCTGGAAGGATATATGCAAGGATTTTCAGTCAGGATTTAGACCATACCATAGTACTGAGACAGCTTTCATCAGAGTCACAAACGATTTGCTCTTATCATCCGATCGTGGTTGTATCTCTCTATTAGTGTTCCTTGATCTTAGTGTTGCATTTGACACAATTGACCACAACATTCTTTTAAATAGACTAGAAAACTATGTTGGCATTAGTGGAATTGCATTAGCATGGTTTAAATCATACTTATCTGACCGTTATCAGTTTGTAGCAGTAAATGAAGAGATGTCTTATCGATCACAAGTTCAGTATGGTGTACCACAAGGCTCAGTACTAGGACCGCTGCTGTACACTCATAAGAAGGATGGCATCTACGCTAATATTAGTCTCTGTTTATCCAGAGGGACCCTCCAGGGTGGACCTGCGCCTGGACCCAACTCATCCTTAAGTGCCGGCCTCATCGACACGACTGATCCTCAACAAGTCGTCTCCATACCGGCGTGATTACTTCGTCTTCCAAACAGATTGAATTGGACAAATACTCTAAATGTTCCGATCCAATCTGACTTGTAATGCTGCCCGAATCATACACTGTTCCTTCGTTGGCCAGAAGAGAACTGGCCCCCGACTGAGTCTGGTTTCTCCCAAGGTTTTTCTCCATTCTGTCACCTGATGGAGTTTTGGTTCTTTGCCACTGGCTTTTGGCTTGCTTAGTTGGGGACATTTAATATTCAGCAATATTATTGATCTGCCTTACTTAAGGTGGACATTGACACAATTTTCTTCTAGAAACAAACTAGTTGTATTATTTTCATGTTATCACTGTGAAGCTGCTTTGATACAAGTATTGTAAAAAGCACTATATAAATAAAGGTGACTTGACTTGACGTGGTTACCAACATTCTTTAACATAACTTCTTTTGTGTTCAGCAGAAAAAAAGAAATTCATATAGGATTCATAACAACTTGAGGGTGAGTAAATGATGACATAATTAGAATTTTTGAGTAAACTATCCCTTTAAAGGGTTAGTTCACCCAAAAATGAAAATTATCCCATGATTTACTCACCCTCAATTCATCCTAGGTGTATATGACATTCTTCTTTCAGACGAGTTATATTAAAAAAAATATCCTGTTTTGAAGTCCATACAAGTGCATCTGTTCGTTATAAAAGTTCTCCAAACGGCTCAGCGAGGGTTAATAAATTCCTTCTGAAGTGATTCGATTTGTTAAAAAATATCCATATTTTCTGTCTGCCGGAAAGCTGAGTTATTTTATAAATAAAGTTTTAAATATGGATATTTTTCTTGGGTTTTCTAAGGTTTGGGCCTATAGACGATGTCATCGTCCATTGCGATGGCTGGCAGACATCACAATGTTAATCCGATGTTGATTTTTTTTTTTTTTTTTGCATTCAATTGATTAAAAATAACATTAAAGACATTTATAATGTCTCAAAAGATTTTATTTTAAATAAATGCTGTTCTTTTCATTTGATCTTGGGAAAAAAAATGCATCTTGGTTTACACAAAAATATGAAGCCACACAACAATTTTTAACATTGATAATAATAATAAATGTTTCTTAAGCCTCAAATATATTAGTATATTAGAAGGATTTCAAGAGGATCATGTGGACAATAGTCATGAGAAAATAAATTAAGAAAAATTATGTTAATCAATAAAGTTAAAAATCAATGATCTCAGAAAATGCTACAAAAATGTATAAAATGTCCACTTGAAGCAAAAGTGCTCCTTAAATGTTAATGCATGGTGTAATGGGACTTTCTGGACAAATTTTGTTCTTCTCTGTAATCACTTTTTGCAAAAGCAAATGATGATTCATTTTGCCGAAGTTGAAGGTTCTCGCTTTGCCACCAGGAAGGCACATTCATTTTAAATCTTTTATGCTTTGCCAGTTTCTCACTCCAGTCTGAAGTGCACCAGATTTAGTCTCTTTAATATTAGCTGGTATTTTGATTAAATGTCAGGTTCTTTTCAGATAGAGATGGCTGGCTTGGTATAAATGGTATAAAGCTTTAATTAGAGGATTTATTTCCATTTTATCGTTTGATGCATTTTAATCCTTCCCTAGAAGTGAAGCATTATGAAATAATCACGAAAGATTTCCAGAGCATTTCCCAGAGAAGAACAAGTTTTTAATGTAAAGTGTGTGTCATACCTGTCAGTGTCCAGTGCTACAAGTGGCTTCTCATCTGGACTCTGGTCTAAGGAGGAATACCCTTTATTAGGTACAACCAACCTGTAATGAAAGTGGGGAAAAGAAGAGGCTGTCAGACAGTGAAATCAAAGCCCATGTCTATTCATATACATATGAATCTATGCATAGGTACTTATGATTTGCCACACGGTGATAGACTGGAATGGTGATATGGGTTTTTCAATAGCCATTATCTTTCTGTTGCTGATGGCTACTAGAGACAATATATTCTTCTATTTTGCATTTGTATTATTTAAAACAATTTGTCATATTTACACATATATTTACATTAGGGATGCAAGATATATCAGTCAGCATATCGGTATCGGCCGATATATGTTTATTTTTAATGTTATCATTATCGGCCGGAGTACAAAATGTGGCCGATATATTAAAGCCGATAAATAATGTATTATTGCCTCCAGCTGAGATACTTGTCTGAGCACTGTTTATGTTTTTGAATTTCTTGAAATATGATTGAAATCTCTTTAAAAAAAAATGAAAATACAGTTTGGTAAAACCTATGCAGCGCAAATCTGTCATATCGGTTTTACAACACTATAATGAGAACATCATTATTATTGTGTGCTTGGGACATGGATTTAATTGTGAGACTTTTGTTTTTGTAATCAGGCTCTCAAAATTTGGATTTAAGTTTATCGGCTGACATATCGTTATTCGGCTTTCAAATATAAAGAATTATCGGTTATTCGATTCTGCCAAAATTTTCATAATTCGGTGCATTCCTTTAATTTATATTTATAATATATATATATAAACAATATGCTTACTATTTAGGTTATAAGTAGTAACTGTCTCTCTCTCTCTGTGTGTGTGTGTGTATATGTATATATATATATATATATATATATATATATATGGTAAAATACAATTGATGATAACATTTTTAAAAATCTAATTAAAATTCATTATCTTTTTTTTATCCACAGGCACAATTCCATTACTCTAAAATGCCCACATATTACCTGAATTTTACCTGAAGCATATATGAAGCAATTACCTGAAGCATATTATTCTACATATTAGAAACCCTCAAAAAACAGAGGCAGTAATTTGTTTAGGTTTTATTTTTATCTATTGACCTTTAATTTTAACGTCCAATTTCTCCAAATCCTTAAGTACTAGGACAAATCTGGCAGGGGAAATCATATAAATTAGGGCCATGGCTGAGTTTAACATCATCAAACCCTGTTACATTAGCCAAAGCTGGAGCATCTTTTGTTCCTCCTCTTGAGATGAAGTTAATCTCTGGCTCTCAGGCTTTTAGAATAACAGGCCTGTGTGCAGCTAATCTTTAGGCCTAAAGCTATCCTCTAAAACAGGCCTGCGGACGGGTTCTAGCATTTGTGCTAATCCTAACAGGGCACCAGGGACCGTTGATATGGCATATGGACTGCACTAACACTAATTCACATTCACAGATTGTACAGCCTTCATATAAAACTGCTGTTTATACAATTTAATGTTGTTGCTGTTCATAGTTTTGATGTACTAAAATCAACCATTAGTATGAGGCCATACATTTGTTGTATTGAAAAATTTTCCAATAATAAAAACACGTATGGTGTTTCTTATGCACAAATGTTTCATTTGAGAACCATTCGTTGGTTTTGGTAAGAAAAGTAGTTTTAGGGCGTGTTCACACTTGGCAGGTTTGTTTGAGTGAAATGAACTCTGGACCAAGGATCTCGGTCCACTTGTTTGACGCACACCAAAGTTCGGATGTGAACGCTGCCATCCGAGATTTCAGTGTGCGCTAAACAGCGGACCGAGATCCAACTTTCCAGTATGTCTCGGTCCAATTCCAAACAAACTCTGGTGTGGTTTGACAAATGCAAGACAAACCAAATACATCTAAACGATACAGAAACAATGCTACAGAATGCTCAAACATGTATCTCGTTCTTTCGTCATAAAAGCTATATTGACCATTACATTTCAGTGTAGGTGTCAAAACCGCCACCTCCTTGCCTTGCAGCAGATCTTCGTTTTTATGTGTACTGGAGGAATTCCTGGCACTGTTTTGTCTCCTTTACACATTTCATAAGATGTTCGAGAGTTCTCAGCTGGTAAAAATACCACCATGTGTACGCACATGTAGCCCCACAGCAAGAGCATTGTTTTGGATCTTCGGTAAGTCTCAAAACGAACCAAAAGAACTGAATTAAGGTGTGAAAACGCCCTTTATAAGGTATAACTCATGAAAATGAGGGTGGAGAAAGTCTCACCTTGTTCTGGCCATAACATTATTTTCTTGGGTTGCTGATTGACTGGACTACCCACAGTTCCATTCTTCACTCGAGCCCTTCCTCGCGAAGTTCTCGTTGTTTCTCTACCAAAAGAATGAATTAAGAATAGAATTAAGATCAATTTTGAAAACCTCCCATTGACTTACACTGATAGAATGTTCAGCATTCAAAATGTAACAAACAGCGACGGAATGCCATACGGAATTGTGATTGGTCTTCATTCTTAGAGCCAACTGCAGTGCATACTGAAGACAGATGCTGCATCGGAAATCAAATACTTCCCTACTATATATTATGCGAAAAACTAAGTACACCAAAATAGAGGTATATCTGAATACATAGTATTTGAAAAACAATAGATCCTGGATTCGAAAAAGTACCCAGATGACCGACTACTTCCGCAGAGATTCTGAAGAGCGCATTTGATGGGCACTTTACTATCCCATGAGGCCACGGGAGGTTTATGAATGGCAGTGAAACTGTGGAATATTTCTTCCATAGACGTAACAAACACAGGTGGGTCATGTGACATAAACATGAAGGTGTATGTAGTCTGTCTGAATTTCATTCATATTATCCACATTCATATAGAACATACTTATTTAATAGTTGCAAAGTAAATTAAAGTAATACCTACTTAGTATCTTTGAATGTAGCATGAGCCTCCCCTGCATACATATTTTACTGCACTGCAACTATGTTCTTTTAAATCCAGATCAATACCATAGCAACACATACAGTTTTATTATGCGTTGAGACTACAGTCTTATTAATATTCTCCATTCTGCATGGCTCTCTGACTGGAGAACAGTTTTTTCAGGCATGAAGTCTGAGGTTGACTTCTGCCTGACTTACACACACATTGGCCTGCTTGTGTGTGTGTGTGTGTGTGTGTGTGTGTGTGTGTGTGTGTGTGTGTGTG
This sequence comes from Hybognathus amarus, assembly GCA_030378365.1. Classification (NCBI taxonomy): domain Eukaryota; kingdom Metazoa; phylum Chordata; class Actinopteri; order Cypriniformes; family Leuciscidae; genus Hybognathus; species Hybognathus amarus. The sequence goes on along the minus strand of JAQIUQ010000381.1, from coordinate 90,576 downwards.
TGTGTGTGTGTGTGTGTGTGTGTGTGTGTGTAGTGTGTGTGTGTGTGTGTGTGTGTGTGTGTGTGTGTGTGTGTGTGTGTGTGTGTGTGTGTGTGTGTGTGTGTGTGTGTGTGTGTGTGTGTGTGTGTGTGTGTGTGTGTGTGGGAAGAGATTTCTCTGCGGTGTTATAAGTAATAAGGCTGTCAGAGGGAGGACTGTAAAGTGAAGTTTAATTAACAACAGCAACTGCCGTATTTCAGGAAGCCTGAACTGAACATATCTAAACAGAAACAGGGCTGAGCAATAAGCAATGCTGTTTTCCTTTCTGTTATTAGCTAATGAAATAGTGATATAATTTTTTAGTGGGGGGAAAAATGTTTTTCTGAAAATCATGGGAGGATGTAAAAGTTCAAGACATTAAATTGACTTAAATTTCTTCCCTCAAAGCCTCCTTTTTTATTTTTTCTTTAGACAATAATGATAGCCAACAATAACCTTCATGTTAAGGTTTGCAAAGTTGTTATTGTTCATTAAACTTACACTTTTAAAAACTTCAAAAAAAATGTAAATGTTGCTTTGGCAACTGACTGAAATAAGTACCAAAATTACTAAAAGAAAAATAGACTAAAGCTATATAGAAATAAAAATATATATATATATGTATTAAAATGAACATAACTTATACATTACATTAAATATAATATTTAAAATCAATGAAAAAATTAGGGCTTTCAAACTATTAATCGTGATTAATCGCATCCAAAATAAAAGTTTGTGTTTACATATACATGTGGGTGCACTGTGTATAATTATTTAGTATATATATAAATACACACACATGCATGTATATTTAAGAAAAAAATATTATTTATATATAAAATATTTATATATAATATAAATTTTAGATAAATCTATATAAATATTTCTTAAATATAAATTTATTTTATATATATATATATATATATAAAGTAATTATACACAGTGCACCCACATATATTATGTAAAAACAAATATAACACCGTATGGTTAAAAACTGTTACATTTTTACCCCAATACAGACTACCAATAATTTTAATGATGAAAATTGATGATAACTAATATAATAGTTTCGCATTATATATAAATTACTACTATTATTCAATTATTGACAGTTAAATTGGGCTTTTTTATTCAACAGAAAGGTATTTTTCCCAAATTACACAGAAATGAATGTTATTTATTTAAAATTTGCTTGTAGAAAAGGAAAGCCCACAAAGCTCCACAATTGTATTTGAAAGACTGCAGTTACATTTTCTCTGAGAAACTAAGACTTTAAGACTCATTACACTTCAGCTTATCGAAAACCATAGCCATCTATTTCACACGGCCGCTTCTTAACTCTCGCTCCAAGCCATTTGCTTCACAATCACAGTATCAGCAGGAAAATCAATACAGTCACTTTCACAATCAAATGGACAAAAAATTACACTGGTGACGATGTGGCGGTAGTCAGATCCCTGGCTGAATGAGAAAGTGCCTTACCTATCTTCACTTGCAGCGGGGAGGGCTTGTAGTTGATAGCGACTGACTCTGGTTCTCTCGTTCCCGTTTCAGCCTCCAAAGTGGACGTTTCCGCAGGATCCTGGAGAAGAAAACGCAATCAGATATAACACTACATTTCCATGGGCAGATGCTAGTTATTAGCAATGTGCAAAAGTACATATTTCCAAAATCGATCAATTCACAAATGGTTTTTGAGGAAGCGGTTTCAATATGAGTTCAGTGTAAACAGAAAAACCTTCCAAATCTGAAACAATATAAAGGAGATGGGCTCTCTCTGATGCAATACTTCATCTATTTCAACCATGCTCGGGTCAGTGTGCTGATAAAAAAACAGACAGCAAATATCGGATTGGTAGTAAATAATGGTATCTGGTGAGCCAGAGGGTGTATAAAGGATGTTAATTCTATTGGTAAAATAGCATGAGTCAGCACAATGTCACCAAGCTGTTGCTGGAACGGGTCATTTTAATGCATCTCTCTCAAAACGTCTCAGATTTGCTTTCACAGCTGTGCTCCAGCGACTTATTGATTCTGAGACCAGAGATAGATGTCAGGGCCTATGCAGTCGAAAACTCACAATGTACTGTGTAAACAAATGTACTGGTCAACAGATCAATTAAATGATCTTGAATAAATCAGGTTATATGGTCACACTTTAGTATAGGCTGCAATTCTCACTATTAACTAGTTGCTTATCAACATGCATATTACTGGGATATTACTGGGTACTATATGGGATATACTGTTTATTAGTACTTATAAATCACACATTATTGCCTTATTCTGTGTGACCATATTCGAAATCCCTTAAGGCCTTTTCACACCAGGACGAATTTCATGCGCGATATTGCCGATGTTTAACACCTCGGGACTAAACAAAGGGCGCCAATAGAATGCCATAGTTACGACGTCACTCTGTAGGCCAAACCGCGGATGTGAGTTAACATTTTAGCACTCCCGGTTCCCTCGCCTCTAAAGTCTACGGGATTTTTGAATGGGTTTTTGCTAAATCGCCTGAAATAAGGTCTGTGGTGAACAAAGCCTCTAAATATTTTCATTTATGACGTGTAAGGGTCACAAATCATTGTTAAACACATCTTATTTTTTGCAATTTTCCAAAAGTCTATGGGGAAAATACCTAGCTTTTCAATCGAGGGAACCCATGCGCCGCTAGCTTCCGAGTTGTCCTACAAAGTGACGTCATCACTTCGAGACTCTATGTGAGTGTGCACAACGATGCGAAAAACACCACGCGTAAAAGCGTCATTTTTAAAAAAGCGCCTGAGGCCGTTTTTTTTTTTGGTTTGACGCGCCGTGTCAAAAACTTTCTGACCAATGAGATTGGCGCTTTTGCTCACGTGTCTGGTGCTTCTGAAGTTACAGTAAAACACAACTTGTGGTCGCGCAAACACGAAAAGGCACACATACTTAACGGCGAAAAAGATATAAGCCACCGTCTACACTGCCGGAAGACAAGGCAGATGCAAGGCAAGATATCTATGGGCAAGATGAATGTTGAGCTGCTGCTCTCGGAGCATAAAGAGCTTTATGATAATATTTATATTAGTATTTCTGTAATAATTGTATTATTCCTGTTTTCCATTAAGCGCTATCTAATGTCAGGGAATGAATTTGCAAGTTCACTCGGCTCATCGTCAGCGAAAATCGTTTGGGTGTGAACACAAAAAACGCATTGAAAAACTCTGGCGAATAACGCGCTGATATTCGTACAGGTGTGTACGGGCCTACCCAATACCTAAACTTAACAACTACCTCACTAATTATTAAGAAGCAGTGGTTATTATTTGGAGGCAAAAGTCGTAGTTAATTGCACCCTAAACCGTACAAAAATCCTATTGTACCGAAATCGTGCCGAATCGTGATACCAAAACCAAGGTGCATACCGAAACGTGACTTCTGTGTACCTTTACACCCCTATTAAACATATTATATAAAGGAATGGATGGATGAATATATCTTACCATCTTATTGTACAACGTAAAATTTTACAAGGCTTCATTACTACTCAAACTTAAAGTCTTCTCCACAGCCTCCTTTCTGCACAGCTGCTCAGTGCTCAGATGAGAGATGGATGAAAGGAGGGAGATTCTAGCTGTCATAGTAACCGACTGGTACTTCCTGCATAGCTGCAAGCCAGCTATGACACCAGACATGTTTTGTTGCTTGAGCCTTTAATATGTAGGGTCTGAGTGCTCTGTGACATCACCAGGGACTGGGAGAGACAGAACAGAGAGAGCTTGTTGGAGAAAATGTTGAGAGCACACCCAACCCAACAGAGCACCCATTGTGACCTCAAAAAGCCTGCCTTCATTGGATGTGGACATTTGAGAGTCTTTAGGCCATCATCGTGTATACGAATTTTGAATTAAAAAAATCACAGCTTTATCAGAAGGTTATGATACTTGAAGTCATGATCCAAGCATGCTAAGTGGTCGTAACAAAAATAGTCACACTTGTGGTCTTCGGTCAAAATGACCGACCCATAGGAAATGAATGGGAAATAAAAACACAAAAATTCTCTGACTTTTTATCTGTACAATCAACAAATTGGCCACGATTCTAAAAGAAAATACACCACAGTAAAGGGGTGACAATCTACATTACAACATTCAAGAGTGCAAAAAATTTACACCCACCCACCCACACACACAAACACACTTTTATACACATACACACCAATAAATTCAGATTACAAAAAATCTGTTTTGAATTTTTAAAAATCACAGCTACATCTGAATGTTGCGAAACTTGAATGTTGCGATATTTCTGGCATTATGGATGTGAACACACACAAAAAAAAATTAGTGTATGATCCAAGCATGCTAAGTGATCGTAAAAAAAATAGTCACAATTTTGGTCTTAGGTCTAAAATGACCCCCATAGGAAATGAATGGGGAACCACTTTTTTAGCACTATTTCAAAAAAAAAAAAAAAAACTTTATAAGAAATCGTTCTCTACACTGTAACCAGATGGTGCTAATTTTCTTCAAAAAAAATTTTTTTTCTGAAGGCCAAGACTCTATATTAAACTAAAATACTGCATCAATCAATAAATAAATAAATATTTATATATATATATCCATGGAAAAAATTTGACCATAAATATTGCATAAATATTAATAAATTCAATCAAATTGTCTCAAAATACTAAATTAAAAAGAATAAATATTATAGAACAAAAATAAATTGCATTGGTTTTTACTGGGATGGAGGAAGTTTCATTTTTAGGCTCAGGATTGTGACTCCTAAACGAAGACCATCAGAGGGTTAAACGTGAAGGAGGTAGCAGCCTTGTTGTTGAATGCAACCTCTTTGCCCACTGGCTCAGCGGTGGCATAGTGCCAGCTGTAGGCCTGGCAGGGTTCTCACAAACCCTTTAAGCACAGCACCAGCTAAAGAGACCAGCAGGGGATTGTGGGTAATAGCCCAGCAGGATACCATCAAGCTCCTGAAGCATCTAATCATATGCTGAGTACAAAGTACACTCTCATCTTGATCTGAAGCTGTTAGTGGACCACAGTATTACTTCATTTTTTCGAGCATCAGAACACAACACAAGCGAGAGGTAATGCTTCACATCAACATAATTAAAAGAAAAACACTATCAGCCTTTGGATTTTGTGATCTACAAAGGGCTTTGTTGGGTAAGCCGGTGTATTGAGCTATCCAGGCAGCCTTTGTTAGACTACACAGGCCACACAAATCTCAGAGCAACACCACCTAGCACAACATCAAAGTCATGCATATTCCATGGCTACATGTACAACTGCCCGTGAAATTTATGCAACATCTACCGGAGAAAACCAAGAGTGATGCGTCAGAGCACTATAGTCATATCTGATGCAACCCCTAATCTCTGTTCTCATGGTTTAAAGCTGATTTAGCATGTTGTCACAAGATTAAATTGATCAGAAATCTATAGAAACTATCAGCACTGTCTAAAACCATGAAGTAAGTTTACATTAGAGCAATGCAAGACTCACAAATTTATAGAAACACATCAAAAATAAGATTGTTGCAAGTGAAACATGGCAAATTCACACTGTAAATCTCTCAACGTTTCAAGGATTTTAAAATGGGTGTCAATGAGAGGGTCAACTTTTAACATCAAGCAAACATGTGGGATCTTATGATCCCTGAACACCAGGATCTTTATGCCCTATCTGACCCCATGTCATGTCAATACGGCATTTTGGTGACGCTGGTTGATGAACTAGATGAAGATGAGCGAATGCTGACACAGCTGAAGAGATCAAAAGGATTGGTGGGATTATATGACATGATGTACTTGGGACCAATCACAGCAAAGCATGATCCGTAAGGTAACATATACAGTATATATATATATATATATATATATATATATATATATATATATATATATATATATATATATATATACCTTATATTTTATATATAAGGTATATCTAGGTTTAACTATATATTATAAATGTATATATTAGGTAACTAACTAACTAACTATATATATATATATATATATATATATATATATTTAATTTCCCACTCATTTAAAGGGATAACCCACCCAAACATGAAACTTATGTCTTCCAAATCGTATGACTTTCTTTGTTCAGTGCAACATGAAAGTAGATATTTTGAAGAATGTAGGCAACCAAACAGTTTCAGTTCCCACTGACTTCCATTTTGAGGGCAAAAAATACAATGGAAGTCAATGGGAAACAAAATATATTCTTTTGTGCTCTGTAAAACAAGTCATACAGGGTGCGTTTCCCGAAAGCATCGTTAGCCAACTATGGTCGCAAGTTCCGTCGTTATCAGCATAGTTCAACGATTCGGTGTTTCCCGAAACCATCGTTCCAACGAACATTCGCAAACAGCATCGCAAAGTTGTGTGGTTTAAACGACAGCTCTCGACCTGTGGTTAGAGGCATCGTTTCTATATTGCATGACATTTGGAGGTAATAAATCCTTATCTTGAGCAAAATAAGCAAGCTGACATTCAGTACAACAGGTGCCTTTTATTCAGCATACATACAAATGTAATTTACGTCTTTTAGTTTTTCGAAAGATTTGAAGTAACGAGCTTGAATAGTGCGCATGTGCGAACGTGCGCTACTATGTAAGAACGAGCCAAATAATGAGTCTGGTAATAAAGCAAAATAACTGAGAACAATTAGAAATAGTCCTCAGATGACATGTCTGTAATTTATATAAAACAAGTCTAGCGTTAATTGGATCTCAAACAGTTTCATTAAAAGCAGTTATTACTCCACCACGCGCGAAACCAACGTGGTTGAACGATACTTTGCGACAGTGGGTTTCGGGAAACAGTCGTGACTAGCTAGTTGATTTTTCCAACGATGCATCGTACTATGGTAGTGAAACAGTGAACTACGTCGTTGTACGGGAAACGCACCCCAGGTTTGGAACGGCATAAGGTGAATAAATGATGACAGATTTTTCATTTTTGTGTGGTCTGTCTCTGTTAGTTTGACAGGAATGTGTTTCTAGGACTAACAAAAGATGCTCATCCAGAAAATGCCCTACTTGCATAATCTAGCAAGGACTGTGGTAGCGTACTGTTATTACTGACCTCCTTTTATCCAAGCACATGACATTCAGAAATTAAAATTAGTGCTTCTTGTTTTTTTTCCTACTCGTTTATGAGCTCTAATATCATTTTCGTCCAGGCTTATGTATAGACAAGCCATCTAAAAAAAGAAAAAGAGGTGATGATTACAATAAACCAGAAAGCAAATAACTACTAAATTCCTGAAAGGAAAAGCATTCTTCTTTGAAAAGCGTACTGCAGTGAGTCTGTCCTTTTCTGCCCACAGAAGAATGAATTAGCATGAGAAAGCACAGTTTGTTGTATAGGGTAACAGCTGGGTCTTCAGCACTTTGGGAATAGTGAGACGCCGATGAAAAAAGAATGAAAATATCACTTCAGGCCATATCTCACCAATCCAGCATATTCTAAGATGCGGATTTCAGTTCACTCAGATAATACAGGCTACTAACTGAATTAAAACCTACTTACTTCACTGGAAATCAATGCATTTACAAAAGCTCTGAAACAAATAAGAAATTTAAGATGTGTCTGCTGCTACTACTGTCTGAATGGGCAGACAAGAACAGATCTATACAATATGTTAAATTCTACAGTATCGTGTTTAAATATACAAATTGATACTAGCTTAAAAGAACTGATACTTTGTGTTTACTTTGTGTACTCCCTGAAAAAGTAACTATTTGCGTTATATGGTTTCTTTTTATGGAAAGCAATGTGTCATTTTTGTTACTTTTTCTCACTTGGGCTGCGCTTGCTTATTTGTTTTAAAACCATTAAAAATATGTTTTTGGCAAATGTAAAGGTCATTTTCACATTGAAACTGAATACAGGAGACGTTCAACACAATAACAACAAAGAAATTAAACACAAAAGTGCTGTTTATCTAAAGTAATTTTTGCTTATTTTACTGGTTTAATTGGATCATCAAAGGTCAGCAGCAAAGACATTGAGATTAATTACATAAAGAATATTTGTGTAATATTCTGAGTTTGCATTTCAGCGTTTTGATAATTTTTGTGTACTGTGATATGAGTAAATGCAAGCTCACATTTAGTCTAGAAATACTATAGACATCATGTTTACAAAGGGGCCAGCACACACAACTCTGACCTGAACCTCACTCCCTTTTATCTCAACATGGGGACAGGACAGCAGAGCTGTCAGCTACATGGGGGAAATGTAATTAATTTGCAATCCATTACTTATTTGAAAAATGAACTCAAAAATGTTGTTGTACATTTTAAAGTTGTGTTCTAATTATGTAACTCACATAATTAATGCGTTAGCGACAGGTTTGTGTCATCATGACGTATGGAACCATCGCGTGGACCCTGACAATCGATGAGACACATAATAATAAATAGTTCCAGTGTAGTTATTTGAAGAAAAAAAACCTAATCCAGAAATGATGCTTCAATTAAAAGATCCGATTCAAAAGAACAAATGTTTACGGAATGGACAACGATAATTACGAACAGTCATTCCTTTCAAATAAAACAATATAACAGACATAACTTATAATGTAAGATCATTTATGTAGTCTCATTAAAGGCCAGCACATTCTGCACATATTCTGTTTATTACTGAGTCGTTGTCAATAACAGCTGGTATCTATCTATCTAACTGCATTTGTCAGTTGACATCTGCAACCCACCATCGTTTGTGAGCTAAGTTAAGTTAGATAATACAGAATTACTGCCTTTACACATAGTGTAATTTAGCACGACATGTACACAGTGTTATTCTCCATTCAAGGGAGAGTGGCACTTACCAGCAGCTTTATCTCTGGGTTTACTGGTGGCACTTGAAATCTGTCAAATTTCTTCCATCATTATGATAAAACGTCAGTCTTGTAAAGTGAAGCACAAATGCTTAAGGCGATATCCTAATTGAAAGCCGCATTTATTCACTCTCTGGATCGGTTCAAAGATGCCGAGCTCTCCAGCATCATCTCTAGCTGTTTTCCGCTATCTGGCTGTTACCAGTCAGGGGTGACTCAACAACAGCGACATCTGACTTCCGGGTCCGGAACCCCTCCCATTCTGACGAGGCGCTGAATAATTAATCAGTTCGATTCGGTCGTGTCTCAGAGCCATATATTGGGATATATAGATAAATAATGTATATAATGGTTAGATATATAATGCTTAGATATATAATGACTAGATATATAATGGCTAACCTCAATATATGGCTCTGGTCGTGCTGACCAAACATCAGAATCCACCTACTGTCTATGGAATCCACAACTAACGTTACTGTGAAATAAAGGGATAGTTTTCCCAAAAATGAAAATTGTGTCATCATCACCCTCAAGTTGTTCAACCCTCAACCCTGTATGAGTTTATTTCTTCAGTTGAACACAAAACAAGTAATTTAAAAAAATGTGTGTGCGTTAAAGACGCACCCATTGATTTTCATAGTATTTCTTTTCTTCCTATAATGGGTGCTGTCAACTGTGGTCAGGTTGAGGGTGATTAAATGATGACAAAATGTTACTTTTTGGGTGAACTAACGTTATAGCTCGGTTTGCTGATCTAAAGCAGCACAGCAAAGCTTCGGATTAATGGTCACGTTAAATCCAATATAACAATCGTGCAAATATTGCTATCATAATAACTTAATACTGAGGCAAGTGCTAAATTATTACTTTTATAGTTTATTATTATATATGCAATCAATCTTTTGTGTTATTGTGTTAAATACTATGGTTTTATTTTAAAATTGCGCAGCAGTAACTTAAGAAAGGCAAATAACAATTTTGCTGTTGTTGTTTGTATTAACCCAAACAGTAACTTTGAAAGACAAGACTGTCAAATAAAAAAATTAAAAAAAAAAATGCCTGTCACCATCTTGTGTTTCACGATTTTCTCTTTGCTCTTTAAATGACTTTTATTTTGAAACAGTCATCGCAGAAATTCATTCTGAAAGTCATTCTGCAGAAAGCCTTGATTATGTCCCTTATGTCAGAGGTCTAATATGGGATTATGTTCTTGCCAAAGATGTGAAGTAGGCATTTTTTATATTGTGGACAACATAGTCAAAAGAAAAGAAAAACAACAACACTGAACAATACCTAAACAGTTGAGTTTGAATATTTTACAATACATTTTAATTTTTACTTTAAAATAAATTGCTTTTGTTATTTTATTTATTCATATATTCTTAACACAATATCAATAAGCTTTGATTTTACATAATTAAAATAAAATAAATAATAAATAATTCCCCTTTCTATTTTCAACGCTTTTATTTTGAAAGCCAACCCTTCACGGACATTAGGTTACTTCACGTTTTCTCATTTTGCTGCAGTTGTGAGCTCTCCAGCGTCGGTTTATTAACGGACTCAGAAACAAAATAAGAGATAGCACTTTCAAGACCTGTTTGTTGTTTATTGTCTGGTCGGCAAAGATTATCACGGAAATGATATTGGTATCCTTGTCATCCTACCTTGACAACAACAGTAGCTTGGGCCTTTGTTGGGCTTGGTTTCTAAGGACACCGTTGCCATAGACAGCGTAGTGCTACCACAATAACGTTGAGCAAGGTCAGGCGATTTCCTCCAATCACGATCACGGACTGGCAACGTAACATTTTGAATCAGCCAATGAAATGAAAGATCGATTACCCACCGGGAAATGGTTGTGAGACTCTGGGATGACGAGAAAACTGAAGTACTTCGCAACTATTTTTATGTACATTTGACCCATATCGTCTTTTGAATGTTTGTAATTTCGCATGGTAAGATGGTTTGCAAATAAATACGTTTTCACTTCATGCTTTAACGACTATGTATTGTAGACATCTTCTAACTGTTGATTTATGGACAATTCTCTAGCTGCATTTGCTGCTTCTCGGTTTTATTCATGATTTCTATTTCATTTCTGTTTCCCTGTCTTTGTTTATATGTTGTGTGAAAGCTATCTTCTGTTTCCTAGCAGGTATATTGCCTGTCAGCTTGTTGCTCAGTGTTCTCTTTGGCGTTCATTCATGATGGGGCTAACTTTATATGGTTATGTTATGTGCATACACTTGCATCTTGAATTACTTGTTAGCTTTACATTAAGCAAGATGTCAATCATGATTGTAAGAGTGTCTGTTGTGGTAGTCTTGGTTTACCTCTAATAATCTTCAGTACTGAACTCTGAAACGTGACCTGAAGATGTGTCACCAGTAAAATAATACTTTAGCCATGTGTTCCCAATCCATAAACAAAGACCTGATGAATATTTTATTTGTGTGTGTGTGTGTGTGTGTGTGTGTGTGTGTGTGTGTGTGTGTGTGTGTGTGTGTGTGTTTTGTGTGTGTGTGAATATATATATTTATACACACACACACATACATTTTATTTAATATTACATACATTTTTAAGAGTGTGAATATTACGTGCAGCCTATTAATTAATAGATATATCAAATGGTATATTCATAATTTTGACAGTACTTTTCATGCAAATGGATAGTTGACTTGATGTGCAGGATTGTTTGTTGCCTTATTGTTATCTTTTTCATGCAGAAAAAAGCAACGAGAACAAGCTCCTCCTCCCCACCTCTGCACGTGCATGTGACCGAGACCACACCTGTGCACGTGCATGTGAAGAAGAGCACAAAATGCAGCCCTACCAAGACAGCCCAGGTATAGCATCATCTTGCAGCCTGTGCCTTGAAACCCATCCTTGAATTTATAGTAACCTATTATAAAACCAAAAAGTTGTGCAGCTTCACTTTCATTTCATTTCAAAGTTCCAGGAGACTTGTAAGTTTTTTATGTTCCAGATTAAGACAAAAAGTGTCTTGCATCCTACTGCTAAGGTAAAGACGAGGGTCCCGTGGATCCCACCTGGCAAGGCCTCAACAAGAGAGTCATCATATAAGTGGGAGGTCAGTCAGATATTACAGATACATTCCCATTTGTGCTTGTGCACAATTCATTTACAATCTTTCACACTGTCTTTGAAACATTTCAGATGTTTTCATGTTTATGTATGTTTTAGGGACAGACTCATTCGTCTGGAGATAACGCCTCCACAGGAACCTGAACGCACCGCGTCTCCTCTCCGAATAGAAGATCTCTCCACTGATGAGGAAGAGGCGCTGCATGGACGCATTAATCAGTACGAGAGGAAGATCGGACAGCCTGATGTCAGAGGTCAGCTCTCTGAAAAATGAGGTGAGAAAAGAGAGATCGGAGAAATGGATAATTTCTCTGTCCTTCTTTCTTTTCATCTGGGTCTGATCAGAGACTATTTATATATTCTGATTCAAACATGTACGGCTGAATGACATTCAAAACAGCGGGTCTCTCACTCTCTCAGCCCTTCTGCTTAGACCGACTGCCATAGGTATGCAAGTGACGCCCTCATCCAAAGGCAGGGTGGGGATATGCAGCTCATTTGCATTTAAGGTTGTATATACCAAAACAGCTAATTTTTAAAACAGGCCCCAAAAATGACATTTTCAAATGGTTATAATAAATTAACTGTGGGGTATTTTGAGCTGAAACTTCACAAATATATTCTGGGGACACCCAAGACCAATATTACATCTTGTAAAAAGGGGCATAATAGGTGCCTTTTAACATATTTTTAAATTGTATTCCTGTAATGGCAAAGCTCAATTTTCAGCATCATTACTTATTACATCATTACTCCAGTCTTCAGTGTCACATGATCCTTCATAAATCATTCTAATTTGCTCAAGTCAAGAGACAAGATTCTGTTATTATTCTGTTATTTTTGTGGAAACTCAATAGAAAGTTCAAAAGAAGTGAATTTATTTAAATACAAATATGTTGTAACATTTTAAGTGTCTTTCACTTTTTTATCAATTGTTGAATAGAACTATTCATTTCTTTCAAAAAAAAATCTTGACCTCTTACCCCAAACTATTTATTGGTTGTGTGTGTATATGCACATGCACATGTACATAATTAACACTAACAGTTAAAGGCAGGGTAGGTGATTTGCGTACAGAATTTTTTTTTTGTTATGCTAGTTAAAAATCTCTTGACATCCTAATAGAAATCACTAAGTTAAGTGATCTAAATGTATATGTAGGCTATATATTGTCTGTGGAAGGCGTAGGACCATCAAATGTTCATCCAATCATTATATTCAGTCCAAATGATAAGATGTCCCACCTGCCTGTCAACTTATTGTATTTCTATACCTCCACGCACCCTGCTTGCACAGACGTCACGTCATAAGCGCGTTTTATGTTATGCAGAGTTAGACCGATGTCAGTCACCGAGCACCGCAACCAAAAAAGTTCCTCCTGAACCAAAACAATGAGCTTATGCTGCGTTCACGCCATAACTACTGTAAATTGGAAGAGATGGGAACCTGTGACGTCATACTCTGAGGTGTTTGTGACTTGAATTTATGCGTTTAAACACTAAAATGAATGTGCGGCAGTCAGGTGGTACAGGTCAGTGCTCTTTAAGTTGTTTGTACATTATTATTGTAATGTTATGTGCTGAGACATGAAGTAGTTTAACGGCATCTCTTGTGATGCTTTTGTTTGCTCCCTGCTCTATGCGTTTATGTGTTTAGGAGTTGTGGTTTTAGAGAGCGCACTGAAGTGAGGGTGGGATCTTATACTTTTAAAGCTAGCTTGCTATTGGTAGCCTCTCCAAAAATTACCCACCCCACCTTTAATTTGTTACACATTTTGAACAAATAAAAGCAAATGGTGATGTTTGTGTTTGCAGGTTGAGCTTCGTAAGAAGGAGCAGCTGCTAGAGCGTCAGTCAGAGAGGTTGAGCGCATCACAGCGTGTCATTGCTGAGCAGGAGGAGGAGCTCGCAGAGGTCGCCCGGGAGCTGGAGGCCACAGAGCAGGAGAACTCCCGTCTACGGGAGTCCATGGGGAAGATGCTCAGTGGAGAATGATTTTGGGAGGTATGGTGAAAACATTGATGTTAAACATTTTATTACTTACTAAATTTCAAATATAATTTGAGCCATTTCTTCTGGTCTAGACTAGAGAGGGACAGTATGCAGCTTGACAAAGATGTTCTACTCAGAAAGTTGCTGGAAGCAGAGATGGACAGCAGTGCAGCCGCCAAACAGGTGTCGGCTCTCCGTGAAACGGTCAACCATATGTCCAGGAGTGGGAGTGTGAGCAAAATACACCTTTCAGAACAGCTCTGGGTGGATTTTTCTATACAGAACTTTGAAACCACTTTGAAACATGTTGTACTGTATCATGTATAATATCAGATATGCTTTAAAATATTTTTTATGGATTTGTACAGGAGAAAAAGATGTCAGGATCAGACTCAACAGTCTTGGCCCGACAGAAAGAACTCTTGCTTCAGAAACTAGAGACTTTTGAGATCACTAACAGAGCCCTCAGACATCTTCTGAGAGAACAACATAGTCGAGAGGTACTGCTTTGCCTCTAACCAATAAATTCAATGTGTATTATTATTAGACAATATTATATCACTGTACTAAAAACCGCAAAAATTAATAACCTTTTTTTACTACTTGTTTTGTAACAGATGGACTCACAAAGACTCTTGGAGCAGAAAGACGAGCTTCTGAAAAGACTTTCTGATGTGGAAGAAGACAATTCGGTTTGTTTTACATTTACATAAAATATGCTGCGCTATTTTTGATTTCTTAGTTTTTAACGCTGAGCTACTTTCTGTCTTTCAGCGTATTCTTGTAACACTTCAAGATAAAGAGAGAGAGATTGACCAGCTCACTTCATTGTTAGAGAGTGAAAAGGTAAACTATATGGCTGCACAATATATCAATTTATCTAAATATCGCGGAAGATGCATATCGCAATGGCTTGCGATAACTGCTTGAATTTAATACCCAAAAATGTAACAAAAAGTCCAAGTTTTGGATCGCAGAGAGTAAACTGGATACATGACTGTTACATACACGTGACATGCTTAATAGGACACCAGGCAGGAATCCCGTTTTTGTCAAACAGCGACCCCTAGGCCGTGTGTTCACCAAAGCGTTTTTCCACGCCTGACGTATGTTTTCAATTGTTTTCAATAAGCGTAACGAGGCGCCGAGCACCTGGCGTTTTTTACTGGTCGCCGAGAGTTGAAAAATGTTCAACTTTGGATAAAACGCAGTGCTAATCACTGTTACTTTTTACCTACCTGTCCAATCACAGTGGAGGAGGGCCGGGACTAAACCACACTGACCAACTGTCACAACATTCTTTCTGTACAACAACATCAACCAGCAGAGCTAACCGAACAACCGAGACAGCCACCATTCAAACCGAAAGAAGTCATATAATCATTTCAATAACTCTGAAGCTGTTCAGTTAAAGGTCCTATATTTAACTTATTTTATAAAATGAATCCTTTTTTATTGCCTGTGTTTGAAGGGGTTGTAATCACACATTGCAATGATCTACTTTTCGGGTTTTGCTGTTACCTCTGAAGGCCAATATTCATATTTATATGTGAGGTCTCCGGGTCGGATTTACTGCGAAATCCATCAGATGTGACGTGTATGCGCGCTCCCGAGCCTCTCTATCCTTACAGTCTATAATGCGACCAATGGCACTTCAGCTGATGACATGGAGTCTGATAACCCCACAAAACGTCCTGCCTCCAGCACAACACAGACTCCAACACAAACTCCACATAAATATAAAAAACAAATAAGTTTTATCTGCTCAAGCTCGTCAGGCAAAATGTGAATCTAACCGACTCCGGACGAAAACGCGGATCAACATAGTAATCTCTAGTGAAACAGCAGGGTAAACTACATGAAACATGACATGAATACAAAAGAATGTTCCAGGATAACAAAAAGTGGGTGCTTTAGGATGTAACTTATTTTATTTACTAGATCTACTCTCTAACATCACTCATTCCACTACTATCATATTGTTTATACACATTTCCAGACACGTTTAATACAGTAATGTCACTTCCTACGATCTTACTGATACACTGAAACTGTTCAATTTCGTTCACTAACCGTTTTCGTTATCATATAATACATTCCATATAATACAATACATTGTAAGTTGACATTGCTATTTGTGAAAGATACATGAATAGTTAGAGAAATGGCTTATGCTATGTAATATCACAAGTTTATTGTTACCATTATCATGGTACGAGCACAGAGCATTAGTTCAACGTCAAGCTCATAAAAGTCGGCTATTATTGTAACTTCAGTGGGAGTTTACATTAGTTTCCAGCATGTTGTGTGATGATGTCGCCGTTGCGTTGAAAGTCTCTGTGTGGCCTGTAGTGAATGCTCGCTCTTGAGATCTAGCACGCACACGAGCATGAGCGCTCTTGTTGCATTCTGAAACATTAATGCTAGAGGCCGCTAAAAATCGCATACAGCACCTTTAAGCTAAAATAAACTGTATATAATCCCTGTAATGTCATTAAATACAATAAGTGAAGGACTCATATGCACAGAAAGCCACCCAGACAGCCCGTGTTCTCGAATTCTGTTCCTTTCCACAGGTTATATGGCCAAATATACACAAAATTATGTCAAAATGCCTGTCTTGGCAAGTATTCACATAAACACTGGCGTTATGTCTTAAGTGGACTAAACGATTGAGAAAGAAAGCGTGCTTATAACAATATATTGGATCTGTGCAGCTCCTAAAGTGACAGCAGCCTAATAAACCATCTTCCCTCTGTGTGCTTAATTTTAATCAAACAGCAAATTACAAAATAGGGTTTCACTCTCTGCCCCTGACTGAATAACTTTGGTAGCTTTAATAAGAATCAGTGCATTTAATCAATTTGAAAATGTATGATTTTATTTTTACATTTTGATTATACAATATCTGTTATTAAATAAGTCTTATGTAAATAAGTCTTATGTAGGCCTACCCAAAATCATAAAGCCCCTGGTTTACACTGATGTTAAAATGACACTTTTTATGTAAAGCTACAGTTAAACACTGTTCAATTTCAGAAGTTGTAGTAGTGATGCTTTCTTCTCACAAAAAGAATGTGAAACATGTATGTTGGTTTTCAATTTTATATATTTAAATATGTTTTTATTCAGTGTTGTGCGGCCCTAGTAAACAATAATTTTTAGAATGTTTTAGACATGAGACTGTCATTTATTTGAGCCCTTATCATTTCCCATTGTAACAGGAGAGTGCACAGACCACCAGTGAACTGTCCAAAGTCTTGGAGTCCACCCGAGCCCATCTGCAGGGTCAACTGCGCAATAAAGAGGGAAGAGAATAACCGCCTTAATGTTCAGATCAGGGTAATGCATACAGCATCATTAGTATTCAAGCAACATCTACCACTATCTTATTTTCATAGTGTTTATTCTATAAGACATGTCTAGATGATTTCAGATATTGTCTATATAATTCAAATATTGTATATTTACTATAAATAATAAAATATGAATGATGTATAAAATCCATTTGGTTCAGAATCTGGAGCGATCCATCAGCCAGCAGCAGGGGGAGGTAGATCACCTGCAGAATCAGTTGCGAGACCTCAGGCTGCAAGCAGAGGCTGATAAGGAGGGCCTAAAGAAAGCCACGCGGGCTCAGAAACAGCGGGCCCAGCGCAGTGAAGAAACCGTTGCACAGCTCAGCGCCCAGCTCATGGAGATAGTGAGTGGAATAAGCTCAATGTTTAAACTGATTATAGGTTTTTATAATTACAGTTTGCTATGTTAAATGTTTCAAACAGTAGTATGGTGCTGCTGTATGACATCTGACATCACTTCTGGTTAATTTGTCACTCTGGAAATGGAAGGTTTACAATGTATGCTACTGGTTAAATGTTTGGGGTCAGTTTTTTGGGTCAAGATCTTTTTTATATATTTTTTAAGAAATATATATATATATATATATATATATATATATATATATATATATATATATATATATTTTTTTTTAGCAAGTAATCAAGAGTGAAATATATAATATGCATAAATAGGTATAAAAAATATAATGGTATAGAATATTTTATTTAAAATGAATGACGTTCTTTCTAACTTTCTATTTAAAAAATCTTAAAAAACATGTATGGTTTCCACAAAAATAAGAATCTGCTATTTTTAACATTAAAATGTTTCTATAAATCGGCATATTATAATGATTTCTAAAGGATCATGTGACACTAAAGACTGGAGTAATGATGCTGAAAATTCAGCTTTGCCATCTCTTTGGAATAGAATTTCTCAATGTTAATGGTTTTACTGTATTTTTGAATAAATAAATGCATCCTTGGTGCGCTGAAAGAGACTTCTTTCAAAAACATAATAAAGTCTCACTGACTCCAAACTTCTGAAATCTAGTGTATATTTGTCTCATAATATAAAAATATAAAATAATTAATCTTTCACAGGAAGCACAGTTGGCAGATGCTGTGTCGGCCGCAGAGAACTGGAGCAGTCGCCACGCAAAAGAGATGAAGGATAAAGGACAGCTAGAGACAGAGATCGCATTGTTAAACAGGTCAGCAGGGATTTGTGTCCCTTGTATAATTATACAAATCCTAATTCTAAATAATTGTAAACAATGAAAAGATGTAAAAAGCTTCTTAGAATGCCATGCAAACCATTCTTGTCTGTCTTTTAGCCGTATTACAGACCTGACGGAACAGTTGCATGGACAGGAAGAGAAAGCCCGAACTGAGAGAGAAGGACTCTTAGATCGCCTTCATGAGATCAATAACGAGAGCACTACTATACGCCTGGAGAACCAGAACCTTAAGGTTTGTCCATTTGCAGCCATACTGTACAAATCTCCAATTTGATTTTTTTTTTTTTTTTTTCAGTTGATTGCCAATCTCATTTTACTTATAATCCCTCAGTTGTCCTCATTCCTTTATAATAAATATGGCAAAAATGAAAGCTGAATTGTTGTGCTTGTGCAGGCCACTTCATCTGCCTTGGAAGAGAAGTTGTCATTGTCTCAGTCTGAGGTCCAGCAGGTCAAAGTTTCCGTGAAACAGTATGAGAGCTTGGTGGACAGCTATAAAGCCCAGGTGTGATCATCAAACTCTAACAAACTTTTTGATTGAGATTATGAATTTCAGATACTAAATTACCAGTCAAATGTTTGAAAAAAAAAAAATCATGTTTTAGAACGATACCTCTTGTGCTTACCAGGGCTGCATTTATTACATAAAAAAGGTAATATTGTGAAATAACTGTTTTCTATTTTAATATATTTTAAAATGTAATTCAGCAAAGCTGAATTTTCAGCATC
Source organism: Hybognathus amarus (assembly GCA_030378365.1). NCBI lineage: Eukaryota > Metazoa > Chordata > Actinopteri > Cypriniformes > Leuciscidae > Hybognathus > Hybognathus amarus. The sequence goes on along the minus strand of JAQIUQ010000381.1, from coordinate 71,287 downwards.
ATTATCATTACAGTCTTCAGTGTCACATGATCCTTCAGAGATCATTCTAATAATATTACTATTATTATAAAATATATATATATAATTATGCTTGTTCTGTCAGAAAACATTTCTTAATATTATTTAATGTTGTAAATGTTGAATGCTTAATTTTGTGGAAACCATGGTAAACTTTCATTCAAAAAGTTTGAGATAAGAGTTAAAAAAGAAAAGAAAGAAATTAATACTTGTATTCAACAAGGATGCATTAAATTGATCAAAAGTGACAGTAGATTTCTATTTCAAATAAATTCTGTTCTTTTGAACTTTCTAATCATCTCTAATCAAAATACTGGGGTAAAAAAAATGGTTTCCACAAAAATAGTTAATTATAATAATTTAACATCAAATTATCATAATTTCGAATGATTTCTAAAGGACCATGTGACTCTTATGATTGAAGTAATTCAACTGAAAATTCAGCTTTGTCATCACAAGAATAAAGTATATTTTCAAACATATTAAAATTGAAAACAGTCTTTTAAATTGTAAATATCTTGAGATAAATCAGTTGTTCAATTCTTACCACTCTGTGTATGTTTATGTTTTTATGATGTTGTTTGTTTTTTTTTTGTATGTGTGTGTCCGTCCATCTATAAAGCTCTGTTTCTTTGAATTCATAGGTTCAGAAGACCCGTGCCGAAGCAGACGAGTACTCTGCACGCCTGCAGGTGGCTGAAAGTGAAGCTCAGACTGTAAGAGACGAGCTAGACCAGGAGATCCAGCAGGTCAAGAAGCAGCTTCACTGTCGTCTGGCAGAACTGGAGCCACTTCCTGAAGCTCTGAGACATGCTGAACTCCAGTTGCAGGAAGCTCATGAGAAAGAACGCTTGCAAGAGAGAAGAAACGTGGAGCTCAGCACCTCTCTCGCAGAGCTACGCATCAAGGTTAGTTGTTCGGCTTAAGTCCTTGAAAGTAGTTTGCATTAAATATTAAAAACACGGCCAGTTATATCAGAAAAAAATGGAAGAACCTTGTTGGTGGTGCAACAAAAATGTCTTAACAGAAAAAGCTACAAAAGTTCTTCATGGTATCGACAACACTACTTTGAGATGGAATGTGTAAAGTAACTCATTACTTTTAATTTACACATTAATATCTTAATTTTTTTTTTATTAATGCATTTTACTTTTCACTTTTCAGTACTACTACAAACTACTGATCTGAATTAATATTCTCTCTTTGCTATGATGTTGTCAGCTAGACATGCACACTCATACGTGCGTGGTAGCAGAAGTACAAACGTAACAAACAACATAACTTTAAATAAAAAGAATTGTACAGTAGGTAATATTTACATTTATTCATTTAGCTAATGCTTTTATACAAAGCGACTTACAATTGCTATATATGTCAGAGGTCGCATGCCTCTGGAGCAACTAGGGGGTAGTGTCTTGCTCAGGGACACATTGGTTTCTCAAAGTGGATTCGAACCCGCGTCTCTCACACCAAAGGCATGTGTCTTATCCACTGCACCATCACCTCCCCAGTAAAATAAACAGTAATCTTTTAAAAATAAATCTTTTGTGTGGCATGCATACCTCTTACGGATAGGAAATATTCTAAATGGCCAGAATATAATATTTTAAATGTGTTTTTAAAATAAAAAGGCTATGTTGTTAAATGCATTACTGCGTTAAACACTGGCAAACTCCTGCAAGGCCTGGAAGAGGGTGAGCCTCAGCGAGGTGAGAAAAAGCAAAAGTAACCATATATTTATATTGTATAAAAAGTCATTAGCAATTACTTACTTTTAGGGAGTTACACAATATTGTCACACATTACTTTTAAAAGTAGCTTTCCTCAACACTGCATGTGACTGCTTACATTTACCATATCAATGGCTATTCAGTATTCAGCACCTTGGCAGGGCTGTTATTTCTTATTTCATATGCAAATTGGTTAGCCATTGCTCACAGAGGGTGTAAAATGTAAATACATAAGTACATTAGCAGGAAGAGCCCATTTGATTCTAAAGGGTCAGTGAAAAGGGAAAAGGGTGGAAAATGATTGCGTATAGCTAAATTACGATGTTTCTGTTGCAAGAAACCTTGACTAACACAAGTGGGGCCTTCGAAAGAGTAGAATACTGTCAGTTTAAAAACATTTTTTAATTTTAATTTTGGTGTGTTATTTTTTTCTTGCAATAAAAAAATTAAGTAAAAGAATAGTATTTTTAGCAACCATTAGTACATAAATTATTTTTTATTGATTGAATGTTATGTTTTTGGTCATTGTGTGTAGGCGGAGCAACAGGGAAGTCTGGCTGAGATGTTGAGACACAAGAACATGTTGTTGCAGGAGGAAAACAAGCAGCTTCATCACAAAGCTGAGGGCCTTGAACGGTCTGTCACTTTCTTCCTTTTATCCCTTGTTAATTGTCTGTGATTTATTTTAAAGTATTTTATCCTCTTAACGGTCACCCCCCTTTTTTTAAATAGACATGGAAATGCACATTTCAAACTTAAATGGTTCAAGAGTGCTTTGGAATATAGACGTAAAATTGGTCTTGTTTTAAAGAAGACATTTGCCAGATTTTTGGCGAAGTGAAATAAATTAAGAAAGTGAAACAGAAAAAGTTATAGAAGTTTGAGTTTATGGAAATGTACAATGTAAACAAAAAAATACACACACATATATATATATATATATATATATATATATATAATATATATTTTAAATATATTTTCAAAACCTGGGCTACTCTAAAACTGAAAAAAATGAACAAGTCGTGTTTAAAATTTTAGGTTGATATCTCAAAAAAATTAGCTTTCAGTGAGATTTTGTTTAGGTGCAGTACCAAACTTTTTCACTAGGTCACAACCAGACTCCATTACTGCCAATATAAGGGCGCCTCCATTTCCATATGTGTTTTGAGTGATCTGAACCATCATTTACACAATTTTCATACAATTTATGAAGTAAAGATCCTATTCAGAAGTAGTATGGGAAGGTTGGCAGATTTTGATATGAATTTAACCTCTACAAAACGCATACAAAGAACATAAATGTGCTTTAAAGCTTCCTGCCACATCACAAATGGTGAATTTGTTTTTTTCTTAATATTTAAAACATTTTTAGACCTTTTTTTTCTAAAATAATTGAATGGATGCAATCTTTTGAACTCTTGGCATAAAAAAACAAACTGAGGTTTCTTTCTTTTTTTCATGATTTTTTGACACAATTTTCAATTTAACATGCTCTATATCCCATGTTGTCAACAGGAAGCTAGAGGAGGCTAACTCACAAAAATCGAGACCTCATCCAGGTGATTTCAAAACGTGAAGAGACTATTCACAGCAACCAGGTGCGCCTGGAAAGAAAAGTCTCGGGAGTGCAGTATTCTGACTCGACAGCTTGAGGAAGCCCTGGGACGATGCTCGTCGGCAGGTCTGGCCCCAACTGCCGGGAACTCATGGATTCAATCATCTATGTTTTCATCTAGCAAAGCTTTTGTTTGTTTCATTGAGTATTCCCTGTTGATTGTCAGGTTACCCAGACCAGGGAGCGAGCAGTCTCTAAAGAGCGGGTTACTCAGTCCAAAATTGTCGACCTAGAGATCTCAACTGAGCCGAATGAAAACAGAACTGAACCAGTTACAACGAGCCAAAGAGGAGGTCAGTGAAATTTCCCCATTTGTGAATTTCTTTCAAATATTTGTGTCAAACTCATCAAAACATACATGAACTTCCTTACAGGCTGAACGGAGATACCAGAGCCGTTTACAAGACGTCAAGGACAGACTGGAGCAGTCCGACAGCACAAACCGTAGCCTCCAGAACTATGTCCAGTTCCTAAAATCTTCTTACGTCAATGTGTTTGGAGATCCTGCTCTCACTGGGTCCTCGTTCCGCACGCCTTCACCAATCTGAAAACTCTTTCACAAGTCTTTTAAGACATGTATTAGTCTACTTGTCACAACTGATGACCTCTTGAATTTTCTGTGCTTTGTACTTTACTCTAAAAAGCTTATTTATTGGGCATGGTCATTCTGGTGAGTTCTAAGACAGAGTTCTCTTTGAGTATTACATTTCTATCCCAGAATGAGAACAGTGCTCTATAAACGCCACTAATTTTGCCCTGTCTCAAGATGGCCGTTATGTGATAAACAGACCTAAAGCTATTATCTTCCTTCATAACTCTTCTTCCCGTATTTACACGGCAATAAGGAAGGCTTTACTGCATTTACAACAATATGGCTATCGTCGATTTACTGTTATTTGATCCTTTTTTTACTTTCATCTGGTTATAATACATACAATTTGCTTTTTGTAGAATCTGATTTGACCCTCTTTAATATCGAATTGCTTTCACCTTAAATATCAATATCTACAGTATGATAATGGTTGTGAGAGGCACAGTAAGAGTCTTAATCATAATCTCTTAATATCCATAAAATCCCATTTAAATTGATTAGTACTTTTAGTTCGTTTAGAGACAAAATGATGACAAACTCAGGATTTTTTCTTTTTTTAGCCAAAGTTTTTGTTTACTATAGCAGGTTCATTATGTGAATCTTTCTATTTAATAACAATGTAGAAAGCATCTTATGAGTCAAGATGTATGTTAAATTGTTGTCTTCCTTAGGCCGAGAGCATAGAATTACAGTAATAAAATGTTTATTGGTGCTATACATTTTTAAATTACTGTAATGATCCATTTTTTTGTATTTTTGTTTTATTTATCTGGTGTACCATCATGTACCATCACTGTAATGCTTCAATGTTTGTGCTTGTATGAAATGCAACAGTATGTATTTTTTAATTGGTAACAATATTTTATATACATATCAAATGTATTCCACTGTACTGACTGAAAAAAATGTATTGAAAAAAAAACTGATTATATTGCAATTGCAACCAAATCAAAATATAATACTTTGTTTCTCCATGTAATCCTCAATGTCCAAATATGTTTCAGTCCAAATCATTAGTTTTAGTTTTCTTCGTTGCAGGTATCATTGACCCCCTTTGTTTCATTGCTCTGATTGCACTCTGCAAAACTATTGCTCTCTTCTGCCATTGCGTTGCTTTTCGTGACTCCTCCATTAGATTGTTTTTGTACTCTTTTATCTGCTGTTGAGCAGCAGCTAATTTCCGCTGGTAATTTCTTTCTGTGGCCTGCAGACGTTTATGACAGTCACAGCAGGGTGATCTGGATGAGTCGGTTGACTCAGATGCTCCTTGGTGTGGAAGGATATTTTCAGTGTCCTTTAGAATCTGATTCTGAAACACAAAGAGTTACAAATTTATAAAATATAATATTTACATTATTATTTGTTAAACCAGAACCTTCTGTAGGCCTATAAGGTTCTTCGCAGATAAAATATTGCACTAGGGAAGGTGGGGACTAGTTCACAATATTTCAGTGTCAATTAAACACATACATTATTAAATTAGACCTTTAACAAAGTCAATCTTCCACACTAAATAAATAGAATTGACTTACCGTGGACTCTGTAAACTTAAATATAGTCGGAATCGCGTCTGAGTGTAAACGCGCAGATCCAGATTCAAAACAATCCGGAGTGAAATGAGCGGAGCACAGTGAAGAGGATTCAGATGAAGTCCATTCAGCATCCCTCCTCATGTTGACTAGCCACTGGCGGCGATACTCTTCTTGTAATGGGAATCTGGGAGAAACAGGATCATCAGTAACAGAAAGGTTTTATTTTACCATTAGACAAACTGACCACAAGCTTACTTGTAGAATGAGACACCGTCAGATATTCTCATCCGGGCCGCATCCGCAGAAATCACACGATGGCATCTTCTCACAACAACTGTGTTTACAGACGTTAACCGAAGTGTTGGCCAGAGTAATGAAGGCCTAGCTGCTAATGAAACTTGTGCTTTATACACTGGGAAGCTATTGACGGTTCTCGTTCATGTAAGAGGTGGTAATGGGCGATTTACACAAACAGCCGTGAATAGAGACATTTGTGTCGTATTTACATAATGGTGACAGGATTGGGCTTTTGTTTGCAGCAGCATTTAGGCACACAAATCAACAAATAAAATAACTTTTATAAAACGTTTTCTGAAAGTCTAGCTAGCTTGTAGGCTGATATGTGTAATAGTTTCCCTAACAGAAAAAATAGGCTATCATTATAGAGCAGTGTTTTTTTTTTCTGTTAGGGAAACTTAACTTAGTTTTACCTTAGTCTTAACTTAACATTTAAATAATAAATTTGCCTAAATTAGTTTAAACTGGTGTCTTTAATGATTCCATTTAACAAATTGTTCAAATGTTACATTGTTTTCTCAAGGCAGATGTTGCCGCTATTTTGCTTCTCCTTGCTACATTCTTTTGTAACCCCCACCATACACCATAAACATTCATGACATGGACCTTTTAGAAACAAAATAGCATAAGTCTCCAAAACAAAAGACAAAATTGGGCCACGAAAGAAACCAGAAAGCCTGCTTTAACGACTCTAGACTTGAGTGATTTGCAATTTAAGGTTGCAAAAGATGTGTGAATACACGCCTTACAAAAAAAGTAGCTGAATTTAATTTCAAACATGTAGGCTATTTTTATTTTTTGTGCCTTGTGCGTCATTACAATTTCTCTTTACAAGCTCTTCTTGCTTCTACAGACCTTCTTTTTGATATTTCTGTCTGTTTTGAATTCTCTGTTTACTTTTTTGGGAGATAAATTACAAAATTGTCTTCTCTAGTTATAGGACTCACTTCCACAAGGTGCTTGAAAATTGTGCTTTGTCAGACTCAGAAAAGAAAATGATGTAATCTGTGCTCACTTCTGACTACATAGCTGTTTGCCCCAGAAACTGTTCCAATGTATCTCTGATTTTTGTATTATTATTATACTTTAGCCAATATAGGCATTTCTCAACAACAATTTAATCTGGATGTGCCAAGATGTGTTACAACAAATAGAGACCAAATTTATAATGGCAGCGTTTTTCTGGACCAGGAGAACTGCAGTGCCAGGAATAAAAAAAAAATCTAAATTAATTGAATTAATTAAGTACAGCCAGGAAATTAACTAAATTTGATCAAACATGCAAAATTGGCTCTCTGCAGGAAATTGCAAAACCAAATGAGCCAATATTTATATCTGTTATATTAAAATCTATGACTATAAATAAACGTATTTTGTTTAATGTAGAACACAGAGCTTTTAAGATCTAATTTGACTGGGAGGGAGCACTATGGGGCGCACTAGACCGCTTCGGCATTTTCCGTTAGCGTTCGGCTGGTTGCTGCAGTGCATGATGTCACTGTCTCGCGCAGCTCGTTTCATTCGATAGCTCGGGCTACGCTGCTATTTCATTCGTTCAGGTCGCCACCTGTTGCCACCCAGCCTCAGAAAAATCAGAGCAAAACCTCCAGCAAGGTAGGCTGTTACACGACATTTCATTTGTCACAGTTGTGCATTTTTACAAACAAAACACAAATACAGGACGTTTTATTGCAAACTAAAACAATCGTTTGGTTTATTTCGCGTTTTCTATGCTGTGGGCCGTGCTGGGCGTTTTAGCCACCATTTCCATCTGTTCAACGTTATCTAGAACAGCGCATTTCTTTCATTGTGTTATAAATACTGTTATTACATTGTTGTGCGAACATCACGCGTTAACGTTTTCTCGGACAAGCTTGCATTGCCTTGCCCAATGGAGTCGTTAGCTACAGAGCTAACCCACGGCTAGGCTAGATTATAAATTAAACATTATACACGGATACAGTACAATGTGCAGCCAGATTCATTTAAATCTATAGGACTACAGAGACGTTTTAAATTATTAAATATAAACCTTATTTATTTATATTAATATGGAAGGCATTTTACATGCAAATAAACCAGCAACCTCCTCCAATTCCAAATGCTCTCCCAAAGATAGACATATATTTCAACCGATTTCAACAACGCAACTTGTTTTACCGATACAGAACACGCAATTGGTGTATTTTCATTGAGTTAATATAAATGTATAGACATAAACATAGCTATACATTCAAGCTATAGGCTAGAGGATCCGCCCAGCGCCCTTTACTCTATCTGTCATTGGATTAATGCTCTGATATAAGGCCTGGGCTTTGGCTCTGCTTTTATTGTTTCCTGATGGTCTTCTTACCATGAACATTGTGTATTATTAACACAGTTGCATACTTAACTAAACCATAGCTCAGCTGTGTGTTTTTTAGTGTATGATGGTTTCTTTGAAATGAATGTTGGAAAACAGTTAATAACAACGTTTAAATTATTATTAATAAACTAAGTATGCTATATAAATTCTGTGAAGTAAAGTCATAATTATTTTAAAATTGCACATATCAGGCTTAATCGTGTGCAATGGATATAATTAGGCAAAGTATAATCTTATATATATATATATATATATATATATATATATATATATATATATATATATATATATATATATATATATATATATATGTATATATAAGTATATTAACTCTCCACCTAATTTTCTTCTGGCTTATGTTAACTAAAAATATTACAGCTTTTGAACATGTCTACAAGGTTTTAACGATTTGTACCATTGCTTTTTGAACCCATAGACTTTTATGGTGTCAGCAGTGAGTGATTTAATATGCATGCCAACTGCTGACATGCCAACAGCCCTGCTGAGGTTATGAAAAAGCCCCTGAAGCCCAAAAGATGAATGTTTTTTTTTGTGTTCAGACATTAGCATGCATTGCTTATAAGCTTTCCAATATTCACAGTTTCACACTGGACCCCTTATTCATTGTAATATGTAGAGATATACCAATAATTGGTTTGATCAGTATTTAATTTATATATATATGATATTTGGGCATTGGTTGTTTTGGTGTAATGATTAATTATTTTTATTTTACTTTTTATAATTATTTTGTTCTGAATATCTTTTATCAGACAATTGCACACAACTAATCTATATTGTGTAATAAAAAAACTTTATCTGGTCAGTCTCGAATAGTCAGCACTTAAGGCCTAGTTTCTGTTTTCAGATGTGGTGCCTTAGATAGATGTACGCGTTATGAAATAACCTTGCACTGCCTGTCAGCTTTGGAACTCAGCACTTTTGTCGGTCTCTGTTTAACCGTGTAGACAGTCTAGGAAACGAATATCAGTGTTCAGTTCACTCCCCATCCTGTTTCCTCAGAGGCTGATGGCATGCATGCTGAAATTGTTGAGAATTTTTCAAAGGGTGTGGTCTCCTGTCTCGTAACGTAACTCATAACATGCAGGGTCTTCGTAAGGGAGGGGGTGTCCTCTGGGAACGTGTTGCCATTGCAAGTGCAGCTGCGTAACTATTTTGGTTGACCCCTCCCAAGTGTCAGGGTCCCGTACTTTGTCTGTGCTGATACTGTATCATAAATGAAGCAAATAGTTGTTTGAGACCACAATATTATAGAGAACTTGGTTTAAGATGTTAAACCCATCCTGATGATGAATTTTTAGTTCCTTATGACTATTTGGAGACAATTTGTGCACGTCATAAGGGTGCCACTAGAACAATACTTTATTATCAATATCATAATGTGTTGTTCATAATGATCCAGATTAATAATTAGTGACCAGTCACTGACTATGTTTACATCATAGCAAGCTCACATTTAGGCACTATTTAGATTAAACTTTAAACTCATGTAAAAAAAAAAAAAAAACTTCAACTGATCAATGGAATTGATGTGATTAAGCTCATAATTGTAGTAAAACATTTCTTATTTTATATAGGCATGCAAACATTTTAATCAAATTTATTCCACTCTTGACCATAGTTTGCATGTGCATTTTTCGAGATGCCGAAGAATTCATGTTGAAAACGTTGCATGTCACCAATAAAGTGTAGTACATTATTGATGATCAAAAACATTGAAATGGAGACATTTTTAGGAGTGTCACCAAACCGGATACCAAAGAGCCGGCGAACAAATCTATGTTTTTAATCAGAATAATGAAAAAAAAGGTAAGTCAAAGCTCATGTAAACATCTTCCTTGATTAAGTCCATACTCTAGTTTTTGGAAATAATCACATTATTGGGGCATTTAAACATGGATGGTGTCTGTCTTGTAAGGCTGTACATGATAGGAAACAGACCAAAGCCTGTGTGTTGTACTATTGTTCTGGTTTTAGGTTGCATCCTGGTAACACAAACCTGAAGTGGTCTACGTTGTCACTTGATGTATCAGATGGTCTCTTTCTTGTGGTCTGTGTTATTGTGTTTCATAAGACCACATGCTCTACTTTGGCTCACATAAGCAGTGAATTTTTAATATATTAAATGGTTTATGTGCATTTGTCCAGGTTCTATTTTTATTAACCAGTCTCAATGTCTTAATCAGTAATAATGTTTTACATTACGCCTTGTAGCCATCCCGAGACAGCTGTTACCATGTCCACGTTTCTTAAACCCAAACTGAAGGTAAAAGTAGTTTGCATCTCCAACCTAATCTCACAGGAATACGTGACTATTTTACTATTTGTGAATCGTTCAAAAATGTATGATTATTATATAAAAAGCAAGCATGAAGGTCCACCCCTAACCTCACCCATAAACGTACCTGTCACAGGGGCATAAAGATTATGTGAAAATGTACAAATAAGATCATACGAATTAGCCACCAATTTTGGCGAAATGTAAAATAGTTACGAATTGCCATGAGATTGTGTATTTTTGTGTTCTTCCCTGATTTGCTGTGTGGTAGCAATGAGAAAATAAATGTAGCCTAGTGTTTGCATCGTCACTGTAGAATTGAAGAAAGTAAAAAAAAATATTATTCTCTCAAAAAAGAGACGCATGGGTTGGGCTGTACCTTGGCTGTCTCCCCACAGAGGCCGTCACTGCAGCGCTGATGCTTTTGTCAGCACTGCAGCGAGAGGGAGAGGAGATTGTTAGACAAATGCAGTGAGAGTGAGGTTTTGTTTTCTGCATACTCATGCACCCATCTTCATCTTAAGAAACATCATTGCACATAGAACCTGCGGGCTTAAAGTAAGTAACAGGATATGTGACAGGATATTATACATTTGTGAGATCTTAGGGTGCTTTTTTATATTTAAATGCATGGAAGTGCTGGTTTATTAGGTTGTGTGTGTTTGTTGCATGGTTTGAGTGGGTGTGTTCTGCATGATGTACCCTAGTTGACGTTCTGCCATGGATTAAATCTCTTGAAATCCGCCTGCTGTTTTGATCCCTGGGCAGCTGTAATAGGCTGCAAGTGAACTCTTTTTTTTCTTTCCTGCAGCTCAATATAATCATAAATATTTCATGTTTAGGATGGGCTTGGTTTGAGTGCATCATCATTCTCTTGGTTCGTGGAGCTTTCAAAGCACAATCAATAAAGAAGCCTTTTCGAAATGAGTGGTAACATGATAAAGGACTAAAATAATATGGGAAAATCTCTGGATCCCCTTGCAAAACTGCTATTATTTCAGCTTTTTGGACTCTTCGAACAGTTACTATTAGCCAAACTAAATCCTTGGAGACATCCCACCCGTTTCCTCTAAATTCCTTTGGCCTGCATCCTCCCATTTAGACGTTAGCGCCCCTTGGAAACAGATGTGTTTCCATGGAAACTTCCAGGCTTTCAGCTTGACCTTACTTAGTTCTCAGTATTCCCAGATTGATAGTGGGAGTGAGTGATGATAAGTGCTTCACTCTTGCTGAACACTGATATTTGGAGTATGGTATCCATCTGTGTTATGAAAAATGAATGCTTGAGGAAATGGGTGTCTTATTACATTACTGCATTTTTTTACCTTGTGATCTGATAAGAATCTTGTTGTCTAAGCAGTGCTACCTTAAGCCCTGTTCACACCACCAGCAACTTTGTTGCTATACGTCGCTAGTCTCTGCTGTGAAGAGTCTTGTGGTGGGCGTTATTATTGGTTATTGGTAGACTGGACCATATCTTTGGAAAATGCAATCACAAATGATATAGAAAACTTATCTATCATTCTAATTGACTAGGAAATTAGACTTAAAAGAATTAAAAGTAGCATTTTTCTGTTAGAAATTGTTGTTATATAAACTACAGCAGTGCTCGGTGCATTACATCATTAATTCGATTAACAATTGATCAATCAACAAATTTAACTCATTCAAACATCTTTCGAAACATAATAAATGTTCTTGTCCCTAATAATAAATAGCCTGGCTAACGCCACATGAAACCACATGTTCTTTTCTCGTATTTGAGGCGTAGTTTACGAATGCCCAGAGCCGTATTATTGGGTGCTATGAATGTCTATAGTATCAAATGCGCCTGTACGTAGCTCATAGCCAATCAGGTCAATGATAGCAGATGGCGTATGTAGAGCGACAGAAAATTAGACAATGAAGAAGACGATGGCTCAGAGATTTAGGAGATTTATGTATACACAAAGGCTGTATCAAAAGGTAACTTTGCATCCGCTGTCATGATGAATCCATAGATATGCTTTGGTGTGTCACATGTACATCGTCATCGTCTTGTTGCTCCCTCCCCGTTCTGTGATTGGTTCCCTATCTCAGGCGAAAATTAGGTTCATGGTGTCCAGGCTGCCTAGCAGCGTGGAATAAAATTGCGCTGCGGCAAGGTAGCATGGGGAAACCCAGGCTAAATAATAAACACAATGCAGGGGAAACTAATATGAACTACAGCAGTGCTAAACTGCTCACTGCTTCATATTGACATCACAATTAACACCAACTAATTTATGAATCAAACTCACTACTTCCATGTGATCGATGTAGACGTTCCACGTCTCGTCTTTTGCACGCTGAAGTTCATATTTTACATGTAAACGCATGAGTGTTCATTTTTCCCAGGCACGACTATGCCACAGATGAAAAAAAAATCTCACCTTTTTAGAATACAGCAAACGCACAAGCAGGTCATCTTGACCAGAACCGACTAATTTTTGAAAACATTGAAAGCTCAGCAAAGATTGACTGAAGTCATTATCTGCACATCTCCATAAATATATCTACTTGTAGATCTCATGTGCAAGGGTTGGAAATCCATTTATCTGTCCATGTATTAATGGAGAATGAGGCTTACGATTGCTTAGCAACGGCAGACTCAATACTCTCGAGCACTTTTGAATGGAGGAGAAAGCAGCCCGGCAGGCGTTTTCCTTGTGTTTTGCAATATATGAACGGACACTGAGACTGCCGAACAATTTCTTTTCCACACATCATTTTATTATATCTGTGGTACAGTCAAATCATATAAAACAATGAAGTCGCACTAGAACTCTGTCCTGTCTTGTCTGCACTCTCGAGACTATGATGTGAGCTCCACTGACCGTATTCACTGACTCCAATTGTTTGTCTAAATTCGCTGCTCATTTGCATAAACGTTTCTTAACTTTTGTCGCCTGATTCGCTTCACCTGACATGCCTACAATTCTGCAACGGTCACTCGCCCGTGTCGCCAGCTCTTCATTGAAAATGAATGGGATCATGTCGCTCTATCACTGTGTGTCCTGATGGTGTGAACGGGGCTTTATAATTGACTTACTTTGATGTTCTAGTTTTACCTAATTGGTTCAGTCACACACATTACTGTCATATGTATACTGCTTTGGAAATCTGTGTCACCTTCAGGCTTGTGGTTATTAATATCCTTGCTCTTCTCTGAGAGAATCTTAAGAATGCCTATCAGAGGACAACCTCATTATCAGGAGAATAACAGTCTTGTCGCTATTAGAGAGTCCTGATTGTCTGGGTGGAGTGGGAATATCCTTATAGTGATAGTTCACCCAAAAATAACGCAAATTCTGTCATTACTTACTATGGTTGGGTATCGTTTGAATTTGAACGATTCCAATTTCGATTCCGGTACCTAACGATTCTCGATTCCGATTCTTTTAAGAGGCAGGGTCAAAAAAGTTGAGCTAACCTTGCTAACTAACTGTCTTTTTGAAGGAAATAATCCTTTTGTCACAAATTTAGCATTTTGCAGAGATTTAGTTATTTTTAGAAAAGTGAAGCCACACTTTGGAGCCACCGCCAACATAAGCTACTCATGTTCAACTCACGCGGTTATGCCAACACTTCCGGAAGACACTTCTTCGTTGGTGTTGTTCAGCGGTTTCTTCTTCCGGTCGCGACTGTGAATATCGAAACTAGGAATCGAACTTTTTACTTTCTGAATCGATTTCGGAAAAACGAAAAGTTAGTCCCGGTTCCAATCGATTCTCGATACCCAACCCCAGAGATGTATAAAGTACTAGAAACCCGGACTTGAGTAAAAGTACAAGTGCTCTATCAAAAAAGTGACTTGAGTAGAAGTTGAAGTGCTCTTTAAGCACCACACTTAAGTAGAAGTACTAAAGTATTCCCCATTTTTTGTACTGAAGTATTACAAGTGGTTTATTTTAAAATTCACTACTTAAGTACTAAAAGTAAAAGTACAAGTATTGTGTCATGTAATTATTAAAGAAAGCAGTCAAAAGTTTGAACTAGCAATCAAATGAGGCGCTTTGGCAGGATACAAATTTGCTTTGTTGGCCGCCAAAAAATATCATTGCAGGACAACCCCTGAATTAGTGGTTAATGTGTGTGTCAATCAATAACATTACCCTATAAAACTGGTGTGTGATTTAGGCAGCATGAAAGCTAACTTGCAACGAATGATTCGCAAAATTTTTATAATTGTAACGAGTAACTAGCAGAACATTAAAAAAATATTGAAGTAAAAGTATTAAATTCATCGAAAATATCTACTGAAGTAAAAGTAGAAGTATGAGAAAAAAACAATACTCTAGTAGAGTACAGATACAGCATTTTAGTACTTAAGTACAGTACTTAAGTAGTTCTACTTCGTTACTATACATCTCTGCCCAACCCTATCACTTACTCACCCTCAAGTTGTTTGAAATCTGTATTAATTTCATTCTTCTGCTCAACATAAAAGGTATATATTTTGAAGAATGTCTGTAACCAAACAGTTGATGGACCCCATAGGGTTTTTCTTTTTATTATTCCATTGACTGCTCATACTTACTTTTTTGGTTTGTGGTTCTGACCATAATGGTTGTAAAACAGCAAAGATGGTTGCTCTCAGAGGATGAAATGGTTTTCAACAAGTCATGTTCTAAAGCTCTTGTAATGGTTCATAAATCATAAATGGCCACTGTATTGCAGGAGGGCGAGAGGTTGGACTTTGCCTGTGTCATCATGTGTTGGGAATGTTAGAGGCAGTTACTGAAAGTGCTGTGCTCAATGAACGAGCTTGTGGGAATGGGAGGGGAATATTCCAGAGTGCTGCTGGACTGCCGTATTCATTTGGATTCAGAAGCAACAGACTAAGACAAATGATAGAGAGGAGCGAGGAGGAGAAGAACGTGTGAGTTTGTGTTATCACTAGTACGCAGTTGCGTTTAGAAGCGCTATCTGTTGCTACAGCTGAACTGCAGTGAGGCACTCGTGGATGCGTAGCTTTAAATTACAGTGAGTTTTTATTACATTGTTTGTTTTATTTAACTTTGTAACTCTTATTTCATGTTTAAGTATTGTAAATACAATGTCACATAATGAGTACTGAGATTGCATGGTATTTAAAGACATATAATGGGTTGAGAGTGCACGTCTGCTGACTTTTGATCTGCACATGGGTGTGGCCTATTGCGTCTTTTCCAACACACAGTTTCCGGCTTAATTTAACGGTACAGATCCGTGGTCATGACACCTATCCCACAGAGCTGTTGGACTGAAACTAGGCTGAACTGGTCGTAATCTCCTGTCTGATCTAAGCGGACATTGAGATGGGATTGTTTTGGGTGAGGCTGGGAGGGGAAGGCGGCATGCATCCAGCTGATCTGGACTAAAACAGAATGTTTCCACAGTAAAGTGCAAGCTTGTGCATTAGATCTTTGGTCGTTCATCACATTTCTCATCTGGATGGGTTGAAGTTATGATTGAGTCAAAGACCTCACTAATGGATCAGCCATTAGCTAATCACTTCCTTATCTACTTTCTTCTTTTCTACTCTCCTGTCATTATATCAAGCAGATGTTTTGTACATAGCAGCCACTGATTGGGCTGATCTCCGGTGGTTATTTCTCTTCATTCTCTTCATAAACCTTTGCTGTTTCTGTCTCTTTCATATTTAGCATGATGACCGCCATCTTCTCTCTCCTTCCATTCAGCCCCCTATTCCACCATCTTTTCCTTTAGTTCCCTCATTTCTTCTATCTGCATGGGGGGTTATAATGGAAAGATGGCAGTTCTGGCCAGCTTAACAAAAGACTGTATTGATCCAGGCTGACAGTGCATTACATGGCTGACTCCATAGTCTGGCTACTCTTCACATTGTTAAAATTGCTGTTTTGTTAGTTTCTCTGGCCTTGGATTAGCCTGAACCCTCCCCAAACACGTCCTATAATGGATTCGCTTCAGCAAATGGAGCACACGGCCCTCAAATGATTTTAGCATGTGATGCCCGACAACATCCGCATGCAGTCACACAACAATGCTTTTGTCAAATTTAGAAATTAAATAAAGCTTTTTTTTATAGTCCTGTAAAGAATGGAACACACTACATGACTTTTGCAGAGATCTTTGTCCCTGTTTGCAGTCTGGATGAGCTAGTTGTCTATAGTCATCACCAGTCTAAAGAGATTGGGCAGTAGGAATTGACAAATTTCACAGAAAATCGTATTGTGGATGATGGCCACAGACTTCGATTCTATCCAGTTGGAGATATAAAACAGGTTTGATATTCTGAGGGATTTTAGAACTGCTTTTCCTCCATCGGGCTAAACCATTGTCATTGCTTAACCTTTCCATTCTGTGCCGATCCGGCCCTGCCTATACAGATATGATTTAATTTTCCACTGTGGGGCATAGAGCTCTTTGGATTGAATACAAAATTGAACAAAATCATTGCTTTACAGACAATATGAGATGTAAATAGCAACCATGTTATGGAGGCTGATCAAATATTTATTTTAATTTTATTATTAACTAAATAGTCAAATAGTGCGCTTGGCCATTTATAGAGAAACAGGCAGCAAACAAGTGACCAATCCTGAGTGGCGACATCACTACATTCTGTTCGGCACGGGTATGTAGTGTCGTTTCAGTGTATGATCAGATTTTCTCTGTAAAATTTACAAAGACAACAAATGTATGGTGCCTAGTGTTTTAATCTGTTCTGGTTTTAAGTTATGTTATAATTCCAGGAGTTTGTTTATTATATTTTAAATGACATTTGAATTGCCATAAAAATAGTATTTAGCCTTAAAATAAATTTATAAATATAAACACACAGAAAGGGTTAATAGGTAACCCATGCCATTACTGGAGCAGTGAAGAATTTGTTCACACAGCTGTGTGGAATGCACTCCAGATGTTCACACCTGTGTGTAAAGTGAATTCTTCTACTCTTTGTCCTTGGTTAGCTTTTTATCACTTCAGACTCTTCTTAAATTGATCAGCAGCAGACCGGTCACCCTGCATTCCAAGAAATCCAGTCATTCTGGAGATCGAGATTGAACCTCTCTGAAAATCAGCTCATAACATCATCATATTACCTAACTACAAATAAACATGACACAGAATGGTCTTTATTTATGAGTATAATGATTTTTGAGAATATATTTTTAATTTCTGAGAGTCATTGTCCAATGTTTCCAGTGTCAACAACAACCTTGTTTTGTTTCACATCAGAATGAGATGATGTTGAGTATTACAATTACAATTTTCCAGGCTGATTTCCGATTTTCATAGAGTTTGACCTGCCGATTTAAGCCGATTTTCTATATATATATTTATAAAACACCATATACTTTTACTCAAACTTAATAATAAAAACATGTTTAAATGGATAGATTTTCTTTTCTGACATAGCCTACTCCAGTTCTTGTTAACTTAAAACACACAACATGCAAATTTTGGGCACTTTTAAATCCTTTTTTTTTAATCAAAAGTGTGCTTTCACTTTAATTGAGTGTGATTCACTGCTGCTCACGTGACGTTCCTGCTTGACGCTCACGCGCTGTTCCTGCTCCTGGTGTGAATGCACTCATTGATTAACATGCAAGCCGAAAAAGGGGTGAAACGGCCGTAATTCACAAGGTTTTCATACATGTGCGTTCCGTGTGCATGTGTGATACTGATGTTGCGCAAGGTTAATCATGCGGCGCCCAAGTGCATTTGACCGGCATAAAATCGGCATAATGTCAGACTGACCAGCCGGTTGCCGGTCATGGCCAATCACGTGAAAATCCGGCTCCGATCACGCCCGGTCAATCGGAGCATCTCCACTGTTAAGGTTATCCCCCCGACCTCTAACATTAACGGATCTTGGTTCAAGAACAGCAGTTTTGCAAGCTGCTGTCTGGACCAAAGCTGCATTTTCTGCTGTGGAAACATTTGGAACAGTTCTAGATCATCCAGCTTCATGCTATTGGTAGAAAAAGAGCTAGAGAGACATTTGCTGTAACCTGGGTGGGAACCATCTTTGGTTCAGTCATTCTGGACACTGAACGTCCCCTCCACCCTCGAATGCAGCTGAAATCACACCGCCCCCACCCTTCTGACAGTATGGGACAGATGCAGTTGTATTGGGATTTGGATTGGTGGGGGTTGTGTTCAGAGTCAGTGGGGGGCTGATGGCAGCACTCTCTTTGTGCTGGTTTGCTCAGAAGCGTGAGGAATGTCCGCCTGGTCCCCCATGATGTGCTCAGCTGTTGGCCATTGCTGGGGAGAGTTTTAACTCATAAAATATGCCGCTTGGTTTTAGGTACCTCCTTTCCAGTGAGTGTTTGTTTCATACAGACTTTGTGTTGTCATTTTTTTTTAAATTCATTTGCATACATATAAAATATACTGAAGTCAACATTTGAAGTGGATCAAAAAAGTTTATCAAAGTTGTCCTAGACAAGAACGGATGTTGTTCAAAACGCATGTATAACTTTGAAGAAAGGTTTTGATCCACTTCAAATGTTGACTACTTTAGTTTTATGAAAACTTAATTTTATTGTGAAATATTTTTTAATTGGTCGTTTTATTGCCGTTCACCTGAAGGTTATTTGTATTGTTTCCTGTTAGAGAACTCTTTTTCTGTACTCTTGTTCTTTTCTGATCAGATAGCCACACTTGAGGTTCTTCAAAAATGCATTTTTGGTTTACTATGCCCAAATTCATGTGGAAGGGCATTTGGCATTTGGAGATTGATTTATAAACCAAAGTCTGCCCTCTTTTAGAAAATGGATGTCAGTGGAGTCAAAGTTCTAGAGTCGGCCGAACGACATCCCAGGAGCGCCGACAGCAGGTTCTGGACCGGTACCGTCGCTTCAAGGAGCTGTCTACTGTGCGCAGACAGAAACTTTGAGGACTCTAAATCCGGTTCCAGTTCTTCGTCGAGAATGCAGATGAGCTTCTAGAAATGGATCCAAGAGAAAGCTACAGATTGCCTCTGAATGAGAACTACAAGGACCCCAGCAACCTACAGGTGAGAGAAAAACCTATATATACTGTATATATTGTAGAAGTAGAAGAGTCACTTTGAAAACTTCTAAATTGCTTTTATATGAACAACTCACCTCAGGCAAAAAAAAAATAAAGTATTAAAGTGTTTTATCACCACTGTTCCTGAAGTGACCTTCTCCCTTAAGCTGTAAATTCCTTGACTGGTTGTCTGCTGTAATCAACAGTAAATGTATGTGTAGAGTCATCAGATTATAATAGCTTGAACACATACATACAATGACTTTTAACAAAACTATATATTGTGACATATATGTGCAGCTGATTATGAAGTTGGTTGAAATTAGGCCTTACAGAGTTGCAAAGCTCTCTAAAGAAATCTTCACAAACTACATTATTTAAAACCGAGAAGTTAAGAGCTGCATAGTATGCGTCAACTTTACCATTATTTTCTACTTACAGAGCTTTCTTTTTTTACATTTCTTCAGGGAAAGCTCCAGAAACATCAAGCCTTTGAGGCAGAGGTGCAGGCTAACGCTGGGGCCATTATGAAACTGGACGAAACTGGCAACCTCATGAATATCCGAGAGCCACTTTGCATCTGAAACCATTTGAGCAAGAGACTCTTTCTTTTTAATACCACATGCTACATTTCCATAATGACGAAAAGTGTAATTTATAGTTTTTTAACATCGTCCTATATGGATCAGTCTTTCACGCCTTACCGGACCTCTCAGCGACCAATAGTAAAAAGTGTCAATTATGGTGCTTTCATTCAAGTAGGTGCTTGAGTGCGGTGAAAGATGTTTAATTTTAATTTCTTCTGCTTCTTTTAACAGTGCATGTCCCTTGAAAGAACTGTGTGCAGTGTTTTTGTAGCGTACCTCAAATTCCTTACTCAGTCTTTCTATTACAGTCCAAACTGACTTTCTATTTCAGAAAACAACATTTCTGACTTCATCTGTCCTAGAAAAAATATGTGTGACAAGGAGAGCATTTTGTTTTGATCCTAACTCTCTGTCTTTGTCCCCTCTTTAAACTCAGACCCGTCTAGAGGAGCTTCACCGTCTGTGGGACCTGCTGCTGCAGAAGACTAAAGAGAAGGGAGTGCGTCTCCTGCAGGCCCAGAAATTGGTGCAATATCTCCGTGAGTGCGAGGATGCTCTGGACTGGATCAGTGACAAGGTGAGAAACAATAGTAGGCGTCCATACAGTATATTGTGCTATAGGCATGTTTGTTCAATTCTGAAGAATAATTACACCCAGATATTTGAAAATGCACTGACAGAACTTTTTTGCAGGAAGCGATTGCCACCTCAGAGGAGCTTGGACAGGACCTGGAGCATGTGGAAGTTTTACAGAAGAAGTTTGAGGAGTTCCAGACAGACTTGGCAGCCCATGAGGAGCGTGTGAACGAGGTGAACCAGGCAGCTGGTAAGCTAACCCAGGAGAACCACCCAGAGGCTGAGCTCATCTTGAAGAAGCAGGAGGAGGTGAACGCTGCCTGGCAGAGGCTGAAGGGCTTGGCTCAGCAGAGGCAGGGCAAGCTGTTTGGAGCTGCTGAGGTGCAGCGTTTCAATCGGTACGTTCACACCAATAATAATTATAAAGTTTTAATAATCTTTCTATTTCTCTGAGAATAAGGAAGTCCACATCTCTTTCAGAACAATTTTTGTACACATGACGAACAATAAAACATTGACAGCCATTCAGAGACAAACCGTTTTAGCATTAAAATTGCACGGCAGATGATGCAGCACGTGCTTATAGTAAATGGAACGTTATTATGCTTTGATGTGGATGCTAATATAGATGTGTTATCTTTATACTTATTGTTTTTCAAAGACATTTGTACAGTAATCGGCTGTATTTTATGAATCTTTCTATGGGATTTCCTGATGTAATCACTACTATTTATAAAAAATTGTCTTTAATTACTGAAATTTTCTGTTCTGGCCTACAGGGATGTGGATGAGACAATCAGCTGGATTAAGGAGAAGGAGCAGCTGATGGCGTCTGATGATTTCCGGTCGTGACCTCGCCAGCGTTCAAGCCCTGCTCCGGAAGCACGAAGGACTGGAAAGAGACTTGGCAGCCTTGGAGGACAAGGTCAGTCTCAGCCTATCTACAAACCTTTTTTTTCTATTTCACAATACAGGCCTAATCAATTGTATACATTTATTCTCTCATTGTTTTTTATGTACATTCAGTTTAATGCACCCCCTTGCCCATGTTTAAGCAATGGGCAATACTTCTTTGTGTATGATATAGACATGTTCTCCTGTCTTCAGGTAAACACTCTTGGTGGTGAGGCAGACCGTCTGCAGCAGACACACCCCCAGAACGCCACTCAGATCCACCTGAAAAGAGACGAGCTCATTACCAACTGGGAGCAAATCCGGTACCCTGGCGGCTGAGCGACACGCTCGCCTCAATGACTCCTACAGGTGGGTTAATGCACACCTTTTTGCTTTTGATCGCTTCAAATTGAGATTTTAATGTTAAAAATCTCTGTACACAGTGCAAGCTTGTGATCTTATGATTTCTTTTTATTTTAGGCTGCAGCGCTTCACTGCAGATTTCCGTGATCTGACCAGCTGGGTGACCGAGATGAAGGCTCTGATCAACGCAGACGAGTTGGCCAACGATGTGGCTGGAGCTGAGGCCCTGCTCGACCGTCACCAGGAGCATAAGGTATTGTCCTAACATCTAAACAAGTAGAGCAACATGGGAAATTTATGTTTGCATTTCTTTCTATAAAATGTGTTTTAATAGAAACAAACTTATTTGAGTGTGATTTGCTAATGAAGTATTGCTATTGTAATTGGTCTTACTGTGTTCTACCAAGGATGCTTGGCATTGAATGACTGATTGTGTCCATAATGTTTTACCAGGGTGAGATTGACGCTCATGAGGACAGTTTCAAATCTACTGATGAGGCTGGGCAAGCTCTGCTGAACACTGGGCATTATGCTTCTGAGGAAGTCAAGGAGAAGGTGTGTCTGACCTTAGATCTGTGTTTTTGACTATTTGTAAAGTCATAATTGAAGTCTTTGTAAATCTAAAGTGAGCAGCACCTGAATGACTCCCCATTTTGTGTTCGTCGGTGTAGCTGGGCATACTCTCTGAAGAAAAAGTGTCTCTTCTGGAGCTGTGGGAGCTACGCAGGCAGCAGTATGAGCAGTGCATGGACCTGCAGCTCTTTTACAGGGACACTGAGCAGGTTGACAACTGGATGAGCAAGCAGGAGGTATGAATTAGTGTAGAAATCATTAATCTTATATTGTGAAGATCACACTTCCTCTCAAACGTGTAACAAAAATTTAGTTTGAAAGACTTTAAAGGTCTCAATCTGTCTTCCTCAAGGCTTTCTTGCTGAATGAAGATTTAGGTGACTCTCTGGACAGTGTTGAAGCTCTTCTGAAGAAACACGAAGACTTTGAGAAATCCCTCAGCGCCCAGGAAGAGAAAATCACCGTAAGAAATCAAACAGTCTGATGTACAATTCAAGGCCTGGTACAATTTTATTTTACATTTATTTTAATTCTGTATTGAAATGTACAGGCCCTGGATGAGTTTGCCACAAAACTGATCCAGAACAATCATTACGCCAAGGAGGATGTGGCCACCCGCAGAGATGCAGTAAGTGGAGATTAGCACCCTGAAATGTCCTTCATTTCACCCTCGCAAGCAGTTTCCTCTTCTCAATTATTGCTAACAGAAGTGCTGAATCACTGGTAATAGTATAATTTAAACGCCTTTTTTCTGCTTCAGCTGCTGAGCAGACGCAATGCTCTTCATGAGCGTGCTCAATTTCGCCGTGCCGCCTGGAGGACTCTTTCCATCTGCAGCAGTTCTTCCGTGACTCTGATGAGCTCAAGAGCTGGATCAATGAGAAGATGAAGACCGCAACTGACGAGGCCTACAAGGTATGTTGTCCTAGAACTTCTACAAATTGTTTTGCATATTTATATATTAATATTGTCTATATTTCTTTCTTTCTCATCCTTTTTCCTCTTTAGGACCCATCCAACCTGCAGGGGAAGGTACAGAAGCACCAGGCCTTCGAGGCCGAGCTTTCTGCTAATCAGAGCCGTATTGATGCACTGCAGAAGTCAGGCCAGGAACTGGTTGATAGGAAACACTATGCGTCCAGTGAGGTGTCCACCCGAATGGATGAGGTCAGCTCTCAGTGGAAGAAACTTCTAGAGGCAACTGAGCTCAAAGGTAACAAAATGCTCAAGAGTGTGAATTTAACGTGGACAAGAATTTCTGAAAGATACTATCTGACTGACAAATAATGTAACAACCACTGTTCATTTAGTTCTACCATCGTGTTATGAAACCATAACTTTTTTTGCTCTAGTTAAAAACTATTCAGAACAGTAACAAATATATTTTTTTAATGATATCACCTCCTTTACCCTTATAGGGATTAAGTTGCGTGAAGCAAACCAGCAGCAGCAGTTCAATCGTAATGTGGAGGACATCGAGCTGTGGCTGTATGAGGTGGAGGGACACCTGGCCTCCGATGACTTTGGAAAAGACCTGACCAGCGTCCAGAACCTTCAGAAGAAACATGCTCTGCTAGAGGCTGATGTGGCTGCCCACCAGGTAATAATGTCTGAATGATTTTGAATATAACTGACAGAATCTTTCTGAAGTTTTATTAAACATCTAAACTTCCTTCATCTTAACTGACAGCTTGTTTCTCACCTCTTGACAGGACCGTATTGATGGCATTACCATCCAGGCCAGGCAGTTCCAGGAGGCTGGCCATTTTGATGCTGATAACATCCGCAAGAAACAAGAGGCTCTGGTGGCACGCTACGAGGCCCTGAAAGGAGCCCATGGCCGCCCGTAAACAGAAGCTTTCAGACTCTCTGCGCCTTCAGCAACTTTTCAGAGATGTAGAAGATGAGGAGACCTGGATCCGAGAGAAGGAACCTATTGCTTCCTCCACCAACAGGGGTCAGTGTAATTAAATTACATTAAATGAGGTCTTAGTCAAAAGAAGTTGGCATTCTACAGACTATCTAAAATTACTATAGTCTGTTGACATTCAAATAATAATCATCTTCTTGTACCCTCTCAGGAAAAGACCTTATTGGAGTCCAGAACCTTCTGAAGAAACACCAGGCTCTGCAGGCAGAAATCTCTGGTCATGAGCCCAGAATCAAAGCTGTTTCTCAGAAGGGGGAAGCCATGGTTGATGAGGGTAGGATTTATTTCTAGCATTTTCATAAGACATTGACTTTGTATTAGGCTTTGCTTCAGAATAGCCTCTATGCACGAACCCTGATGACGTGTGTCCGAAAGAATCTCAGTCGGCGTCTTTACTTCCGGAAGCGCGTTCTGCAGGCCAAGTGTATAGCGGCAAAACTTGAATAAAATCCATTTTCTCCGAAACGGAGGCAACGATTTTAGAAACGCTGATTCGCTAGTCGAATTTCGTATCGATATAAGAGAATACTAACCCTCAAAGTTGTTGATGTAGCTCGAAATATATAATTTAAATAACTTCTCTTTTTCACTCTTGTGTGACAGCTAACTGCCTCACAGTGTTGTTAACATCATTCACGTTAACCGCAGGACATTTTTATAAACAGCAAGTGTAATTTGACACTATCTACACCTAACGCAAAACCGGCTTCTGACCATAGACTGACGCAGCACCGGAAGTGACTGGGCGTGCTGAGACAAACTCTGACGCGATCGTGCATAGAGGCTATTAAGCGCCTTTAGTCAATGTAGAAACAATAAGTTAGAAGGACTTATGAAGATTAAAAAAGCTTTTTTCCCTCTGTTTCAGGCCACTTTGCAGGGGAGGATGTGAAAGCTAAGCTCCAAGAGCTGCACAACCGCTGGGGACGGACTAAAGGGAAAAGCGACCCAGCGTAGACAGGATCTGGAGGACTCCCTTCAGGCTCAGCAGTACTTCGCTGATGCCAGACGAGGCCGAGTCCTGGATGAGAGAGAAGGAGCCTATTGTAGGAAGCACTGACTATGGCAAAGACGAGGACTCAGCAGAGGTAAACGAGGAGAGGGACTGGCTTTCATCTAGAATGGACCTCTTTTAGGTTTAGAGGCCTGAAATTTGAGCAAATAACCTCATATTTGAGCAAAATTTGCAAAGTAAGGGGGAAAAAATTATTAATTTACTGTTCTGGTGTTTGTTTCATATAGCATCTCTCATTCACAAAATATTTAATTGGCAGATCTAAAATTAGTTTGCTTTGTAATGTCTCCAAAAAAATGTATGGTCACTGAAATTTAATTGTTATTTACAGGCTCTGCTCAAGAAGCATGAGGCACTGATGTCTGATCTGAGTGCATATGGCAGCAGCATCCAGGCCTTAAGAGAACAAGCTCAGGGCTGCAGAGTAAGACCACACAACACTACTACATTGACCAAAAGGAAATAATATTGACTACAAGTGCATCCTTCATTCATTTCATGTCAATGAAAATGTGGTCCTCTTTCATGGATTTCATTAACAGCAACAAGTGGCCCCCACTGATGATGAGACTGGTAAGGAGCTGGTTCTTGCTCTGTATGACTACCAGGAGAAGAGTCCACGTGAGGTCACCATGAAGAAGGGCGACATCCTCACTCTGCTCAACAGCACCAACAAGGTGATTAATATGGCATGCTACATGTTAACATGTTACTTAGCATAACAGTTTGGAGCTAAATGACAGTTTGAACTCATTCAAGTAATATATTTATCTTGTCCTCAGGATTGGTGGAAAGTAGAAGTGAACGACAGGCAGGGCTTTGTTCCCGCGCGGTACATGAAGAAGTTGGACCCGACTCAATCTTCCTCTCGCGAGAATCTGCTAGATGAACAGGGCAGCATCGCTCTGCGACAGGATCAGATTGACAACCAGTAAGAGTTATTCTGATTTCAGTTTTCTCATCAAATGATTGTGGGCAGATTTCTCACTGTATGCTTAATATGCATTAGTGCTGTTAATGTAAGTCAGTAAGAATTTTTTTATTTTTTTTAATTAATGTATTCATGAAAAAAAAAAAAGTTTTCAGCATAGACAAGAAGAGATGTTTCTTAAGCAGCATATTAGAATATTTTCTAAAGAATCATGTGACACTGAAGATTGGAGTAAATGCTGCTGAAAATTCAGCTTTGCCATCACTGGAATAAATTACATTTTAAATATATTTAACTGGAAAACAGTACAATTGCTACAATTACTAATTAATCTGCATAGCGTGTAATTCACTGAAACAATTTGAATTGATTGAAAGCCCTAATGTGAACATGTATGTGTACTTGTTTTTTTACCTCACATCTCACATTCCAACAAAATCATTTCTTTTTAACACGAACCACTTAAGATCTTTGCATCTTTATTTCTTCCTGTAGCTCAAAAAGGGCATCTGTTAAAAACTAACTCTCAATAATGTTTCTGACCCCTCGTTACTCCTCTTTTTCCTTTATTTTCTTTTTCTTTCTTCATTTAAATGCTTGCATGTGTCTGCTTGCCCTGCCCTGTGGCAGGACTGTGGTCACCAAGGAGGTGTGCAGCGTATCTATGCGCATGAAGCAGGTGGAGGAACTGTGAGTAAGCCTAACCTATGTCATTCCTTTGATCAAAGAAGCCTTTGATCAATCAATGCTAAACCTTCATCCTCATTCCTCTCATCCATATGGTATTTCTGTCACACTTTAGGTCTTCTAACATTCTCTCCTTACTATAATATATCCCTCTGTCCAGATAATTCTCATTCCTTCTCAACTCTTCTATTTCATCAAGGGATAGAAGTTCACATCTCTGAGCTTTTTCCATTCGTAAATTCATTCTGCATTTTCAGTGGCTGACTATGCAGATTTTTTGTCAGTAGTTGAACCCCTGTCTGTGTTTCCACTTTTCATTTCCTCTCCTAGAGGAAGATGCTTCAGTCCCTGCGTTGAGATGGGAGTTGCAAGGTTCTGACTTCTTTCTTTATCCCTCTCTTTCTCTATCAGGTATGGTACACTGCAAGACTTGGGAGAGAAGAGGAAAGACATGCTGGAGAAGAGCTGCAAGAAGTTCATGCTTTTCCGTGAGGCGAACGAATTGCAGCAGTGGATCAATGAGAAGGAGTCAGCGCTTACTAATGAGGAGGTCGGCTCTGACCTGGAGCAGGTGGAAGTGCTGCAGAAGAAGTTTGATGACTTCCAGAAGGTTTGTTTCTCCTACACATCTGTGACACATTTATCATCAGACACTAGCATTGGCATGTTTCCTGATTATAAACTCTTTGTTTTGTCTTTTTTTGTTTTATTGTTTACTAGGATCTGAAAGCAAATGAGTCTCGGCTGAGGGACATAAATAAGGTGGCATCTGAGCTGGAGTCTGAAGGACTGATGGCGGAAGAAGCTCCGGTTGTGCAGGCCCAGGTGAGAGAAAAACACTTTATACAGGCAGTGAATTTGATTATACATACACATACACTACTGTTCAAAAGGTTGTTTTTTTTTATATATTTTTGAAAAAAGTCTCTTATTCTCACAAAGGGTGCATTTATATAAAATATTGTAAAAACAGTAATATTGTGGAATATGATTAGAATTTAAAATAGCTGTTTTCTATTTTAATTTATCTTAATGTAATTTGTTGCTTATCAAAGTTGAAAATCATTCCAATATGCTGCTTAGTTGCTCAAGAAACATTTATTATTATCAGTGTTGGAAACATTTGCTCTTATATTATTTTTGTCAAAACTGTGATTCATTTTTTTTTCTTTAGTGTTCTGTGATCAATAGAAAGTTTAAGAGAACAGCATTCATTTAAAATAAAAATATTTTGTTACATTATACATTTCTATCAAGTCACTTTTGATCAATTTAACGCATCCTCACAGAATAAAAGTATTTAAAAATAAAAACTTTTTCAAACTTTTGAATGGTAGTGTGAATCATGATTATTAGTCATTTCACTCATCATCATTTACATCGAAATGTGGGAGTATACATACATACACATTATAGTTGTATGCTTATTTGTTTGACTGTATTTATGAGCATTATAGATGTGGTGACTCTGCCTATTTTTCCCCCTTTCTCCTTCCAACCCTCCATTCCCTCCTCCTCCACCATCCTTTCATCACACCATCAGCAACTAGAGATGCTGGGCTCAGCTCCTGGCAAGGTCATTATTATTTTATATAATTCATATTGTCTCTACAACAGTTACATATCACAAGAATATCATGTGATGTTTTTGTGGGTTGAACTGATTGTATTCCTATTTTATTTCACAGGATGAAGCTGACTCTAAAAGTGCATCTCCATGGAAGGTAATCTATTATATCATCTAATCTTTTGGTCTTTGAGATTGGTGCATGTGGAGTTTTTGATGCAGGGTCTTGTTTTACCTGTATGTTGTTTGTTGACTGTGGTTACAGAAAGAAAAGAACAGTCTGGTTCTTTTAATTCACATGGTAACACTCTCTTGATTGGTGTGTTTCTTATCTGTTCTTTCAAATTTTTTAACTCAATATAGTCTGTTCGCTTGGCTGTTCAAACAACGGCCAACTTTAATACTATTAAGGTAAGTTCCTAGGTTCTTCGTTGCAATCTTTAAATCATCCCACAACCCATCCTACTAAATCTGCATTGTGGCCTGTGTACCTGGAGGACTACCTCATTGTGGTGGTCTTGTACGTTTACCATGGTCTCTGATTCCCTTTGTCTCATTACTGAACCATCAACTGTGCAGTTGCATCCCCCCACCCCACCTTTTCCTTTCTTGAGTACATGTTGCTTATTTGAAATAACTCCTTTGTCTTGACACCATCTTTTTTTGGTGGAGGTATAACAGCCATTCTAGAATGCATTAACGCTTCTTTTTTCAGCTTTTGTCAGATGCATCCACCCCAGTCTCCATATTTGCTGACTGCCATCACTCATCCTTTGTGCTTAAATGTTGTAGCCTTTTTGTTTGTTACACTCATCCATACTGTTGCTTTTGCTGCTGAAATGAAGAGCAAAGTATGGCACAAAGGATTTAGAAGCATTTATGTAGTGCTTTGCATAGTGAATTGGCTGTTAAAAATATTTCTAAATATACATTACCATAACATTTTTGTTTCTCAACAGTCATTTTACGTCATTCATGTTTAATCTTCTGCCTGCTGTCAAGGATCACATGATTGTATTATGTAGACCAATAACGGTAAGCTCTGAATGGCTGCTAATGGTTATATGGTGGTGTACAGGAGCTGAACAACCGCTGGAGGGCCCTGCAGCAGCTGGCTGAAGACAGAAGCAACATGCTGGGTAGTGCTCATGAAGTGCAGAGGTTCCACAGGTACATATATGGAACAGATAAAAACTATCTGTCGTTCATACTGTTCATCTTGTACGATATGAGCCACAGGAAATGCAGAGAAATTCAGCTAGTGTGTGATTCACAGGGATGCAGATGAGACCAAGGAATGGATTGAAGAGAAGAACCAAGCCCTGAACACCGATAACTATGGCCATGACCTCGCCAGCGTGCAAGCTCTGCAGCGGAAGCACGAAGGCTTTGAGAGAGACCTGGCTGCTCTAGGAGACAAGGTAAAATTCATCGTCATTGATTTAGTTTGAGTTTTCTTGGTTGATTCCTTGCCTAAAACATCAGCTAAATATCCTCTTCCTCCTGTGGCAGGTGAACTCCCTGGGTGAGACTGCAGAGCGTCTGATTCAGTCTCATCCTGAGGCTGTGGATGACATCCAGGAGAAGTGCACCGAGCTGAACACAGCCTGGAGCAGCCTGGTGGGTCGTGCTGACCAACGCAAAGAAAAACTGGGCAACTCTCACGACCTGCAGCGCTTCCTCAGTGACTTCAGGTGAGAAGGATCAATAAAAAGAGATGAAAATACGTGTTGCAAAAGGAACAACTTAGATAAAGCAGTAGTATAGAAGTCTATAAACAAATCTGTGCTTCTTTCTTGCAGAGATCTCATGTCCTGGATCAATGGCATCAGAGGCCTCGTGTCTTCCTGACGAACTGGCCAAAGACGTCACTGGAGCTGAAGCCTTGTTGGAGAGACATCAGGTACTGAATCCTGCCAGAAACATCTGTGATCTGTATTTTGTCGCATTACTGTTTTAGCTTTTGTTTAGCTTTCCTGTAGCTCAACAGTAGAGCATTGGCGCTTGCAACGTCAAGGTCATGGTTTCGAT
Organism: Hybognathus amarus; assembly: GCA_030378365.1. NCBI lineage: Eukaryota > Metazoa > Chordata > Actinopteri > Cypriniformes > Leuciscidae > Hybognathus > Hybognathus amarus. The sequence continues at coordinate 40,679 of JAQIUQ010000381.1, read as the reverse complement.
TCCCAGGGAGCAAGAACTGATAAGAATGTAAATGTGTACCTTGAAATGCAATCTAAGTCGCTTTGGATAAAACATTATTGTTCATGGACCAAACACAGTTTTGCAAAGGAAATAGATTTTTTTTTTTAAACACTCACATGTTCGCATTCTGTAGGAACACCGTACTGAGATCGATGCTCGTGCAGGCACCTTCCAGGCCTTTGAGCAATTTGGACAGCAGCTTCTTGCCCGTGGCCACTACGCCAGCCCTGAGATCCAACAGAAGCTGGAGGCTCTTGACCGGGAGCGTGCTGACCTGGAGAAGGCCTGGGTTCAGCGCAGGATGATGCTGGACCAGTGTCTGGAACTACAGGTCAGGAGGGATCATGTTTACTTTTAACAAACAAACCATTGACATTAGAACATTTTTCAGTCAAATAACATTATATGTTTTGTTTTTTTGTCTTCTGCAGCTATTCAACCGTGACTGCGAGCAGGCTGAGAACTGGATGGCAGCTCGCGAGGCCTTCTTGGCCAGCGATGACAAGGGAGACTCCCTGGACAGTGTGGAAGCCCTCATCAAGAAACACGAAGACTTTGACAAGGCTATCAATGTGCAGGTCAGCAAGCGCCATTGTGATAGAACAATTCAGTCATTCTCTCATTTTTTGATTTTGACGTGGAATTACTTTTTTTGCTAATTTTGATTTGATTGTCTTTGCAGGAAGAGAAGATTGCAGCACTGCAGTCTTTTGCTGACCAGCTCATTAGTGCCGACCACTACGCTAAGCCTGAAATCTTCAATCGCCGTAATGAAGTCTTGGACAGGTCCGGCTCCTTCCGGTTTATACTGCTCAGACTGAGTAAATCCGTACCATGTAAATATTTGTGGTTTTCATGTGGTTTTTATTTCATTCTGACCTCCAGGTGGCGCCGTCTCAAGGCTCAGATGATTGAGAAACGCTCTAAGCTGGGTGAGTCGCAGACTCTGCAGCAGTTTAGCAGAGACGTAGATGAGATTGAAGCATGGATCAGTGAGAAACTACAGACCGCCACTGACGAGTCTTACAAGGACCCCACTAACATCCAGGTAACGTCACATTTCAGGGCATCAATCTCAGAACACATCGTGCCAACCTTTTTTCAGACATGCTGAAGTTCTAAAGATCAGTATCCCGCTTAAGTCTAACCTTGTAAATCTATTAATACCATAATAAAGTGCAAATTAAAAATGCATTTCTCTTGTTATCCCTGCCTTAACCAACCCCAAGTGTTTTATTACATAGGAAATTAAACTGAATTTCTGTCTGTGTTCCCATTGTCTGTTTCTAGCTGTCCAAGCTGCTGGTAAGTGCAGTAGTGCCAAAGCTAACTAACCTCAGTAGGGTCTCTCCACTTGTCCATTGTCTTATTGTTGTGTTTGTAAATGTGTATTTGAGTTCCGTATGTCTTATAAATGTCTTGCTTTGTATAGCATCATCAGCTGTTTGTCATTGTTCCTTCCCGTGACCCATCGTTGCAGCCTTTAATTTTTAATTGCTGGGTGTGGCCTCCATTTTCATGTTGTCATTGAAGTTGGGATGTTTTGATTTAAATTCGTTCCTCACAGAAAATCTGTGCTTCTCACAGAGTCACGTATCTAAAAGCAAACTTTGTTTGAAATGTTTGGCTGTGTTTGGAATAGCATAGTAAAACACTTCATACTATTCATTATGTGATTTTAATTAAGTAAACATAAGCAGTTTGTTTTACAGTGAAGCGCAGCTCTGTTCATTTTGATGGTGTAATATTTGAAAATAAAGAATTGAAGACAGCCTAATAATTAAAATTACAGGTATACTATAAAATACAAGTATTACATGAATATTCATTATTTTATTTTACAATATTTTTGTATATTACATGAAAGGTCTAGTTAGCGCATTATCCACTGTATCCCACACAGTGTGCTGTAATTGTACTGCACTTTTTGATAAATGTACTTATTCTTTCAAATATTACATGCATAAACAAATGTCTAATATGCATGCTGCAATAATAGTATGTTATAGTATGGTGGGGTGCTATTCCGAACATAGCCACAATACTGTATCAATTCAGAGAGATGCTGGAGAAGTGCTTTCAAACAATTAATTTTGCTTTGCTTTTTGTGGAATACTGTGTTAAAATAACAGAATCAGTTACATGTGTGCGACGGCCAGAATCCATAGTGTGTTACAGCTTTTTTTGAGTGTCTCCGCAAATGCTTTAGATGAGCCGTTTGGAAGTGCTTTATTCCCTTTCTCCATCTCTCTGGGTAATATAAAATGTGGAATGATCTTAGACAAAACACCCCAACTCCTAGATTTCTCCACAGAGTTATTTATGTGCTGGATGGCATCCACATCATTTTATTGAATGTTTCATCAGGCTTTGAATGTGTCATGTTTATAGAACGAGTTCCACGTCACGTGTTTGGTCCTTGTTTGGTGGTTTGTAAATTCACAGTCACTTCACATTTTGTTTTTTGTGTGCGTGTGTAATGGACACATTTTTTTTGAAAGGTGTGCACTTTTGTGATTTACAGATAAGACATCACTTTTCTCAAACAGTCTAAACAAAGGCATACACATAAAACGCACACATGTATGTTACAGTTGCATTGAATATGCACTGCTTTCATGGATATTGAGTTTTTACACAGATGTTTATATCAGTTTCCTGTACACATCTACAGAGGTAGATAGAAAACAAGCTGTTGCTTTTGTACACCTGCACCCTTGCATCGACTTCACTGTGTGGCTCAGTTTTGCTGTATTTCGCTCTTGCCACTTTCAGAGCAAGCACCAGAAGCACCAGGCTTTTGAGGCTGAGTTGCACGCTGAATGCTGATCGTATCCGCGGGGTGATAGACACGGGCAATGCTCTCATCCAGAGAGGTGCCTGTGCTGGAAGTGAGGATGCTGTCAAGGTAACACTTTCGGAAGTGTTTCAGAAATAGGCAGCTGCTTAGTTAGGGTCTGTACTCATTTTGCTGTGGTCGCGCTGCATATTTGCTCTCAGGCTCGTCTTAACGCCCTGGATGAGCAGTGGCAGTTCCTCGTCAACAAATCTGCTGAGAAGAGTCAGAAACTAAAGGAAGCAAACAAGCAGCAGAACTTCAACACTGGCATCAAGGACTTTGACTTCTGGCTGTCTGAGGTAATTACGTGACTTAAAGCTACACTGTGTGATTTTTACCCCCATCTAGCAGTGAAAAGGTATATGACCATCCAGTGAATATTAGTTTCTGTTCCTCTCAATTCCGATTTCGTTTTAACTCCTACGGTGACCAAAGTAGTCCAAGATTAATATGGCTTCCAGTTCTATCTCGTCCATGAGTGTTAACTCAAACGTAAACGCGAAAGGCGAAGCTTGAATTAACGGGCTAATGTACTTTCAAGATGGAGGGGCAACATGGCGACCGACATTAGAACCCCTTACCCATATGTGTTTTCAATGGCATATTATACACTCACGAGAATACTTTATTACTTGAACGACGTAAATATACATTAATGAGCACATATGTATTTGTAAGAACTAAGTGTTTTTTTAGCTAAGAATAAACTAAAAGAGTTACACAGTGTAACTTTAATAGCTACCGAGGATAGGTCTTTGTTCAAATTTTCTTACTAGAATAATTCCAAACATTCTGGCGTTCTTCCTCTGCTCCTAGGTTGAGGCTCTTCTTGCCTCTGAGGATTATGGGAAAGATCTGGCCTCAGTCAACAATCTGCTTAAAAAGCACCAGCTTTTGGAGGCTGACATCTCTGCTCATGAGGTAGCTCACCGACTATAACTCCAGACATACTCATCATTTTATTTTCAGTTAGCACATTCTGATGGCTCTTTGGTGTCTTTGTGCTCTTATAGGATCGTCTGAAGGATCTTAATGGCCAGGCTGACAGCCTGATGGCCAGCAATGCCTTCGACACTTCCCAGGTCAAGGACAAGCGTGATGCCGTTAATGGACGCTTCGTCAAAATCAAGAGCATGGCTGCCGGGCGCCGTGCCAAGCTGAACGAGTCGCATCGTCTGCACCAGTTCTTCAGGGATCTGGACGATGAGGAATCTTGGATCAAGTATGGTTTACATCAATTTTAGACCACTCAGAATGATCACACACAAACCTTTTTTCATTTAAGGCTGTATACTAGATCTAATTCATTCTGTTTCATTAGGGAAAAGAAGTTGTTGGTGAGCTCGGAGGACTATGGACGTGATTTGACAGGAGTACAGAATCTGAGGAAGAAGCACAAGAGGCTGGAGGCTGAGCTGGGAGCACACGAGCCAGCCATTCAGGTGAGGAGACGCATGCAACATTGTTGCATACCTTGACTGGAGTGTTTTAAGATGAAGTGAATCATAATTCTGAATGCTTATGGTATTTTTTTTGTCCTTGCAGTCTGTGTTGGAGACTGGAAGAAGCTGTCTGACGACAACACCATAGGACAGGAGGAGATCCAGCAGAGGCTGGCCCAGTTTGTGGAGCACTGGAAGGAACTGAAAGATCTGGCTGCTGCTCGGTGAGAACTGTATTTCACTATTTTACTTTTTTCTGGTCTATTTTTCTGTAAGACTCTAAACAACGTTACTGGTTTTACTGCATTTTCGATCAAATTAATTCAATCATGGTGAAATCTTATCAACGCCCAAACATTTGAATGGTAGTGTATATTACCTTGGACCGGAATTTGAAAATAGTTTGGTTTGCCATTTTTTTAGCGGGCAGAGGCTTGAAGAGTCGCTGGAATACCAGCAGTTTGTGGCGAATGTGGAGGAAGAGGAAGCCTGGATTAATGAGAAACTGAACCTGGTCGGAAGTGAGGATTACGGTGATACGCTGGCAGCTGTGCAGGTGTGCAAAACTATAGTATTCATCAGATGAGCTTAGTGAAAGAAAAAAAAAAACAAGATTATAGCCTGGTCTTGGACAGACCTTCATATTGCTGTTTTTTATTGCGTTTTTGTGTCAACACTTTCTTAATTTGGCTCTTTGTTTTCAGGGCTTGCTGAAGAAACATGAAGCATTTGAAACCGATTTTACCGTGCACAGGGACCGAGTGAATGATGTGTGTTCCAATGGAGATGAACTTATCAAAAAGGTATAGTTCAACTATTGGAAAGTCCATATACTCTAAATTTGACCCTTTAATGATTAATAACAGACAAGTTTCTATGAAGTTTAAAATGAGCTGATTGCAATATCATTGTCATATTGTTTCTTCTTTTGCAGGAGAACCACAATGTGGAGAACATCATGGCTAAAATTAAGGCTCTGCGTGGTAAGGTGTCAGAGCTTGAGAGAGCCGCAGCTCAGAGGAAGGCCAAGCTGGATGAGAACTCTGCCTTCCTGCAGTTCAACTGGAAGGCTGATGTGGTGGAGTCCTGGATTGGTGAGTTTTGATATTTCATGCACATGAGAAGATGCTTTCATTTAAAAGGATTGACAAAAAATAAACTGTTATTTTCTCTTTTCACCCTTGTAATCTGTAACCCATTTTTGTGTTTGTCTTTATCAGGTGAGAAGGAAAACAGCCTGAAGACTGATGACTATGGTCGTGATCTGTCCTCGGTGCAGACTCTGCTCACCAAACAGGTGTGACATTGCATATGACAAACATATCTACAAACCATATTCTACATTCAACACATCAAATCCTTTCAAGCTTTACTGTTAAATCTGACTCTTTCCTCTACCCATAGGAAACCTTTGATGCAGGGCTTCAGGCTTTCCAGCAGGAGGGCATCACCAACATCACAGCCCTGAAAGACCAGCTGTTGGCAGCCAAACACGTGCAGTCCAAGGCCATCGAGGCTCGTCATGCCACCCTGATGAAGCGCTGGAACCAGCTGCTGTCCAACTCAGCCGCACGCAAGAAGAAGCTTTTGGAAGCCCAGGAGCACTTCAGAAAGGTGTGAAGAATGGAATTTTGCCTAAAGTGAGGAAATTAAATTCTGTTTTGTATGTCTGTAACTATTGTTCTTATGTTCGCCACTCAATCCAGGTCGAGGATCTTTTCCTCACCTTTGCCAAGAAGGCCTCAGCCTTCAACAGCTGGTTTGAGAACGCTGAGGAAGATCTGACAGACCCCGTGCGGTGCAACTCTCTGGAGGAAATCAGGGCCCTGCGGGACGCCCATGATGCCTTCCGCTCATCTCTCAGTTCCGCAGAGGCTGACTTCAGCCAACTGGCAGAACTTGATCGCCAGATCAAGAGTTACCAAGTGGTATCCAACCCATACACTTGGTTTACCATGGAGGCTCTAGAGGAGACCTGGAGGAACCTTCAGAAGATCATCAAGGTGATATTGGGATCCTGAAGCATAATTTGTTTTCAGTTGTTTGTGCATATGAGGTAGACCAATATTATATGGACTCTGAGATGATTTCTGAATATCTGAAACAGAAAATGTCTGATGCCAGTGACATTTTAATGTATGGTAACACTGTATAAGGTATAATTAGTTGATGCATTAGTAGCTAACATGAACTAACAATGTGTTTTATAGCATTTATTTATTAATCTTTGTTAATGTTAGTCAATATAAATACTAGGGCTGTCGCACATCAATTGTGGCTGAAAAACTACCCCTGAAAAAACTGCTGTGGCTTTGTTTGGAACTGTTTTCATTGGCAAAATTGAGCAAAAACAGACAATACTGACAATAAAAATGTAACCCAATTTTAACTTCAGTTCAATAAAAAAGATCACATGTGCAACAATTAGATTTTGCAAATCTATTATTAAAGGTTGAAATTAACATTTTATAACTGACTCTATAGGAGCGAGAGTTGGAGCTACAGAAGGAGCAGAGGAGACAGGAAGAGAATGACAAACTCAGACAAGAGTTTGCCCAACATGCCAATGCCTTCCACCAATGGCTGCAGGAGACCAGGTACAGGGGACCATCATGCACTACTTGAGTGTTGTGTTCTCTTTCATTATAATTGAGTTATGCTCGAGGATTAAACACACGCATAGCATGCAACACATTTGACTCCACTGCATGACATCACGCACATCTGATTAAATTTAAAATAAGCTTTCCTGATCTCAATGTAACTTTCATAGACCATTTTTATTCGTTTCATCCACTGGTTTTATAATCTGAAGTAATTGCCTGCTTTGTCATGTCTGTTTGTGTGAAGCTCTTCACACAATTCAAACCCATCTGGGCTTGATATGCGACTGCAGTGCTTTGCGCTTGTTACATGTGCTTTCATGTGAGAGTTGAGTAGTGGCATTAATGTCACGGCTCAATGTTTTAACTGTTTCTTTCTCTCTCCCTTGCTTATTTCCCCATTCCTTTTCCCTATTTGCTGCTACCCTGATGCTTTGGATCATTTTTTTTAATCAGGACTTACCTTCTGGATGGGTGAATATCACAATTTCTTTTTCTATTTTACAATGTGTGTGTGTGTAAATGTGTATGAATTGTTAAATGGTATTTACTTTTCAGCAAGTGGATGTCTAGGGACTGTCATGATAGAAACACAGTTTTGTTGGGAGTTTGAGTTTCAGGGCAGAATAGACCAATGATTGGTTAGAACTAAAACAGGGTGCCATCAAGAAGAATCTCACTTTACATATATTTTGCATATTTTACCATATGTTTTGAAAATATATTTCCAGATGTATTCCTTTCTGTTTTTTCACACTCTTTTTCCATTCCCTCTTCATCTCCCACCTCCCCCATCTCTGAATAGCATAGCCTATTGGAGGGTAATCCCGTGTCTATCAGTATGAAGTCGATGATGATCTTTCTGGAAGGTCTTCTCCCTTTTTCCTCCTGATTGGCCTCTTACCCCTCACCCCACACTTTTTGGGTTTTTCTTCTGCTCATGCACTTGAGTCTGATCCCACCGTAAAGGCTCTGTGTGTGTGTTCAATCCCTTTTACTAACATTCACTGCAATGTGAGATTTATTTATTTTTTTTAAGATGAACCCTTCCAGCTTCTTAATCCAATAAGCCTGGCTACATTCAGCACCAGTGTTGAGGAGTGTGAACACTTCATCTTATTCTTTAACCTTTTTTTTCTTCTTCTTTTTTTCACCCCATGTTTCAGTTAAGTTTTCTTCATTTTGGGAAAATGTTCATGCACCAGATTCAGGGTGGAAACTGCATTGTGATTTCCATGATTAAACTTTTTCAATATCCTGATCTGAATTTGAACAGCTGTGCATTAACATTTTTGGACTCTTACATTTATAATTTGGCTAGTCAATGAACTCTGAATCTTTGATTTTGCACATTTTGCAAGATCTGCACTTTAAACTAAAGCAGTGGTACAAATATAGCAGTTTCTAACCCTGTTGACAGCAGCCCTAATCAAGCATGGTCTGGATCACCATGGATATAAGTTGGCTTTGTTAGCATGACTTTGGTTATTGTAGTTGCATTCTGTGGTGGCTTATAGTTTGTACTCGGTATCTACTACAAAACAATTGGTAAGTCATATTGTCATGTACAGTACAAGAAATCCAGGAAGATGTAGGTTGCAGCTTTAGAGGTAATGACAGAGGTTGTGCAAACCCATTTGAACAATATAGTATTACTCATAGTCATAAAAATACACCTTTTTAACTCACTGGAAATTACTATATATGTTTAATGATAGTTGACCTTATAACTGACCTAGTGTAGTGAGAGCCGCTCTTGTTAGGTGTGTGGAGTGAGTAAGAGATGTTTCTGGGTGGATGTGTCATGTATTCTCGGACTTCTGCTGTTGGTTTCATTGCTTTGGTGTGTGGGCAGGTCCTGCATGGTGGAAGAATCCGGAACTCTAGAGTCGCAACTAGAGGCTACCAAGGTGAGTTTGAATAACTCTTAATGAATCAGTATTAGTGTTTTAAATTATGCTGTAGTTTATCAGTTGTACAATACAGTTCGAATGGTTTGGGTCAGTAAGATTTTTTTTTAATGCTCACCAAGGCTGCATTTATTAGATTAATGATAGGGTAATAACTGTAAAATGCTATTGAAATATTACAATTTAAAATAGATGTTTTCTATCTTAATATATTTTACAATATAATTTATCCCTGTGCAGTATTTAGTGTCACATGATCCTTTTGGAATTCATTTTAATATGCTGATTTGGTGCTCAAGTAACATTTCTTCTTATAAATGTTGAAACCTGCTTTATATTTTTTGTGGAAACCGTGGTACATTATTTACTGGCTCTTTTGATCAATTTATTGCATCTACTGACAGCAAATTTTTGAATGGTAGTGTGTATTATAGTCAATACATTCTTTTATTAGTGTTTTATGTACAATATTGTGAACTCCAGGCCTGATCATGGTCATGCAAATTAATAAAATATAAAGTTGTGGAAATTTCCAGAGTGAATTAAAATAAAATTCTAGTAATGCTCAGCTTTTATCTGCAAGACCTTTCTTTTTGTCCATGCAGTCTTTGATAAAAAAAAAAGTTACCTTAAAAAATCCCTATCCAGTCTTTAAGTGAACAACATGACATCATGACTTTTGTGTAAACATACACGCCACTTTCAAGTTAAGTGGCGTGTTATCTATACGCATTTTGAGCTCTGCATGTATCCGCGTGTATGCGTGTATCAGTGATTCCCGGGTTGATCCGAAATGAGCGGGTGACTGCGGTCACCACGGTTACCCGCAGTTACGGGTCATCCAAAAATATTTTTAATGATATTCGGGTTGCGGTCGGTCTGGTCGTTTGAAAAAAAGATACCAATTAAACCTTTGTATTTATATAGTAGGCTACTAGACACGATTTTCTATGAAATATATAGGCCTACACTTTATTGCCTGAATAACTGGCACGAAGATGACACACAAGCTCAGTCTAAACAGTTTTCGGTTCTGGCTGATCCGAGAATCGCTGTACCTGTGCGTTCGGTAGTACGCGGATATCAGCTGCTCGTGCTCGTCACTTCTCTTCGGCACTCGGAATTGGCGAGTTACTGAAGTAAAATATAATTCGGACTGTCAGGCATGTCTGAAAGTGAGTAACTTTAGTAATTTGTGGATCAGCACTGACGCAAGATGCGAACTGTTTCGAACTATTCAGTAAAAAGAACCGGTTCAAAAGAACGATTCGTTCATCGAACCGACCATCACTACAGTCTGCAGAGAGAAGGAGGCGGCAAAAGAAAAGGTGAAGACTGTGGAGTGGAAGCTCTGCAAATACACAAATAGAAAGAATAAAAGTGTGGGAGACATTTGCTGAAATAATGAAAGATGATGACCAGTGCTGGCTTTGTTATGTAGGCTACGTCTTCTTGCGATGCTGTGTTGTTACACGTCTATGGCCCAATGACGCTCCGATAGAGCATTTACTACTTTTAAAAATGCAGTCAGGAAGCGGGTCGGTGCAATATTTTCTTACTTTTTTTGTGGTCCGAGTTGCGGGCGGGTTAGTTGAAAACGTTTGGTCGGGTGCGGGTTGTTTATATATTGATAATGGCGTGTATGTCTACACCATTAACGTCCCGAGTGATTCCGCGTGTATGTACACGCCGTTAAATGTCCGAGCGAAACAAAGCAAAATGTAGATCTACATCTGGGAGCGAATCTTTTTTTTTTCTAGGATGGTAAGGGAACACTCATAAATGCTATTAACCCCAGTGACAGTTAGGTTTAGGGACAGGATTGGGGTAAGTCATATTTATATGTAATATAATATGTAATATGTACAGTAATAACGTTAAGTCAACGGCGTTTATAAACGCTGAAAAGCGATTATGCGTGTTGATAGCACGCCAGAGAAATGGAAATACGAATTGGCGTGTCATACATACGCAATTTCATGAGATCAGTCTGCAGGAAAGAGGACATTAAAACACATGCATAAGCCTCAAACCTGAGACTCCCTGCTCTGTTCTAAATGTGTTTTCCCTCTGGGTTCCTCTGTAGCGCAAGCACCAGGAGATTCGTGCCATGCGCAGTCAGCTGAAGAAAATCGAGGATCTGGGAGCAGCCATGGAGGAGGCGCTGATCCTGGACAACAAATACACAGAACACAGCACCGTGGGTCTGGCCCAACAGTGGGACCAACTCGACCAGCTGGGCATGAGGATGCAACACAACCTGGAACAACAGATCCAAGCCAGGTGACACCTCAGAAACCAGTCTACAATGACATATTAAGATTATTATATTTGTGTGATCTTCTTTAGATCAGATCAGTGAGATTAACTTAATTGCTTCCGGGTCCATAACTTTCCCTGTGTAACCAGCAATTTACCTTGACTGACTTTTCTCACAATTCTGTTCTAGAAATACTACAGGAGTAACAGAGGAGGCCCTCAAGGAGTTCAGCATGATGTTCAAGTGAGTTTTTGACTTAAACAAAAAAACATTACAATGCTAAAGTTGAGTGATCTTGAAAATGTGATGCAAGTGATTGTTCCTCAGGCACTTCGACAAAGAAAAATCTGGACGTCTAAACCATCAGGAGTTCAAGTCTTGCCTGCGGTCTCTGGGCTACGACCTGCCCATGGTTGAAGAAGGAGAACCAGACCCAGAGTTTGAGTCCATCCTGGACATAGTGGATCCAAACCGGTGAGAAACCTCTTCTATACATGTGCTAAATATTATGTTCTGTCTGTTGATGAGCTAACATAATATTTGTTTTATTCAGGGATGGAAACGTGTCCTTGCAGGAGTACATGGCCTTCATGATCAGCCGAGAAACAGAGAATGTGAAGTCAAGCGAGGAGATCGAGAGCGCTTTCCGTGCTCTCAGTGCCGAGAACAAACCTTACGTCACCAAGGAAGAACTCTACCAGGTACAAAATAACAAACCTATGTTATTTACAATTGGTATTGTACAAGGTGTTAGAAAGATTAACTTAATGACCGTCTGCGTTTACAGAACCTGACAAAGGAACAGGCAGACTACTGCATTTCCCATATGAAGCCGTTCCTGGACAGCAAGGGCCGCGAGATCCCGTCAGCTTTCGACTTTGTGGAATTCACCCGCTCGCTTTTCGTCAACTGATTCCCCGCCCCCGCTTGCCAGTGACCAATCGGGATGCGTTCTGCCCCTCACAATAACACAAGGCCAAACTGCATGGATCTGAAATAAATTCTCTATAGCATCCAATATAGAAATATCTGTATCTTGCTATCACTCTTAACCCTGCGTATTTATCTGACACTTCCTCATGCTTCACTGACAATAGTGTAGTGGATCTGTCTGCATTTTATTGTGATTGTTTTAGCTGTTAAGTGCTTTGCTTTGTTTAACACACCTATAGAGATGATATGCTGTAACATCACCCACAAGACTGCAGTGTGCTTTAATAAACGCTACTGGTTATAACTGGAAAGTGTTGTCGGTGTATTTTTATTAGGAGCATTAATACAGTTTTTACATGAAATGCATACAGTCTCAGTCTGTCACCTCATTTGCCAGCTGTTCCAGTACTGCCGTCTCCTTTGCACCTTGTTCCGTTAACTCTGCACTGAGCTGCCAGATGTTGACGCTACCATGAGCGTTGCCCACTGCCATCAGATTTGTGTGTTTGGGGTTGAACTCCAGGCAATAAGCTGGCTGGCCTCCTGTGTTTTGGTCAATTGTGGAGGTCGGCCTTAAAGATCTTCTACCCAAATCAAACATTTGGACCAAACCTGCCAGAGTTCAAATTAAATTTGAAATTATTAAATGTATTATGGAAATAAAAATTAGAGACCATGATTTTAGTTCACACACACACACACACATATATGAGAATCACAAACGACCCACCTTGTCCTGTGACTGCAGCAAAGACTAGAGGGCGCGTAGGTGACCACCTCACCCAAAACACATACGAATCGGACACCCGTATAGACAGCAGTGGGTGTGGCTGGAGCACACTGTGCAGATGAGCTAAACCATCTGTCCCAGACGCTTACAAACAGATTCCTAAAGTCAGAAACACCAGAGATGTCACAATTACAGCCAGTTAGTCTTAAAGTACATATTACACAAAGTAGAAAACATACAGTAGAGGAAAACAGCGCAGCGCTCACCGGTGGAAGGGTGAGAGAGTGGACGGAGTGTATAGGACCCCCTCGTGGTGAGAAAGAGAACTGCATTGGGTTGCGCAGAGTCACGCTCTCACCATCAGGGGGCACTGCTGCTACTGTCCCACTGCTGAAGGAACATTTGAGCACAAGGCCTCCTTCTGAGCCCACCAAGAATGTGTCCAGGTCCCACGGGGAAAGTGCAACAGAGGTTACTCCTATAGTGGTGCTACCTTGGGTCTTTGGGGAGAGAAACAAAAGCACTATTAGGTTGAATTGCACCAAAACAATGTCAAGGTCACATTTAATCCTAATATTGAACGATTATATTACTTTTCTGATTTAGCTAGGATCAGATGACACCCACTTTGCTTGCTGCTCCACTCTGAGGCATTTGCTGTGGGACAAGGGCATATCCAGAACTCAAGATGAGTTTGGCTTCGGCTCCATCAACAGTCCACAACAGAACTCTTCCTCCTGAACCGGCGCTCAGAACAACAAACTCCCCTCGGCGAGCTCCTGGGACCCAGTTTACCTGTTTACATGCAGAAGTACTGTGCATTCATATATCATTGAATGCTTGTTCATCATGCCTCAGTCATAAGCGTTTCTATACCTGATAAACTGGTTCACGGTGGGTGTCTGCAGACATTCCTGTCTGAGCCAAAATCAGGTCCTGTGAGCGGCTGGTGTCCCAGACCACCACCTCGCCACTGTACAGCCCCCCTAATGCCACAATAAATGAAATGAGCCATTAAAAGGTATTTATCCCGGAGTGGCATTCTGTTTTAACACTAAGGAATTGTATTGTCAAATAATGCAGTGTGAAACTACTCGGAGAATAGCACTTGCACAAATTAGATTTTTTGAGATGGTTGATTTACAGACTTATTTATTGATTTCGATTTTGCCAAAAATTTAATTTACATTACAAAATATATATATACAGTGTCGTTCAACAGCTTTAAGTCAGTAAGATGTTTTAATAATTTTTAAATATGTCTCTGGTGCTCACCAAGGCTGCATTTATTTTATTAATAATACAGGGGAGAAACTGTAATATTATGGAATATTTATACAATTTTAAATAACTTTTCTATTGTTATTATTTATAAAAAATGTAAAATGTAATGCATTCATAAAATGTAATTTATTTCTGTGATGACAGCTGAATTTTCAGAATCATTATGTCCTTGAGATCCTTCAGAAATCATCCTAAAATGCTGATTTGGTGCTCCAGAAACATTTTATTACCAAATACTGTTTTAATGCTTCATATTTTTGTGAATTTCTTCTCAGGATTATTTGATGAATAGAAAGTTCAAAAGAAAAGCAGTTATTTTTAAATAAAAATATTTTGTAACATGATTCTTTACAGTACTTTTGATCAATTTAATGCATTCGTGCTACATGAAAGTATTAATTTCTAAAATAAAATAAAAAATAAAAACCTTTAAACATTAGTGTATTGAATAGTGCTATTTTATACTGCTTCTAATATTGCTAAATTGCTAAAAGAAAAATTGGTTTAGAATTGTGTCCCAGACAAGATTTTTAATTCTGTATTATTTAACTAACAAAATAAAAATTTCACAATGGCAAAAATCTCTTTCAATTTAATTCAATGTCTTTATGCATTTTTCCATTTTGAGATTAAATATAAACCTTAATAAACCTATTATTGTGATTGACCCTTTAGGAGAAAAAACGCATTTTTTAAATGTGTGTCTATACCAGCAAATACAGATGGCCTCACAGGATGGAAGCACAAACACATGATGGGAGTGGCCACATCAATGATCACATCTGGCCGCATTGGGTTCAGGTTCTGCCGGTCCAGGTTCCACGTGCACACAGAAGCCTTTTCATTACTCCAATCACCATCATCCACACTAACCCCAGAAAAAGATCATTAAAACTGCTTTTATAAACACTGCAGGTGGATTTATGTATATGAGGAAAGGACTGTTACCGGCCAAATCCACAGGCTATGACCGAGCCAGTGCAGTTCCAGGACACACTGGTGACTTGCAGACCCATCTCCTGAGCATCAACATGCTGAAGGCGGTAAATGCAGGACACCTGTGCAAGAAATCACCTTTAAGACATAAACTCTAATTTAACTAACTACTACCATTTACTATGAAAGCTTGTTTCCACTTTTTATCTCTAGATTTTTCTTACAGTTCCAAGTTTATAACTCACAATTCTTATTTTTTCTCAGAATTGTCAGATAAAAATTGGAAATTGCGAGAAAAAAGTCTGAACAATTCTCACAAGTATCTCACAATTATTATTTTCCCCCGCAATTGCGAGTATGTATTGAGGGGTCGCACACCGGACGAGAAGCGCAGCGTCTTTAAAATTCGAACACATTATTCTCTATGAGTGTCAGTGCCGCCGCTCCCACCACGCGCATCACGTAGGGCACCAAGTGCTGAGGGGGCACCAAAAATATCCTAATGAAAATCGATCTTCAAACTTCTTGTTATAATCAGATTTAGCGCGTTCTTCGTCTTCAATCCGCAGCGGCACCGAGCAGAGAGCACGTCAGAAACAGCTGACAGGGTGTGTGTGTGTGTGTGTGTGTGTGTGTGTGTGTGTGTGTGTGTGTGTGTGTGTGTGTGTGTGTGTGTGTGTGTGTGTGTGTGTGTGTGTGTGTGTGTGTGTGTGTGTGTGTGTGTTCAGACCCTCATTGGCCTGTCACCGCTCGTCAATGTCAGAATATTTGAGATGACCAATCAAATCGAAGTAGGCGGGCTTTATGTTCACAGACGCTGAGCTGCTGAATTTTAACAGTGCAACTCGACGCTTCAGTGTACGGTAGAGTGCGAAGATAAGACGTAAGTATATATTTGATAGTTTTTTTTGGTCATAAATGTTAAACGAATGACAAAAAATAATTAGGCAAACTAATATAGTTTTGTCTAATTTCGCCATTTTTAACTGAAAATAGGCCTATGTAACGTATGGCCTACGGTGTAATAGTTTAGGCTACTGTCATTGTGAGGGGACAAGAAACATGAACAAAGCCTTTTTTATCATGTTAGGCACAGTGTGTGTACATATTGAGAATAAAATACAAATTGTAGCCTTTAGTAAATTAAAAAATCCAACTTTAGGAGTGAAAGAGACAGGGCAAGATAAAAACAAAGAGAAAGAGAGTGTGATGCTGACGGAGAGAAAATAATCAGCTGCCCACTGACATGGTTTTAAAGCTGTTATTATCGATTTTTTTTTATTTTTATTTATATATTTTTGTGCCTTCACACCATCTAAAAATGCACATCTGTAGTTCAGAGAAATCCAAAATTTTCTCGGGGAAACCCTGAACTCCCCAGCAGCCTGCCTCAATTCGGAACTATAGTGATTATAAAACCATGAAACCAACCAGGTAATGAAACTAGTTAATAGTAAGCTTTACTAAAGTGTAACTTTATATATATTTTATATATTTTTTATAAATCATACCCCAAAATGAAAATCTTAAATGAAAATGTTTTATTTTTGGAGGGGGGAATTATGCTTAGACCGTGTTCAAAATCCTGCTCCGCCACAGAGCGCCATTTGCATAGTTTTATATAAAATGTAAATTATTTTTGTCTCAAATCGTTGCTGATGGATCCTGACTTCGCCCTATGCTGCAATATACATTTCAGTTTTGCATTCATTTACAGAAATCAGCTGGATTTTTCAGGTGAGATTCTCAAGTCATTCTGTTAACGGATGCTCTGTCTGAGGTAAAGTTTTCAGACTGCAGACTCAACAACGATTGTATTTAACTGTACAGTACAATAATAACATAGAACAGATATTATCTTCATTTCATGTCATTAAACATTACAATACTCCTCGCCATATACTGATGAGAAAGTGCGCGTCTGGTGTGCGATAATTGGAGTTGTCTGTTGTGGAATTGGTGTTGCGACCCATTTAGACTTTATAACTCATAATTTCGAGTTTATATCTCAGTTCTGACTTTATAACTACCAATTGTGAGTTTGTATTTTGCAATTCGGACTTAATAACTCGCAATTGCAAGTTTATTTCTCACAATTCAGAAAAAAAAGTGAGGTAACGTTAGGCCAATATAATTTAACAAGGAAATTCTGACTTTTTCGCATAGTTGCGAGTTTATATCTCAAAATTCTGACTTTAATCTGAGAATTGTGAGTTTATAATTTGCAATTCGGCTTTTATAACTCGCAGTTTATATCTCAGTTCTGACTTGAACTGGTCATTGTGAGTTTATATCAAGACTATTTTTAAATTTATATCTCACAGATCAGACTTTTTTATCAGAATTGTGACAAAAACTTGGAATTGCGATAAAACTGTGAGATCATTCAAAAAGGTGCGACTTTTTTATCTCTCAATTCATACTTTTTCCTCTCAATTTCAAGTTTATATCTTACAATTCAGACTTGCAATTGCAACTTTTCAAACAATTCTGACTTTTTTTTTCAATGAGTTAGATCTCAGTTCTGACTTTATAAATAGTAATTGTGTGTTTATATCTCACATTTCAGCCTGTTTTCCCCTCAAAATTACGACTTCTTTCTGAAAAATTTTATGTCTCATAAATTCGACTTTATAACTCATATTAGCGAATTTGTGTGGTGGAAACAAGCTTCTATAATTTGTTAGTATTTGATAAACCATTATTAATACTATTCAAGGCTCTCACCGACTCATTCTGATCCTCCCAGTTCACCTCGAACCCATCAAAAGCGTGACTCTTGGAGTTTTTCACCAGCTCTCTGATAACCACGTCTTCAACTCTACGCAAGAACTCCACCAATCCAGGAAAGTCCGAGATGTCTCGATCTAGGGTGAGTGTTTGGCTGATCGGGTCTTGTGTCTGGGTGCTGTTTTCCAACACATCTTTGGCTTGAGTTTCAGCCTCTGCTGTGTGAACTGGAAGAGTTTGACAGCTTCTCTGGGCAGGAATAAAACGAACACGATAACGTTACACATCACACAAAATGACTGATATTTCATCAAGCGCATGAATATTCTGGTTTGACGTGTTAGCTTACTGATTCTTGTGTTTGCTGATGTGACTTTCTCCATGTCGATTCAGCACCAATTAAGTCAAGCGTTTCATCCGTAAACATGTTCAAAGTTTCCCAGCAAGCAAGCTAGAGTACAAACTGCTTAATCTCAATAAGATGTTAGTTAGCTGGGAGCTAGCGATTATTTTTTATAAAGCTAACGGTTTTTCATCATATTGAAGGAGTATTATGTGTTCGACGAATCCAAATCTGGTTCTATGGTGAGGGAAAACAACAGCATCGGTAAGTTATGTTTATTGTATCTGGCCACTCTACAGCGCAGTTCGATCCTCCATGATTCCGCTGAATGTGACATCCGTGACTTCGCTGCCATAGATACAGTGAGCCAATCAATGGCTCCATGTGCGCCTAACGTCACTGGTGTTACCTTCTGATTGGTCAACCTATTTTCCGCCCTTTCATTTTGATAAAGGCCCCTTTGTTACTGGGTCATTCGTACAATTCGGTTCCTTTTGGTCTTTGAACATTTCCATGAAAGAAATCTAGTTGATTAAGTGTTTTCCCCATCATAAAAACACAACGTGTCAACGACTGCTCTGTTATTTCCTAATAAATTATACGTGCTTGTTCACAAACGTGTATTGTAAATAATTGACTGCTACAAACCCTGTAATGAACAATAGACTCAAAAGTCTAATATAAACTTTTTAATGCTTTTTTCTGTCTTTTTGTTTGATATTGCATTACTGATCACAAAACATTTTCACAAATGTGTGCGGTCATGTGATCTGTTAAGATAATAAATGCGTAACTAGTAGAACTAATCTTGTTTTTGAAATAAATATTTCTGTATCAGTTCATTGACAACAAACACATTTTTTCTGATATTATTAAACTATGATTTATATATATAAGAAAACATCAATACATGAGGGTGGACAAGACACTGAATTGTGATGCATGCTTAGTTATATAAATAACAACATTTAAATTATTGATTTTTCACATTTCAGATTACTGTTCAATAATTTTTTTATCCTCAAAAAATCTTACCAAAAATTACCTCACTTTACAAAGTTACAAAAGACCATGAAAATGTTTGTACTTTTAGGATTTAGCATAACAGCTGAAAACATTTCATAAATGAATCATTTCAACCTTTCATTGACACACATAGTAAAATTTCATTCAGTCTCTAAGTTCAGATGTAGTTGAATTTTAGATATGGATTGTTTCCTCTTCTCACAATCAAAATCTTAAGTTCTCATTTGAGTTGACATGGTGCTCATTAATTACATTTATGTGTGAATAAACCACCACAGTTATACTTAATGTATATTTCATAAATCATTTGTAATGATAAAATTAGTTCTCCCTAACCATAAATATTTTTTTTTACTGAAAGGCTGATGTCCTATCCATGTCTCAATTCATAATTCGTAAGTCAAAAGTATCAGGTAACTATGAGGTGGACAATAACAATAACTAAACACAAAAAAAATAGAATTTAAAAACTATGAAAATGTATGAAATGAAAACGTAATGATAATGTTTAATGTCACCCAGTATAATAAATCAAGAGGACTTAAATATCTAAAAACCTGAATTTTAAGCCCAAAGCAATTTAGTTATAAGCAGTTAAAATTTAACAGATTCAATGCTATGTATAAAATTAAATGGCAATAAATTGTATGAATGTCCTGTCTGCAATAACTCAAGTCCTTGTACCAACATTAACCCTAAGGCCATGACTCCTCAGTGACAAACCACTCAAATTTATGCTAGAAAAACCTGCTAGATATAAAAGAGAAAAACATTCAAAAATAAATAAAACTGTATATAAACACATTGTACTCAAATGTGTCCATTTGTTTATCTCCAATAAAGAAAACAGGTGGAGAAAAGACAAGTTATAGAGTTCTTTAAGATTCTACAGGCTTTATTATCTCATTTAAATAATCATTTAATTAGCCAAGCTCAAAATTACAAGAGGAAGTTTTTTTGTGTTTTGTTTTTATTAAAAATGTTTCAAACCTCATGGGTGTCTGTAAAACATTACAATGAAAAGTCAATCAACATAAACCCAAATGTTGATGTGTCAAATGCCCACTCGCCCCACCCGACCCCATTGAACCGTCAACAATAATAACTGCCATACCCTGATATTGACCCCAAATCATTTACAAGAGGTGACAGGAGCTAGCTGGTGCTTTCCTTTTGTCCAATATTATCACATAGGAAAAACAGTGTCAACTCTTTGGGGCCCACCTCTGCATTAAAGAAAATATACAAAAAGAAAAAAGTGGCTAGGTATGTACGCTATGATTAGATCACTGCACCATGGCTTATTACTTCAACTCACAACCATTCACAGAAAAAAAAAAAAAATCATTTATATACTTAATATATAAACTGCTATTTACTTCAGTTTAGTCTACAGAGGATGACGTGCAGATTGTTAATATTTCGTGTTTGTCTTTGGAGATGGTTGTAATTAAAGATGACGCAAGAGGCTTCAGAGCAACGAGATGCCACTAGTTTTCCAATGAAGGTATTGTATGTCCAGGGAACTAACTGGGTTTAGACATGGTCAGGACAGGAGAGGCTTCAGTAGAACAGAACATGGAGCACAAAAAAACAAAATAAAACAAAATAAAAACAAAGCTTTTTTGCTCCCATGATTGGAGGATGACTTCAGAAAGGAAAGAACAGGTACAAGTGATGGAATATGTCCTTATCAGCCTTTAATCATCCTCACCATCATCCTGAAAAGGGGAGGTAGAGAGAGAGGAAAAAAAAAAAAAAGATTTGATCCATGTCAGTTTCTGAATTCTATGCAAATAATAAATGCAAACACTTTACATTAATTATCCATGTCCTACACCACACTAACATACATGCATTATAATGGTATGCCTTCATATTAAAGCCAAAGCACTGAAAGCATCTCACCTCACCGTCTTCTCCATCATCCTCTTCATCATCCTCTCCTTCATCCTCATCCCCCTCTTCATCAATGTCCTCCAAACCCTCCTCCTCTTCCTCATCGTCATCATCCTCGCCTTCACCCTCTTCATCATCCATATCAGGCACCTGAGCGCAGAGAGAAGTTAAATGCAAGTTCTGGCTGTCATTACAGCATGCATTTAGCATTAATAATATTTCCTACCAGGTAGTACTGCAGGGGGTTGGGCCAGATGTCATCTTTAATGACCTCTCCGAGTTCATCAGCCCCTGCGTCAGAGTGATCAGTAAACCAGGTGAAGAAGCTCTCTGGCTCTTCATGTTGCCTTTTCTTCCCTGCCTTGTTCGGTGTCTGTCCAGTACGCTTCGTCAGGTCCTGCGTCATACGTAACCGGTTAATAGACATCCAAACGGGAACAGCATAAGTCCAAAACTAACCCAGAAATATTGTTAACCGACCTTTCCAGTCTTCCATTTGAGTTCAGTGGATTTTGAAGATGGGTCACCACTCTCATTCAAGTGGAACTCTTTTGAGAGGACTTTGTTTTCAAAGTATGGATTTTCATCAAAATACTAGAGAAAGATTAAAATTACAGGTCAGACAATTTAGTTGTGCACTACTTTTAAATTTGACCAGAAAAAAAGTTGAAATACTTACAAAATCTATTCTGTAACCTGATTTGATGTCCTCAAACTCTGTGACCTCCACTCTGGTCAGGTAATGAAGTGCTTCTTCATCCTCCTCACCGAGCAAGGCTGAGACTATTAGTCAAATCAAAAACAATATGTTAGAAATGATTATACACACACAAACCATCCAAATTTAATAACACCAAGATGGGTTTCAATATCTGACCTTGTGGATGGTTGACGAATGTTGTGACCCAGAAGTTTGGAATTTTGGCTATGAGTTCTGATCTCTTCTGGAAGAATGGCTGACGTAGCTTGTTGTACTTCTGCTCTACTTTTAAAATCTCCTCACTTGCCTGCTCGTTCAATCTGTAGAAAGCAACAGAAGGAGTGTTAGATGCATCTTAATATATGCATTAGATGTGCACTTGCAAATAATACTTCCGAGGCACTGGTAAGGTTACCTGTCGATTTCATTCTGTACTTCATCAATGTGTTCAATTGCCTCCTGTTGCTCTTTTTCTGAAATGCAAAAAAAAAAAAAAAACTTATTAACCATTTTCTTCATGTGTTATAAAACGTAGTGAGATAAAACAGCACGAGTATGCAGTCCTTGTAAAATAAAAGCGTGACTTTTTAAGTTAAACTCAAATGCAATTATATATAAAAATGGACAAAGTAAACACGATGCCTTTCGTAAATCATAACAAAAAAAGCAGCATCATGTTATGCTAGTTTGAGCTAAAAAAAATAAAAATCACAATGGAAAAGTGAAAGCGAGGTATAACACCGGACGAGCAGCTCAATCCGGTAGTTTCAGCAGCAGCTGCGCGAGGCCGCGAGGTTTAAACGGTGGAGGCCACGCGTTGGGCCACATTTACCGTTCTCTCAATGAATAACACATTACTGCCGTGCATTTAAAGTTAAATCAGTTCAGAAAGTAATTCTACCCACTTACGCGTCAGTAAAACACGTTTACGGTTATATGTGATGCAGCGTGGTTTAGCAACACATGGGGGAATGGCTCATGATGGCGGGTAGACACAATAACCAGTTAGCCTGTTAGCACACAACATGGGCTCAAAACAACGCACACGTTATTTGAGTAACTATGGGTTTAAAACGACATGATCGAGCACAATAATTAGTACATTTACGTTTTAACAAATCAAAAGACACGCGAGCGCAATGTTCGTCGCGCGTGGCACAATAAAGCCGTCGCGCGTGGAAACATGGCCTCCGGTGCGCGCGGAATCCTTTTACTGAAATTACAACACAAAATCGACTTATGTTGGATTAAATGGTCACAGATTCGGGCTTGTATTAAAGATTAATACAAAAACCAGACGAATAATTGAAATTGATATTCGTACTTTATACGCAAGAGATGTAAATGACTGAAAATGGCGGTGCGCAGGAGGCCGCCATTACTTTACCCGAGGTCTCGTCCGCTCCATCGTGATTCGAGTTCTGCTCCTTTCGGCTCACTTTCGCCGCCGACGCCGACATTATTCCCCACAGTCGAGGATTTGCCTTCTTACTCCTGAAACAAAAACTCCGGAACGTCCACCTCCGCTCGAGGAAAGCGAAAGAAGGAGAAATAAAGTTGGCTCTAGCTCAGTTTAGAAGTGCGAATAACACAACGTGTGTTGCGCTTCCCCTCCACACATACAACACACTCAAATGAGAGATGCGTATCAAACCACGCGCCTCCTCTTTTCTGACACCCGCCACTGTGCTCGCATGCGCGCCCCCTCTGGCCGTTCCGGGAATGAGAATTAAGAGCCACGCCTCCTCAGTATATAATATAATATAATATAATATAATATAATAGTGCACAGAACAGGATTTATAAAAGTATGCAGCTCCGGATACAGAAATTAAATTTCGAACATTGGTTATAAAACTCATTTAAAAGTGGTACGATTTTCCATTGTTTTTAAAAAATACAGTAAAAAACAGTAATATTCGAACATATTATTACGATTTAAAATCAGTTGTTTCCTATTTTAATATATTTAAAAATGTAATTCATTCATGTGATAGCAAATCTGAATCTTCAGCATCATTACTCTAGTCTTCTGTGTCACATGATCCTTCAGAAATCATTCATATGCTGATTTCCTGCACAGGAAACATTTCTTATTATTGTCAATGTTGAATGCAGTTTTAAAATATTTTTGTGAAAAGTAATTAATAAAATCAGGTGTGCAAAATTAGGGTTGAAATGATAACCTAGGATGGTAGCTCTCCAGGAGCAGGAGTGAGCACACCTGGTCTACAGTACCTGGACTGAGTACATACTTTAGCCTATTGTGTTTGTAAAACTGTATAGATACTGTTCTGAACTGAAAAGACTGCAAGAAAGGATTTAAACAACATGTTTGGTGTTGAAGATGATAACTTGAAGGGATGTTTTTAACACTCATACTATAATAATATAAATGGTATCAGGTCCAATAATGGTTGGTCTATATAATTGTGCCTACATATAGCAAGGTAGTCTTCAGAATTTTTAATAATTTAATAATAATTTAACAGGATCTCCAAGTCCTAAATCATTTCGAACCCTGGTAAAAAAAAAAAAAAAAAAACATGATACTTTTTTCTCCAGAATTATTAGACGAATAGAAAGCTCAAAAAACATTTAGGCTATTTGCTATATCAATCTTTAATATTATAAATGCATTTATTGTCACTGGTAAATGTAATGCAATTTAATGCCTATTCATTTCTTTTAAAAACAATCTCTCTAAAAAAACTTGTCCCATCCATCATACTGCTGAGTGACACAGATTAGGCTTTCTAAAGCAATATCAAGACCAGTCCTACGTTTTCTTTTTACCCATATTTTACACCATCATTTCATATATATATATATATATATATATATATATATATAGATAGATAGATAGATAGATAGATAGATAGATAGATAGATAGATAGATAGATAGATAGATAGATAGATAGATAGATAGATAGATAGATAGATACAGGGTTTTCCCTGCATAGACAATTATGAGGCGGCCGCCTCCGTCAAATTTCGGGCTGCCTCCGCCTCTCGACAAAACTCAAGTCAGGCAGTGTTGTGCATGAACGCGATCAATGAACGACGTTCACTGAACTCGTTCATATTTTCGCCGAATGCTGAACTGAACGAATCACTTTTCATACAATGAACGTTAACGAGAGCGTTGCTCACTCTGTCAGGAATTAATGAGCAGCACGCCACGCGCAGTTCACGTTCACGCTCATTTGAAAAGTCAGGTTTTATCTCCAATCCCAGTTTTGAGTCGCCGAATCCATTTGTTTATAGATCAATGATTGAAAGTGTTTTAACTTGTAAAATTTGTAGCAGGGTATGTATATCCTTGGCTGTTAGTGCCGAATGTAGCCAAGTACACCTGGCTGCAGCCTGCAGATCGGGGTGGGGCTGCACCTGGGGCGGGGCTACACGTGCAGCTCCGCCCATAACAATTTTCATTGGTTAGTGACAAAGTGATGACGTCGATCGAGGCGGGGCCGCACTCAGGCGGGGCTTCATGTGCAGTCCCGCCCAAAACACTTCTCATTGATTAGTGGCACAGCTATGACGTCGACGCCATGCACGGTAAACAGGAAATACATTTTTTATCCACAAATGTAAATGTTTAAAAACACAGTCTCTATTTACTGTCTTCAAGAGATAATTTGCATTGTAGCCCATTACAAATCCATGTGGTTCATTGTGGTGAGGGGGGCGTGGTTTTTGCGGCGTCTGTAGTGAGAGACGAGTCAATGAGCTGCGCGGTAAGTGGGTCAAGTGCAAATGATGAACACCTGTGTCTATATGCAGTGACAGGAGTGATTAGCCCCATTGTGTATCATCTTGTTTGCAGTTCCATTAGAATTCCACTGGAGGTGATCGCGGGCGAGAGCAGAATGAATGGGAGTCTATGGGGCTAAACGGCTAAATGTGTCTCTTTCGCCTGCTTGTCGTTAAATTAACATAGATTTTATTGTTGATTCCGCAAGTTCAATATAGATTATAGGCCAAAAGTCGAATGAACGAGTACTTATGTCCTTTTGATTTCTTACAGATTAGGCCGTTGTTGGCCGGAACACGCTAGCATTCTGCTATTGTGTGACGTCATCACATTCTTGAACGGTTTTTAGAACAGATAAGTGAACTTAAAAATGTAATTTTCAGCTGAGTGTATTATGTTAGCCCTCCCTTTTGAATGCAACTTTCAAATTACTTGACAAAAAATTACACCCTGAGAAAAGTGGATTTCTGTGGGTGAAACCAGACACCATATAGGTAGACGCCCTCGACTGCTACTGCCTATAGAGGGAATGCGCGTGACGTCACCTCCGGCCGGAGTGCTGCAGTTTCTCACAGTGAGTGGCAAAAAGACTGAGCGGCTGTATTTTTTTCAGCGTGAATGCCGCGAACATATAAAGTGGGAAAGAGCTTCGCGATTGACTGTACAACTAGATTTGACAAAAAATCGGAGGTATATTTTTACAGACTGCGATAGAAAGAGGAGCAAATGAATCACTGCAATTCACAGAAACAACTGGACTCCAGTCAGCGAAAGGTGGATTTGCAGTTATCATTTTGTGTCAATATGCTGAATTTAGCTGTAAAACCATACCCATATATTTTGTATATATATATATATATATATATATATATATATATATATATATATATATATATATATATATATATATATATATTAACAACTCATCAATTAAATATGTATCATTCCATATTCTGCATTATTGGATGTTTTTTTTTTTAATAAACACTGACTAAATTTTTTTTTAAGTTTTAGGACTGGACGATATGATGATATATAGGCTATATATAACACTGATATAAGTAATCACCCAGATTTAAACCTATATTGTATTTATATATAAACATTCACAGGCAAATTTGCTTTATGTTTAGGTCTATATTGCTTTTATTTCCCCGGTGTCGAAATCAGGCAAACATAAATGTCAGGAATCACTATTCCTGGCTGCATGTCAAGAATATCCATGGATCACGATCTTTAGTAAGTTGTAAGGAACACTATATTGAGTCCAACATTTAATTTAAATTGATAAAATTGTTTGTTTTAGTCGCATTTTCGCAGTTTCCCCTATTAAATCCAGTCACGCAGCAGATCTTTTGCCACTCGGTCAGGCTGAGAGGGGGTTGTTCTGGCGGGAAAGTCACGTGAATGCATTCCCTCTATTGCCACGAGACGAGAGTTAGAGCCGCCATCTTAAACCAGTCAGTCCGCTCCGCTCAGTGAAATCTCAATGGCAGGTGAAATGAGCTGTCAGCGCATTAAATTAATCTTATCTCACTGAATACTGAACTGATTTTCACGCGGGTTTTTTTTTCTGCAAAGGTCATTCATGTAGCTATGATACAGGACACATGGTTCGGTGTATTTTAATATCCATAGTAGGTTTAACAGTAATATAATATTCTGATATAAGATATACAGTGACCAGTCCAGACACAATATGTGTGATGAAGGATATAATGTATTTTATAAATCACACACTATAAATATAATAAAGAAGCAGAAACAGATAGTAGCAGTAAAGAAAGATATTTTAATAAGTTGAAGAAACAATTTATGATTGGCACACGCACACACATACACGCGAACACACTCTCTCTCTCTCTCTCTCACACACACACACACACACACACACACGCACACACTTTCACACACAGAGAACGCAGCCACCGAATCCACCGAATGCAGCCACCGAATCCACCGAACGCAGCCACCTGTAATAGAAATTGAGAAGAAGCTTTCAACGTGTTTGCATCAGTAATTTCTAAAAATTAAATTCCGACAACATTAAGCCTTAGCGTACACCTTTTTATTGTATGTGAATGTGGGAGGGGAAAATGTAAAGACTAAAGCCCTATTCGGATTAACTTTACAAGGGTAGATGGAGTAAGTTAATGTAATTTTACCACAGGACTTCTGTAATATCTATAGCCAAATCGCATGTGATAAGATATAGGTTATCGTCAATAAAACTAGAAGTTGGAGGGGTAACTGAATTGCAGCATCGCTGTCATGCGTGTATATTGCGTTGCTTCCTGATGTGCGCAAACACAAATAACCTATAGACAATTTCACAAGATGTAAACAACACTGGTCCAGAAACACTTCCTGTTTCAGTTTGTAACTGTTTTCTTTATTTCACATGTAAAGAAAACATCTTAAAGATGTTTGTTTAACTTTTTGATTCAGTTTTAAATGTTCTGTCGGTTCGGTTGTATTTTTATCCCAGCTTTTATGTAGTGTTAAAAAAACTGAAACAGGAAGTGCTTCTGGACCAGTGTTGTTTACATCTTGTGAAATGGTCTATACAACAGGACAGTTGAATGCTTGATAACCTAAGCTCTTGTAATTATTACTTTAACAGTTATCCCACTTCTCCATGCCGGGTGAACACCGGCTGATGCAGTAAACAGCATTTCACAACGATTTCAGTACAGTAATAGCAAATATCCTTGCTCCTTCTCGATTATCTGGTAATATTCTATTCACAAAATACAACCAATAGTGCGGTAATGTTCAGACTTACTTGTGAAAAGCACTATTTTCGGTGGTCCGGCGATTAGAAACAGGAAAATGCTCCACAGTGCTCTGGCATCTTATCTGCTGCCACGCAACGGACTCAGGAATACGACCGGTTCAAGATGGCGGCCGCATTTCTCGTTTTCCAGCGGCTAATAGGGTATCTAGTCTCTGTATATGATATCTATGCGCGGCCCCACCTCGATCGACGTCAGCACTTTTCCCCAACCAATGAGAAGCATTGTGGGCGGGGCTACACGTGTACCCCGCCCAGGTGCACCCCCACCTAAATCTGTGAGCCTATTAGTGCCCAGTTTGGGGAGTATAAAAATGTGAGTGGTTTGTTTGCCAGGTATGCGTCACAATGGGTCCTGCCTTGTGAAATGGTCTATTCCGGACACTTGACATTTTTTCGCAAATTTCATAAATAAACACTTTCAGGTCACAGCATTTATATATATCCGCGTCATCTTTGCCTCCTCCTCTTTCGATTCCCACCAACCTTATGCTTCCAGAGCCAGTCGTTTCAAAGAAATCAGACGCGAGTTTCTAACGTACACCATTGACTGTTCAGAAAATGACGAGGGGAAGGTTTTCCAGCAGGACAAATGGACGAGAGGATAATATACCTCCATAAAAACGGCTCTTAAAACACGATCACCCACCAGAAAATGAGAAAAAAAACATTCTTATGGTCTTATAAAATAATTATGAGTTACAATTTACGAATATTTGTACTTTAAGGGATTCAAAAAATATATATATTTAAAATTCTTAAATATAACTTTAGAAAATAATGCTCAAATGAGCAATTGTCAATTAAAAGAGTGTGTAGACGCTTATACAACAAAGTTATGAAGAGTAATATGATTACTTTACCAACTTATAGTTGTTAATGTATGTGTTTTATATTAGAAATGACTGTCCGAAACACAGTGAGTAGAAATTTGAAGCCGTCCGGAACACGTGAGTCCTCATGGTAATCCGGACACTGCGTCTCGCGGCAGTTTTTTCAAGATTTCTCTAAAATGATTAGCTCAAAATGTGTCTAACAAACTTTGAAACGTGTGGAAGGCGTGTCCCCAGAGACAGACGAGCAATCAGGTTTATCTTTCAGTGGGTTGATATCTTAAAGGACATTTTACTGTGCAAAGTGTCCGGAATACAGTGAGTCTACGTTACAGTGCTGCAAACCTCCTCTGGTATGTATGATTTTAAGTTAATTTAGTTTGTTTTTAATTCTAAGTAAATGTCTTTTTTTAATCTTTTGCAAGTGTGACAATGTCCAAGGGTTCCTGTGATTTATTTGAGGGCAGAATTTAAACCTGCTAATGGAACTGCACTGCTGCTTTGTGTCTCTGTGTGTCTCTGCTGGCCATCTTCCTCTTTGTTCAAGGGAAGGTCTTCAGAGCGACTGAAGAGAGCAAAATCCTGTTCAGACGTTACCTTTGACCTTCATCCAAACAGACAAACTTATTTACAATCCAGGACAAACAGGTGAGCTGTGAATGACCCTTGGTTGAAGCTACCATCTTCAAATGCATTATGCAATATATGTGCGTTTGTTGGTGTCTTTGCACCTTGCACCTTAGTTAATTTCAGAGTCTCCATGGATCCCAAATTTGTGCCTTTTGATCAAATGGTGAGACCAGATGTTCTGACCATAAATGAAAAGCAAATTAAATGCAGGTTCTTTTAAGATGCAGAAATTTCAACTTCAATGACTGCTTTTAAATGTTTATTATTCCTGTCTGTCTTGCAGTGCAGTCTGCTCGTGGTGCAGGTGAGTTTGCTTCGGTGTAAGACTTTGAATGGAGCCAATGCAGCTTTTTGTACTTTTCTTTCTTTGCAGATTTTCTCTGAGCTGTTAATTTGTTTTAATTGGACAAAGATAATAACCGGATTGGTCAGTGGACAAATGTTTCCTCAACGGAGCTGATATTGGAGCTTCTCAGTTAAACCCAGAGGCTCAGATGGGGATGTACACACTAAAGGCTTTTATTGCTAACCAAGAAGTCTCCCAAGTTTTTGAGGTGGAAAAATAGGGTAAGTTGTTGTGTATGTGACAGATCTGAGGCCTTAAACTAAAGCGCTTTGTTTCTGGTTTAGTTTTGCCCAAGTCTGATGTGACTAAACACGCCGCAGACCTACAGCGTTGCAGTTATGGGACTGAAAGTTGAGTCTTGTGCCAAGTGAGTGATGCTTTTATTTTCAAAGTTCAAAGTGTCCTACAGCGTGTTGGTCCTTGTTCCAGGTGTCTCTGCAGTTTTCTCCAGCTGTTCCTGTGAGGGAAACGTTCATTCATTAAAAACCAACACATTATGACTTTAGTCTTCTTCCTCTTCTTTAGTCTTTTTAGCGGTTGGATAAAATGTAGTCTTTTGTGTTGTACTGGTCTATACTTGCTTTTGTTGCTGAATGTGATCTTTTAATGTGACGGAAGGACGGAAGTAAGATTTTTTGTGCCGGAGGACTGGAGGCCGGAGGACTGGAGGCCGGAGGTAAAAAAATATATATTTTTTTAAAAAATTAAATAAACATCCATCCATCTGTAGCACACGTGTCAAATATAGACCCCTTTTGCGCCGACGTCACAGTTACGTCACGGCGCTAGCTGGAGGCAAAACAAAGTGAAAACTGCAGGCGGCCAATGCAAATCAGCACAGATTCGGCTACATAATAAGGAGCTTAAAATACTTTTTTTATTATTAAATATCATCGTATTGTGTTGTTTGGTGCTAGTATCAATGTAAAATGAATATGCTGTATCTGGACATTTTATTTCTAGAGAATATGCACATGATTAAAATCGCACTGTAATGTCACTGTTTACATTGTCGTCGTCTCGGCGCTGGCTCGGCAGAACTGCAGATCGTACACACAAGTCTTGTACAGGACCATTCAGCACATAGTTATAGGCATCTAAAGATTTATATGCCCTCAGTTTCTTTTTACGATCGGTTTCTCTATAAGGTAGGTGTCGAAGTCAGGCCACTCAACCGAGGTAACGTTAATCCTGTCAGATCGTCCATGCATTGAGTGAGCGAGCGTGTAGGCGGCTACGGGTCGGCCAATCTGGTTCTGTCCGTTAAAATTAACTTTTGAAAATAACAATCGTGGTCCTGGACACTGAGTGACCTTACACATTAAGATAAAATCTAATTTTCTTCAGTCATTGTTAAAAAACAAGCTAACAAAACTTGCTTACTTGCATTAGTTAAGCGGCCAGAGCGCTCATTCTGCCTCCACCTAAGCTCCGCCCACATAAAAACGTCACCGTGTTTACCAACTGTAAAGGGGTCTATTGCATGTGTTACTAATATTAACTATAGGCCAGTAGGTTCGACTATGGAGGTGTAATAAAAGACAACACTGTTTAACTAATAAAGTAAATCTTTATATTTAAATGAATGATTGTTGATGTTCAAAAGAAAGAAAAAAAAACAAAATACAAATTATTAGTTCTTTTTGTTCAATGTAAAACCACAGTTAGTGATTCACTTCAATTCACAATAAGTGAACACTTGCAGTTGACCTTTGTTCTTTCACTCAGTTGAACACTGCATAAAATTTAACCCCGTAAACATTGATAAATGTTCACAATTGGAAAATGGACAACTCAGTACATCACATTCAAAAACAAATAAAAAAATGAACAAAATGCAAAAACGACAGTTCAGAAGGAAACAATTCAAATGAATCAGTTCAAAAGACTTGTTTGACCTGTTCAGTTCAAAAGGTTGACTTGAAAAAGTTCACTTCAAATTGGTTTAGACGAATTTGATTCAAAAGATCCGATTCATTGATTCAGTTCAACTCAGTCCAAAGGTCCTTTGAATCACGGAAAAGTGATTCAACAGTTCCAGAGATCTTTTTGTACGGGAACAAAATACTCCGAGCAGCCTTTCAAAAACAAAGCTCAGTCCCGTTAGGAAAAAAACAAACAAACCGGCAATCAGAACATTCCTACCGAATTCCACAGGTGTTGGATTAATCTCAATTCTCACATTAATCGACTTCATCTCGCTGGGAAGGCTCGCCATCTTAGATAGTAACGCTGAAATGAACGCAGTTCCAGCATAGAATAAAGACCTGACCTGCATGTACAACAGGCAGCATTTCATTCAAAACATACAGTACATTCAATTCACGGCTTTTAGTACATCACAAAAACAGTAGCGAATCGGTTACCTAGCGGTAACCTCGGTTCTCTCTAGATGAGGGAACGAGTATTGCGTAAGCTAGCTTACGCTAAGGGGAAGATTCATCTTTTCTCAAAAGTCGAAGCCAAAAAATTATCCCTATAACTTTGTCTCCAATGTGACGCAGTTCACTGCAGCAGACCATGAGCGGGCTCAGCTAGCAGCTCATTGGTTCGCTCAGGGAGAACTGCTACAGCCTATGAGGAACTCTGAACTCGTGACCGAATGCAGAAGCAGACACGCTCCATTGGTCAGAGCCCGCCAACGAAACAGCCCGAGTCTATAATAAGCGAGTTTCCGCTGTTTCCGGTTTTCATTGAATGAAGCGAGAACACTGGTGCACGCCAGCAAGAACACGGCCGGGAACGCAATACTCGTTCCCTCATCTAGAGAACCGAGGTTCCCGGTCAGTGAACCGTCGGCTTCTCTTCCGAGAGGTCTCTCGTATTGCATAGCTCACTACGCTACCCGGGAACACCTGGTCAACGCCGTGCGCGCTAGGCATCCACAATGAGTCCCGGGGGAGGAATCCCGGGGACCCTTATAAGTGGGAAATTAATGTACGTGACATAAAAAGGGCCAGCAGCGGGCCGGTGATAGTGTAGTACATAAGCATATGAGGGAAGAACAGCGGCACGCCGGTTGTATGGAGTGTGACTCCCAATAGTGCAGCTCAACATAAGAGCTGAAGCATACTAGGCTGCTAGTAGCTTTGCCTGCAAGGTAAAATCTGACAAGGTGGAAGGGGAAGCCCCTCCGCTGCCACGCATATGTCTGAATGGAAAAGCCGCTGGACCATGCCCACGGTGAGGCCATGCCTCTGTTGGAATGAGCCCTGATGCCCAGAGGGCATGACAGGTCTTTTGATGCATTAGCAGAAGCAATAGCGTCCACAATTCAATTAGGATAGCGTCTGTTTCGAGGTGGCCAGACCCTTGGTGCGCTCACCGAACGAAACAAAAAGCTGCTCAGAGCGTCTGAACGCGGCAGCGCGTGTAGTGTACAATCTCAGAGTCCGAACCGGACAAAGGAGATTGGCGTCACATTCGTTATCGGATGGGTAGAGCCGAACAGGGAAAAACCTGATCCCTGAACGGGGTACCAATCGCTTTGGGGACATATCCATGTCTAGGTTTGAGGAAGACTATGTAGTCATTGGGTCCAAACTCAAGACACGCAGCGCTAGAAGAGAGCGCGTGAAGGTCTCCCACGCGTTTTACTGATGACGGGGCAAACAGAAACGGTTTATAGCGAGAGGTATTTTAGGTCCACAGACTCTAACGGTTCGAAACGGGGGGGGCTTCCATAGCTTCGAGAACTATAGAAAGATCCCAATTGGGAACCGAAGGGGCGCGGAAGGTTCATCCTTCTAGCTCCCCAGAGGAAGCGGATGACTAGCTCGTCTTTGCCCAGAGACTGAGCGCGTCGGGGTTCAGCGAACTCCGCGACAGCTGCCACGTAAACCTTGAGAGTGGATGGGGACCTGCCCTTATCCAGCATCTCCTGAAGGAAGACAAGCAAAGACGACACGTCGCACCGCTGAGGGTCTAGGTTTTTGTCGGTGCACCCTTTTGAGAACACAGACCATTTTGACGCATAGAGCTTCCTAGTAGAAGCCGCTCTGGCGTTCATGATCGTGTTTAACTCTCCCCCGGGTGATCAGCATCGGATAGTTGTTGATCACCCGTGCATGAAGCGCCCAGTGCTTAGGGTGGGGATGCCAGATCGTGCCGCGAGCTTAGAGAGGAGATCTGCTCTGACTGGAATGGGCCACGGGGCTGTCTGCGACAGCTGAGCGAGGTCCGGGAACCAAGTCTGACTCTCCCAACGCGGGGCTATGAGGAGCACCGAGTGGCGTGTTCCCTGATCCTCTGTAAAACCTGTGGTAACAGGAGAGACCGGAGGGAAAGCCTAAAGCGGGCGGCTGGCCACTCCTGGGCTCAGCGCGTCCTCGCTCTTGAGAAAAGTATTGGGCAGTGAGCGTTCTCCTCTGACGCGAAGAGATCCACCTCTGCTCTGCCGAATATTCGCCACAGTTTCTGGACTGATTGAAAGTGCAGGGACCATTCTCCCGGAAGGATGAGGTTCCTGGACAGTCTGTCTGGGCCGTCATTCAGGTGGCCCGGCACGTGCGTCGCTCTTAGCGAGAGCAGGTGGCTCTGGGACCAAACTAAAATGCATTTCGTCATCAGGAAGGGGTTCCTGGATCTGACACCGCCCAGACGGTTGAAATAGGAGACTATGGCTGCATTGTCTGAGCGGATCAATGCGTGGTGACCCGAATGCGCGGGAAGGAAAACGCGAGCGAGTTCTCGACCGCGATCATCTCCAGACAGTTTATGTGTAGGGAGCTCTCTTGAACTGACCAGTGGCCAGAGGCCGGTGAGCCCTCGCAGACCGCACCCCAACCTGAGTTGGATGCGTCTGTCGAAAAGACTTATCGGCGAGAGACGGTTCCCATGGTAACGCCCCGCTGAAACCATTCTGCCACTGTCCATGGTTGCAGAGCCGAGATACAGGTCTGCGTAACTTTGATCAGCTGGCGGCCCGTGGTCCACGCACGGTGAGACACACGGCTCTTCAACCAAAGCTGAAGGGGGCGCATGCGCAGTAGACCCAGCTGAAGTACTGCGGAGGCTGAGGCCATGTAACCCAGCGCCTTCTGAAAAGTTTTCAGAGGTGTGAGGGTGTCCATCTGACAGGATGCGGCGAGACGCTGAACACGGCGCGCGCGCTGTGTAGATAAGCGAGCCGTCATAGCCACTGAGTCTAGATCTATTCCCAGGAAGGAAATCGTCTGATAGGGCTGAAGCGAGCTCTTTGTCCAGTTGACAGAGAGACCCAAGGTGTTCAGATGGTCGAGGAGGACTGTACGAAGAGACAGTAGCTCCGTCTGTGATTGTGCCAAAATCAGCCAGTCGTCCAAATAGTTCAAAATTCGCAGCCCCTGGCTCCGCAGGGGGCGAGCGCCGTATCCATGCACTTCGTGAACGTACGGGGTGCTAAGGATAGGCCGAACGGGAGGACTGTTTGTTGCTTCTAAAATCACTGTAGTTTCGGGCCGCGCCCGAAGCGTGGAGGCGCGACGGAACTGTAACAGATAGCCGTATTTTATTGTGCTTAGCACCCATGGGGAGATTCCCGGGATAGCTTCCCACGCTTAGAAGCGTGACACTAGCGGGTGACTGGCTATATCGGCCTGATTGTTGCACATAGCGGGCTGGACACAGTGTGTGGGCACGCTAGAATGTCTAGGCAACGGGACCTACACTCAAGGGGGAAGTGTCCGCTTTTTGAGAGTGGGCTCTGACAGAGGCACAGGGAGTGTGGTGCTTTGTGTATGGGCGAACACAGGATGTGGGCGCATGTTCTACACAAAAAGCGTGTGTATACAACACATGTATGTGTATACACATAGCGGGCTGAGCACGTGTGTGAGCGCGCTTACAGTGTGAGCGTGGTACAGGTGTGGTGTTTGTGTGTAGGAGTGAACACTGAACTGTGGGCACATATACTACACTTATAGCATGTTTGGTGTAAGCCAGACATTCTGCACTTATGCCTGATTGCGTTTTAGCCTGATACAGGCTGCACAAGTGACGCGCGCAAGTGCGTGATAGAAACCTGAGCGCTGTAAGCGGCAGAGCCTATATATAGCCTGAAAGGCTGCACTTGTGGTGCGCGCGGGTCGCGTGCATGTAGAGACGTGAGCGCTGCAAGCGGGCACGAGACTGCAGCGGGCACAAGTGTGGTGCTTGAGTATAGGAGTGAACACTGAACTGTGGGCACATATACTACACTTATAGTATACTACACTTGTTTGGTGTAAACCAGACATAGTATACTACACTTGTTTGGTGTAAACCAGACATTATGCACTTATGCCTGTTTACATTTTCGCCTGATACAGGCTGCACAGGTGACGCGCGGCGCGGTGCGTGATAGAAACCTGAGCGCTGTCAGCGGCAGAGACTAAATATAGCCTGACGCGCGCGGGGTCGCGTGCATGTAGAGCACGTGAGCGCTCGAGCGGGCACGAGAGCTGAAGAGGCTGGGATGCACGCGACCTGGCCGTGTAATAGAGCGGGCAGAAAGAAGATGTGCAGCACGGACGTGGGCACATCTGTTACAGATAACACTCAGGCGGCATAGCCAGCTAAGAGAGTGGGCTCTGTTAGACACGGGGTGTGCTTGAACAGCATTGGCGTCAATCGGAATCTGTCGGCGTTATTGCAGGCGTTCATGTAATAACAGGCTCGTTGCTGCAAAATAGACAATTTGGCCGCTAGAACGGAAGAGAAACGTTAGAGAGGTGGGTGCTAACCGGCCTCGGCGGGCTGAGAACACACTCGTTTCTCATGTCGCCGCTGACGCATGAGCGCGGAGAGCGCGGCCGCTTTCTGAAACGTAAGAAAGCTGGCCGCGAGCTAGAGCTGCATACAATTATCTGCAAGAGCCGGACACGGGTCTCTCTGGCGCGGGGAGCTTTGTATTTTACCACTGAGCCACAGCAGTAAGACACAATAAGCTGAAAAGCGCGAGCAGATGAGGGGGCGTGTCAGTGGCGCACAGGTCCAGCCTCGGCGAGACCAACAGTAACACAAACCCATTCACGGTGAAGCTATGCACGGGGGCGTTTATGGCCGCTCGAACAAGGAAAAGAGAAACGTTAGAGGATGCTGACCGGCCTCGGCGGGATTAGAAACACACTCGATTTCTCATGTCGTGCAAAAAAAAAATTATCTGCGAAGAGCCGATTCGACCCGGGTCTCTCTGGCGCAAAAAGCTTTGTGTTTTACCACTGAGCCACAGCAGTAAGACACAAGAACAGGAGCGTGAGCAGATACAGAGGGCGTGATGGTGGCGAACAGGACCAGCCTCGGCGGGACTACACACCATTGATAAACCCATTTTCGGTGAAGCTATGCGCGGGTTTCCCCATACAGCAACTAAACGTCATCAGAGTCGGAACTTCAGACAAATCCTCGCTTAATTGGACAAATCAGTCAAATGTCAATCATCACACTGACATGCATTTCTTCTTGATTTATAATTTTTCTTACACTTTTACACTAATTCTGGTTACTTTATTATTTTAATATCTCAAATTAATTAATTCCCTTTTTTAACTAATTTGTTAAATTGTACAGGGTTACACATCCATCCATCCAGTTTAAGGACCATGGCGGCCCGCCCGAGGCGTCCCCTCTTCGCGTGTCCTAGTGCGGGCGCCATGGTCCCCAAAATGGAAATCGGAGATATACATCTTGTTCGGCTTGAGCCAGGGATCGCAGTGATGCAAAAATCATGATTCTAGCTCAAACGTCTCAGGAGTTATGCGCAATTCAGTACTTTTAGATTTTTTACTTTTAGCCATGGCCGTCCCCCCAGGGGGCCATGTGGAGAGTGGGAGGAGTTGGATCTGGATCCGACTTCTCCCATGTGGAGGAGTGGGGAGGAGTTGGATCTGGATCAACTCCTACATCATGCTCAAAACTGGATGGTAAGCCCAACTCGTAAAAAAAAAGTTTTATTCATACAAAAAAAGTCAAAAGGTCATGTATTGCCACACATTTAGCTGGACAAGGAAGTTCACTACTAAATATACATTCCACCCATCTCATCCATCTCATCATTCAGTTTTTGGGGGCCTCATGGTGCCCTGCCCTTGCTCCCCATTCAGTGTGGCCTCGGGCGGGCGCGCGTGGCTCCCCATGGCGCCCGCCCTTGCTCCCCTTTCAGTGTGGCCTCGGGCGGGCGCCATGGTCCCCATGGCGCCCGCCCTTGCTCCCCTTTCAGTGTGGCCTCGGGCGGGCGCCATGGTCCCCATGGCGCCTGCCCTTGCTCCCCTTTCAGTGTGGCCTCGGGCGGGCGCCATGGTCCCCATGGCGCCCGCCCTTGCTCCCCTTTCAGTGTGGCCTCGGGCGGGCGCCATGGTCCCCATGGCGCCCGCCCTTGCTCCCCTTTCAGTGTGGCCTCGGGCGGGCGCCATGGTCCCCATGGCGCCCGCCCTTGCTCCCCTTTCAGTGTGGCCTCGGGCGGGCGCCATGGTCCCCATGGCGCCCGCCCTTGCTCCCCTTTCAGTGTGGCCTCGGGCGGGCGCCATGGTCCCCATGGCGCCCGCCCTTGCTCCCCTTTCAGTGTGGCCTCGGGCGGGCGCCATGGTCCCCAAAATGGAAATCGGAGATATACATCTTGTTCGGCTTGAGCCAGGGATCGCAGTGATGCGAAAATCGTGATTCTAGCTCAAACGGTCTAGGAGTTATGCGCAATTTACTTTTCGATTTTTTACCGTCCCCCCAGGGGGCCATGTGGAGGAGTGGGAGGAGTTGGATCTGGATCCGACTCCTCCCATGTGGAGGAGTGGGAGGAGTCTGGATCTGATAGCAGCTTCTTCCCATGTGGAGCAGAAATCCACAGGCAGGAGTTGGCAATCCAGGATTCCAACTCCTCTCCTGTGGATCTCATGTTCTGCACACCGCTTTACCATTGGAAACTTGCTCCTTTCTCTCCTGAGAAATGAAAGAAAATCTAAGCCCTCCAGTCTGCTTCTGTTTTTGTGCAAAAAAAAATTCTCCAGCTCTCTTGAAAGAAACTCTGGATTCTAAGTCACATGTGCCCTCTATCGAATCCAGAGTTCAAGAGAGTCAGAGACTTCTTTTCACAAAGAAAACATAAGGGGGTAACGCTGTCTTTTTTCTTTGTGTTTTTTTTTGTGAAAAATCGTGATTCTAGCTCAAAACGGTCTAGGAGTTATGCGCGTAGTACTTTTAGATTTTTCACTTTTCGGCCATGGCTCGTCCCCCCAGGGGGCCATGTGGAGGAGTGGGAGGAGACTGGGTCTGGGATCCGACTCCTCCCATGTGGAGATGGAGGAGTTGGATCTGCATCGACTCCTGACATATCATGCTCAAAACTGGATGGTAAGCCCGAACTCAATGGAAAAAAAGTTCTACTCATGAAAAAAAAAGTCAAAAGGCTCAATGTGTTGCCTACACATTCAGCCTGGCAACAAGAAGCTCCACTCTACTCAATGTACATCAGTCCCATTCTCATCCAAGTTCTGGGGACCCATGGCGCCAGCCCGCTCTCCCATTTCCAGTGTGTGGCCTCGGCGCGGCGCCATGGTCCCCATGGCGCGCCGCCCCTGCTCCCCTTTCAGTGTGGCCTCGCGGCGGGCGCCATGGTCCCCATGGCGCCCGCCCTTGCTCCCTTTCAGTGTGGCCTCGGCGGGCGCCATGGTCCCCATGGCGCCCGCCCTTGTTCCCCTTTCAGTGTGGCCTCGGGCGGGCGCCATGGTCCCCATGGCGCCCGCCCTTGCTCCCCTTTCAGTGTGGCCTCGGGCGGGCGCCACTGGTCCCCGAAAATGGAAATCGGAGATATACATCTTGTTCGGCTTGAGCCAGGGATCGCAGTGATGTGAAAATCGTGATTCTAGCTCTAACGGTCTCAGGAGTTATGCGCAATTTAGTACTTCGATTCTTCTACACGTCCCCAGGGGGCCATGTGAAGGAGTGGGAGGAGTTGGATCTGGATCTGACTCCTCCCATGTGGAGGAGTGGGAGGAGTTGGATCTGGATCCGAGACTCCTCCCATGTGAAGGAGATCCACAGGGAGGAGTCGACCAGATCAAACTCCTCCCTGTGGATTTCATGTTCTGCACACCACTTTGCCATGCAGAGCTTGAGTCTTTTTTCTTGAAAAATGGAAAAAATCTAAGCACCTCCAGTGCTGCTTCTGTTTTTTGTGCAAGAACAGCTCCCAACTTTACTTAAAACTATGGTTGTCAGTCACATGGCCCTCTATCAAATCACGAGTTTCAAGAAGAATCTCAGAGACCTCTTTCGCACAAGAGAAGCATAAGGGTGCAACACTGTCTTTTTTTGTGTTTTTTTTTTGTGAAATTCGTGGACCGAAGTCTGCACTCAGCAGGTACCAGTTATGCGCGCATTAGTACTTTCACACCTCTCCACACCTCCACCCATGACCGTCCCCCAGGGGGCCATGTGGGAGGAGTGGAGGAAGCCGGATCTGGATCCAACTTCCTCCCATGTGCAGGAGGAGTGGGAGGAGTTGGATCCTGGATCAACTCCTACATCATGCTCAAAACTGGAATGGTAAGTCCGACTTTATAAAAAAAAGTTTTATTCCATACAAAAAAAGTCAAAAAGGTCATGTATCCACATTTAGCTGGACAAGAAGTTCACTATGAATATACATCCATCCATCCATCCAGTTTTGGGGACCCATGGGCGCCAGCCCTTGCTCCCCATTCAGTGTGGCCT